>VMDO01001164.1:0-155726 GCA_007922755.1 Pedetes capensis
GAAGGTGCTTCTGACTCATGCCATGGTATTTTCAGTGGCATCATATGGTTGTGAAAGCTGGACATTGAACAAGAGAGACAGAAAAAGAATTGATGCTTTTGAATTGTGGTGCTGGAGACGTCTATTGAATATACCATGGACTGCCAAAAGAACCAACAGATCTGTCTTAGAAGAGGTACAACCAGAGTGCTCCTGGGAAGCAAAAATGGCCAAACTGCATCTTACATATTTCGGACATGTAGTCAGGAGAGAACAATCCCTGGAGAAGGACATCATGTTTGGAAGAGTGGCAGGTCAACGCAAAAGAGGAAAACCCTCCACCAGATGGATTGACACAGTGTCTGCAACAATGGGCTTAAACATAAATAAGATCGTTTGCCTGGCACAGAACCGGCAAGTGTTTCGATCTGCTGTTCATAGGGTTGCTATGAGTCAGACTCGACTCGACGGCACCTAACAACAACAACAACTTAACTTCCCCAAGCTTTCACTCATACACAGGAGCTAGATCTACCTTAAACACACACACACACACACACACACACTATTGTATATATATCTAAGTTTGGAAGATACAAGGGAACCTACCATGAGGTGGGGAGGGAAGTAGCAGAAGGGAGAGAGGAAGCAACATACAGGGGTAAAGAGGAAGAGAACAAGTGTATTCTATGTATATCATAAAGGCACTGTGAAAAGTAATGTCTTCTTCTTAGGCTACTGCAGAGCTTCAAGAAAAAGAGAAAGAAAAAAAAAAAACCTCACAGTATCTGCATCATTATCATCATCAATTTTTTCCAGCTAATGGTTGAAAAAAGAGAAGCCCTCTCAATTATACTTGTGAAAGAAAGCACTGTATTAAAATCAGGGGAGCATTCAATGATTGAGTTTAGTATACTTTGGTTTACCTGGTCTTACAAACACAGCCAAGGAAATTTCAGGTGAGCAGAAGTAAAGGTTGCCACTTACAACATCTGAAGAAATGAAATGAAACTCTTAGACCTTAGGGGAAAAAGTAGTATTTCCACATCTTTGAATCTGCCCTGTGTAAGCCCACGGCACCTAGGCACACTATCCCTGTGCTCCCTGGAGGAGCTCAACAAACATTTTCTGATGAAGATAAACACCTGCTGTATTTAAATATGAGATGAAGAAGTCAGAGCACAAATGAATCTAAGAATAAACTAGGTGTGTATGTGCGTGCAGCTACCATTAGCATTATGGGAAATTACATTCCTGCTATTATTATGATTATCATTCTAATGACAAAGGGCTACACACTGAGAAGGGGAAAATTATATGGAAGAAAGGAATAAATCAGTTAAAGAGGAGCATGAGTTTAAAACACGCATATACTCATACTCCAAAGGCCCTCAAATAAAGAAAAAGGACTTGATTTTTAAAATAGAAATGATGGCATGGGTGGAAACAGTGATAAATGCCATGAGATCCCAGGAGGAAATAGCTTGAAACTGTGGTAAGAAAAAGTATACCATCTCCTTCCCTAGTCCTCATTCCTCCCTCCCTGAGATGCTATTGTCCAACATAAACCATTTAACAGATGTCTCAATGTCTTTTTTCTACCTCAGTACATGGGGATTGAACCCAGGGTCTCTCTCATGCTAGGCATGCTAGGCAAATGCTCTATCACTGAGATGCAACCCTCTTTTTAAAAATGAGTATCTTAATTGTACATAGCATTTTAATTGTACATATTTTGGGGGTATAGCATGATAATTCATACCATGTGGAATTATATAATCAGAATTCTTGATACTTCCACCTTCTTAAACATTTTACAAAAAATTTTGATTAACATGTAAGTACAATTGTACATATTCTTGAGGTATAGTGTGATATTTTGAAAAAATTGCATATAAAATTGTTAGATTCACTATGGAGATTTTCACAGAGTTGCATCCAGTATTTTGCACTTGTTCTCTCCCTCTTTACCCCTGTATGTTGCTTCCTCTCTCCCTCCTACTACTTCCCTCCACCTCACGATAGGTCCAGTTGTATCTTCCAAACTTGGATATACACAATATTGTGTGTGTGTGTGTGTGTGTGTGTGTGTGTGTTTAAGGTAGACCTAGCTCCCGCATATAAGTGAGAACACGTAGAAACTCCTTTTTGTGTCTGGGTTATTTCACTTAAAATGATGATCTCCAGTTCTATCCATTTTGCTGCAAATGACATAATTTCATTTTTCTTTACTGCTGAATAATATTCCATTGTGTCTATATATCCTACATTTTAATTCAATCATCTGTTGATGGACATCTAGGCAGATTCCATATCCTTGCAATTGCAGTACTCCCCCTTTAAACATTTTTAATTTTGAGCCAAGATTTTGCTAAATTGTGCAGGCTGCTTCTGGCCTTAAGCCTATAATCCTCCTGCCTCAGCCTCCCGAGTCACTGGGATTACAGGCATGTGCCACAGGCACTCCGTTCAATGTCTTATTTTCTTAGAAGTATGTTTATATGAATACTGTAGTAACTAGAATCAGCTTGATCACATATCAGCTAAACCACAGAAGCACAGCTTTTGCATCAACAGACAAGAAAGAAGAAAAAGCATGAAAGTGAAAAGTTGTTGCTAACTAAGAGTGGAAGGAAGAATGTATTTTGAAATTGTACTGGCTTCTCTAGAATTAGGATAGAATTTATTTACTTAAAAGGCCTATTGGGAGCTGGGGTTGGAATTATTTAAACCATTTTCTCATCATAAGCAATCATTGTTTTAACAAATAACCTCTTTTCACAACAATATACTGCATGGGGATGACATGATTTGAGAATATAACTTTAGAGATGACACTTAGTGCTTCCTTTACATAGGCAAGGAAAACTTCTCAAGTCCAGGCCAATTACAGGTTTACTAAAAATTCTGTACTTGGCCTTTCCTGGAAAGGATAGATCTTTCTAGGAATGATAGTTGCTTATAAATAGTGCTTGAGGAAAAACCAAAATTATAGTACTTGCTTTCTTTAACTGAAATGACTCCCTAGTCCATGAGTACAAAGCTTTCAGAAACACCTTCTCTGGGCTGGGGTGTGCCAGGAATCAGCTGTTCTGACCCCTCTCTGCAGGAAAGGCAGACAAAAGCCACACAAAGTGCCAGCTGGGCAGAAGGAACGAGTGGGGCCTAATGCTCTGGGTAAAGAAAACAGACAGGGGTATTGGGAAATCTAGGGCCTCTTATTTTTAAATGCCCAAATGTTTACCAGCTGACCTTCCCCTTTACTGCGCTTCTGGGAAGCAAGGTGCATACAATAAAGTTCAAACCAATCAACTGCTTTCAGCTGTTGTTGTGCAATGAATTTTTAAACATTTGGTCATTAAGCTCAATATATATTCAGGTCAGTTTTTGAACAGGATGGGAACAGTTTGGGAGCAGATGCCAGGGCACTGCCTTGTGGAAAAGGGATAGTAAGGAAGTGCAGAGGATATTTATAAGGCTCCACCCATCAAGTTCAATTTCTCCCAGTTCTTTTGCCTCCCTGCCATCTCTATATATTGCTTCAATGTTTAGGAATAGTTATTCACTTCTGTTGCCACTTCTTTTCATTAACTGAAAAACAGCCTGAAGACTGTAAAGGGAAGACTGGTTGAGTTTTGTTTTTAACTGGATGCTCCATGAATAGCTTTAAGGTTGTAGAGCTAGAAACCGATCTTGTGTGTTTCATTGGTGAATGGCATGTTGATTTGTTAGTTTCTGAGCAGTCTGTGCTAGATTCTTCAACTTATTTTTGAACATCAATGAGCTAAAAGCTTTCAGTGGTAAAGAATTTAAATCACTTAACCATTTCCCTTTGCTACATTCTGGCAGCCATATGTATGGGGGTAGCTTTAATGCTGGTATATGGGGGTCAAACAGAAGATTATATTGAAGATGGGAAAATAATAAGACACAGTATCCTATGAACCAGTTTAAAAGGTTATCTTTGTGAGCTGAGACCAACAATCTGATTCAAATGATTACATTCCTCACAAGGAACTTCTAACGGCTACATTCACCAAATTTTATTTTATGCACTGCCACTTCACCCTAAACAAGGCAAGAGGGGAAGCTGCTGGAATTCATGTTTTAGATTAGGACATATATAAAATCTCATCTAGAAGTTACAACAAATAAAAGTTCAATGTGGCCAGGTATGGATGGTGGAAAAACAACCAACCACAGCTTGCTGATAAAATAAAGTAATAGCGGGACAGGGCAACAACTAGCTTTATAAGGCACAGCTGGCTGCATATAGAGCCTTTTGTATGATTCTAGCAGCTGGTAGTACGCTAACTTTAAACAGTATTTGAATAGCCAAAAATCTCAATACTGTCACAACTGTGACAAAGAAATAAAGACAGGGTGTTAAAACATTTTTGTGTGCATGGTAGGAAAATTCTATGGCCACAAACGATCAGAGACACAGAAAATTATTCCTATATAAATATTTAATCAACACAAATATCATTTCTAGTATTTGGTCATACAAGTATTTGGCCCTCAGGGTGTTCACCAAGAAAAGTGAACACATATTACTAGGGGAAAATCAATATTGTTATACAATTTTGAAGAATAACTGTAGGAAGGGAAGTATGGGAAGAACTATCTGTATTTTAAATAAAGTATCTAAAAAGTGCTGGTGGTGTGCATAGAGATTTGTATGTGTTCCAATATTAAAATTTTCCCTGAAAAGTCAAGAACTTGTAAACCAGCAGCCTTATGAAATATCTATTTTTAAGACAAGATGGTTCATTTGGAATTCTCAATGAGGAAGCCAAATAATGTCAAAAGTCTACTTGCAAAAACACTGAGGGGTGTCTACTTTTCTCATACTTACAGCTTTTTTCCCATAGAAAGATGTATGAGAAGAGTAAGAGAAATTTCAGACTCAAGACCTGTATTTATAAAGAATAAAGCTACAGAGTTGCTTCTCTCCCATCTCAACTCTCATGTGGAGTATGCTGTAAGTCATTACTAACAGAAAGGAAATGACCAAGAGAAATCAGAATGAGTAAGGAGAATTTTAACAGCCTTTGATAGAACTTCATAAATACAACAAGCACCCACAAAATGTCAAGCCAGCTCACTTCAGTCCATAATAAAAATATTTTTCCCTAAATCACTGCTGTTTTGGACAGAATTTTAAATAAGAAATATGACTAGTAGTTATAATCTGATGAATGTCTTTCAAAATCTAGATAACATGGATATACATATTTCTAATCTTATACTATGCTGCCAGAAAAGTTTAATAGCTGTTTTTTGTTGTTGTTGGCTTCTTTTTTTTTAATGTGTCACAGAAAACAATGGCTTGTGCCCCCTCTGTTGGCTTTTCAGAAGCAGTTAATGCATAAATTCTATTCCTGGAGGGACCCTGCCATAGCTGGGTGCTCTTGTAGCTGGCTGAGGAATGGGATGTGTCATTAATTGAAGTTTATGTTCCCATTAAACACCAAGCCATTCTAATTACATTTCTTGAAACTAATGCCGAGAGCAGAAGGTAATTGCTAATGGAGTAGACCCACTTCATAACTAAAGGGAGTACATAGGTGCCTCAAAGATTTCTGGTCAGATTTATTTCATTTTATTTTTACGGTACTAGGGGTTGAACCCAGGGCCTTGAACATGCAAGGCAAGAGCTCTACCACTGAGCCTCACCCTTTGCCCATTTTTTGCTTTTTGTCTTGAGAAACGGTCTCCCTAAGTTACACAGGCTGCTTCCGGCCTTGAACTTGCGATCATCCTTCCTCTGCCTCCTGAGTCACTAAGACGGCAAAGCTTGCACCACCATGCCTGGCAGAATTTTTTTTAAAAAGTGTACCACAAAAAATTGTTGTTGTTAGGTGCCATCGAGTCATGTCTGACTCATAGAGACCCTTGTAGGGTTTTCAATGGCTGACTGTTTCGGGATTGCTGTGGGAGTGGATTGCCACGTCCTTCTCCTGTTTTTGTGGTGCTGGGAATTGAACTCCGGACCTCAGAGACTGCAGAGTGGCACTCTACCAACTGAGCTTTAAAAAAAAAAAAAAAAAAAAAAAAAAAAAAGGGGCTGGGATTTAGCTCAGTGGTAGAGCGCTGCGCTGCAGTCTCTGAGGCCCCGAGTTCAATTCCCAGCACCGCAAAAATGGGAGAAGGGCCTGGCAATCCCGAAGCACTCAGCCATTGAAAACCCTATGAGCGTCGCTATGAGTCGGATACCGACTTGACGGCACCTAACAACAACAACAACAACCACAAATAAAATAAATAATCATTGAAGTTAGTGACAAAATATGTCAATGGACTAACTGATTTTCTACTTACTCCCTTGTTTTTGTCCCTGTTAGACCTACAAACATAAAAGTAAAGAGTGTACTAACATGAGAAAGAACTCATTTTTACTGCTGTCAGGGTAATATGGGGATGAAAAAACCTAGATCTTCACTTGGTGTTAGGTGTCACTGAGTCCAATCCAACTCATGGCAACTCTATATATAATAGAAGGAAACACTAGTCAATATTATGCCATGCACACAATCTTTTTATGTTTGAGCACAATGTTGAAGCTACTGTGTTTCTTCTCATTTTGGTGGTGCCACATCAGAAAAGCCTGCAGCCGCAGCCCTGTGGTATCCGATCCCGTCAGATCTCGGAAGCTAAGCAGTGTCGGGCCTGGTTAGTACCTGGATGGGAGAGTGCCGGGGAACACCAGATGCTGCAGGCTTGGGAGAAGGACCTGGCAACCCCCTCCCAAAAATCAATCTGCCATTGAAAACCCTATGAACAGCAGAGAAGCACTGACAATAGTGTTTCCCCTGTTGTACAGAGGGTCACTATGAGTCGGATACCGACTCGACGGCACCTAACAACAACAACAACAACAACAACAACAACAACAACAACAACATCAGAAAAAGGAAGTGCCAGGGGCTTTATTCCATTGTCATCACTAGGGTTGATTCTACTTTGAACAGACAACTTTTTCTCCCTAGTATCCTGAATGCCTCCCAGCCTGGGGGTCTCATTTTCTGGCACTATATTTGTCAATGCTTTAGTGCTATTCATAGGATTTTCAATGGTTAGTTGTTTTGGGAGTGGGCTGCTGGGTCCTTTTCCCTAGTCTGGGAGCTCAGCTGCAACCTGTCCACCCACGGGTGGCCCTGCTGGTATCTGAAATACTGGTGGCATAGCTTTTAGCATCACAGCAACATGAAACCCCCCACAGCATGACAAGCTGACAGATCCATGGGGGAGACCTTCACTTACTTTAACTTATCTTCATATTTTATTAAAAAAAGGAAGTTTGACACTAAATTCATTCTATGTACCTGATTTCTACTTGTATTCACTTAGATTGGCAAGGCCTCCTAAGGCTCTTATTTAGAAAAATCTGCTTATAATAAGCATGCTGTTCTCCAAGACTTTTCCATAGCTATTGTCTAATTACTGTTAGACTTTAGATGTTAAAATATTTATTCTCAGTGCTTCAAATCTCCAGTACATCAGCATTCCAGGTTTGTGGTTTAAATGATCCAGGTTTATATCTTGACATTCTTATTTACCCTTATTTGTAGATATCTTCTCAATGTTAGATAACTGTTCTTCAGAGAGGGTCAGGAAATAATCATACCACTTCTAAGTGAGCATTTGCTCTTTGCCAGGCATCATGCTAGGCACTATGGATACATTATCCCATTTCATCTTCAGGACAATCCTTTGAAGATTATCAGAGGCATTATCATCATGCTTATTTTATAGGAGGAAAAAATGATGAGAGAGATCAAATAACTTGCCTGAGGTCACAGCCTGATAAGAAGTAGATCTAGGCATCAAAATCAGGAAATGGGCTGCCAAGAGGAGTGGTTTGGGATTTTTAATGATCAAAGTAATCACCCGGGGGATGTTTGTTTTAGTAGGTCTAGGATGGGACCTGAGTTTTGCATTCCCAAGGAGCTCCCAGGTGCTACTGATGCTGGGATCCCCTAGTACACTCTCATTGGCCAGGCTCTAGGCCAGTGATTCTCATAGTGCTCTCAGAACCACTGGAGGGTGAGTTGCTGATCCTCTTCCTCCCCCATGTCTAATTCAATAAATCTGGGGTGAAACATGTTAATTTGCATTTCTCATAGTTGCCAGTGATACTGATGCTGCTGGTCTGGGTCCCAGACTTAGATTATAACTATTTTCACAGAGGAGGTAGTCCTATCTATGAGAGTCTAATTCTGCAGGTATTGAGCCTAGAAGACCAATTTTCACAACAGCCCCAGATGATTTTTATAATCAAGCAAATTTGCAAAAACAGTTCTATTGTAGAATATACACATAGCCTGCTACATTACAGTGTAGTAAAGCTACAGTAGATTAAACTTTATTACTAACCAAGTGTGGGCTGGGGCCTAGCTCAGTTGATAGAGTGACATGCGGTACTCTCTGAGTACCGGGTTCGATCCCCAGTACCTCAAAAATGGGAAAAGGACAAGATAATCCACTCCCGAAGCAAGCAACCATTGAAAACCCTGAAAACCCTATGAGGATCTCTGTGAGTCGGATCCGACATGATGGCACCAAACAACAACTACCAAACACATTGATGCTTCACATTATTCAAAGAATATACTATCACATCATAGAGGAAAACTGTACTTTGTGTTCAATGCTATTTTTCTTTTAGTTGGCTTTTGGTAGGACTGTCTTGGAAGTTGTACCAGTTTCTAAGGGGAGTGCCTAAAGTAGCAGTGTGACATACAATATTTGTTGTTTTTTGTTTTAATTTTTTTTTTTTTTTGGTCTTGATATGGTATGTTTCTCAAAGTGGCAGCTATGGAGCCAACATCCACCTAACTTTGCTTTTCTGTGAGTATCATTCTGGTAGCTGTGACACTGTAATTGCACTGATAGAGTGACTCAAGATCTGGGTTTGCTACTCTGCCCAAGCTAGGACAATGGTAACAAACCCAAGTCAAGAAATCATTGCAGAGCTATGAGCAGAGGTGAGAAGTAGAGATATATCTGCCTGACTTCACCAACAACTTCTGTCTGCATGTGTACTTAAGGCAAAACAGGGTTGACCTGTCCACTCAATAGAAATCTTCCAGTGTGAATGTTCACCATCTTCTCCCATATCCCTAGCTTTGGGCCACGTGGTGTTGCCATTATGTCTTTGCACTTCTTATTTAAATACCAAACCTGACTACAAAAGAGGTACTGCAGAAGTGAAGACAGAGCAAACTCCTTTTACAAATACAATCTAAATGTCTATTCACTAGAAAAAGAAATCAGGAAAATGAAAATCCATGAGTTGAAAATTCTTTCTCATTGATTGGAGAACTGACACTCTGGAGTGTTCAACTCACCACTAACTTTTTGATAGCAGTCCAAAATATTTTATGTATACAAGTATATAAAGTAACATAACAAAAACATATAAACCT
This sequence comes from Pedetes capensis, assembly GCA_007922755.1. Lineage (NCBI taxonomy): Eukaryota > Metazoa > Chordata > Mammalia > Rodentia > Pedetidae > Pedetes > Pedetes capensis. The sequence goes on from VMDO01001164.1 coordinate 9,411, forward strand.
AAGAAATACAATACAACCAATGTGGTTGAAATATTCTGCATCCTACTCCTAGATTATGTCTCTCGCCTTTGATAACACTATATGGTGTTCTGACTTAAGATAACATGATTTTTTGGCATTATGATAGTATGAAATATTACCATTTTGTTTTTCACTTTTAGCACTGTGTTTAATAATTTACATAAGATATTTGATGTTTTATTATAAGACAGACTGTGAATTGCAAGATTTTGCCCAAGTATCATCAAATGTGAGTGTTGTGAATGCTTTTAAGGTAGGCTAGGCTAAGCTATCCCCCAGATCTGTCAGCTTGTCATGTTGTGGGTGCTTGTATACTGCTGTGATCCTGATAGCTATGCCACCAGTATCTTAGATACCAGTAGGGCCACCCATGGTGGACCAGGTTTCAGCTGAGGTTCTAGATTATGACATACAAGGGAGAAGGACCCGGCAACCAACTCCTAAAACAATTAGCCATTGAGAACCTATGAATAGCAGAAAAGCACTGTCAAATATAGTGTCAGAAAATTAGTCCCCTAGATTAGAAGGCATTCAAAAGACAAAAACAACAAGGGAAGAGTTGTATCCTTAAAGTAGAGTCAAATTTAATGAGGGAATGGAATACAGCCTCTCTTTTTTTTCTGATGTGGCATGACTCAAAATGAGAAAAAACACAGTAGCTTCAACAATTGACTCAAATATAAAAAGATCGTGAGCATGGCATAGTGTTGGGTAGTTTTTCATTCTGTTGTACAAAGGGTCACTATGAGTTGGATCTGACTCAATAGCACCTAATGACAAAAGAAGGCTAAGCTATGATATTCCATTGGCAGAGTGTAGTGAATGCATTTTCAACTTATGACATTTTCAACTTTAATATTTTTATCAGCTTTATTATTTTTATTAAATATAGCACCACTTAAGTTGAAGATCATCTGCATGTGTGTGTATGTATGTAATATTGAAAGATACAGAATAAGTAGCATTGTGGAACTTTTTGAACTGTAGCTAAGCAATATATTTTATGTATTCTGCAATTTGTTTTTATCATACAATATACTTTTTAAGAATAATTCTGTCTCATTTATTTTCATGCTCTATTATACGGGCTTGGGGTTAGCTCAGTTGGTAGAGTATCACTCTGTGGTGTCTGAGGTCCTGGGTTCAATGTCCAGTACCACAGAAATGGGAGAAGGATGCGGCATCCCACTCCTAAAGGACGGGCAAACAATCCTGAAACAATCAGCCATCTGAAACCCTGTGAGGGCTATTAGAGTTGGACTCTATGGCATCTAAAAACAATAACAACAACAATTATAGGGTAGCCGGATTTGAATGTAACACAAATTTTAAACTCATTCTCTTGTTGATGGACATTTTCATCATTTGCTTCTTTTAAAAAAATCTGCTATAAAGTTTCAATGAATATTCTTCAAACTCCTCATATAAATCTACAGTGGTTTTCTTGGGTCCAACATCAATGTTACTAGATATCGACAAAGTGTAGTACTGCCCAAATGTTAGCGGCTCACCACATGGGTTATTCAGTTTTTGAAATGCAGCTGGCACAGATTAAGATGTGATGTAACTGTAAAAATCACACTGGATTTCAAAGACAGCATGAAATAAAATATGCAAAATATCTAATAATTTTTAGACTGCATGTTGAAATCGCTTTTTCAGTATATTGTTATTAAAATTAAAATTTCCTATTTCTTTTTGTCTTCTGAAAATGTGTCTACTAGAAAATATGGCTTGCATTTGTGGCTCACATTATATTACTTTTATTGGGCAATACCAGCCTAAATGTTCTCCAAAGAAATTACACCAGTTGAATCTGTTACCAGTGAAATTAAGAACTTCTGTGTATTTTTTCTACCACATGGAATTATTACATTCTTATTTTTGCCTTTTTAGTTGTTAATATCTTTCCTGTGGTATGATTTTGCATTTGATTCATTACTTATGAGGCTGAGACTCAGATATGTTTATAGTCAATTTGGGTTTCTTCCTCTGTGGATGTCTCTTGATCATTTTCCTTTTGGTTCATTTGTAATTTTCTTATTACTGTGTAGGAATTCTTTATAGTCTCCTGGTCTATGTCTCATACTCGTTTTCCCCCCAATGGCATCTTCAGAAACATAGAAAAATTGAATTTAATATATCCATTTATTGACTTCCAAAACTTGGGCTTTTCAATAGATAATAAATATTTTGAAATGTTTTCAAATGGGTAGGGATTTTTTACTCATTTTGATAACTGTTATCCCCAGCAACTAAAATATGGCCTGAATGAATAGGTACTCAAATAATATTTTTTGAATAAAATTATACCATCTTTCTTTGGCTCTCTGGGGTCTCTCTTATGCTTTTGTTATCAACTTCCTTCCTTAGGAAGGAAGAGCTCTGTCTCTGACTTTTTTGTACAAATCTAATCTGCATGTAATTTTGATCTGCATCTGGTTTTGTAGCCCTCTAATACTGCTGAAAGGGTTCAAATTAGAACTGAGGATATTGGAGTACTTATATAGTATTGTGTTGCCTGTAATAGCAGTTCTAGAAGATGTTAAACATGTTATATGAAAAATTGGTTATCATAGACAAATACCATTTGTAAACTAAGTTGGACAATTTTAGGGATACAGGACATCTGGAGCCTTTGATATGCTAATATGATTGTGAATATATAAGAATTAGGTAGATAGGGTTACAACATTTCTCAAAGTTATTTTACCATAGGCATTAAAAAATTATTGTGCATCTCTTGCTTCAAAGAATATAATTTTTAAAAGGCCATGTGTGAACCTACTGAAGAACTAAATTAAAAATGCAAAGACTATGATTATACACTCAGTCAAATGTAGAATCTAATCAGTAATTTGGAAAATCAAGTTCTGAAGTTCACATGTACTTAACTCAAATAGCCAATATTTTCCAGATGAACTATTTTCTTAAAATGTTTAAATCACTCCTCCCTCATGATGTTTGGGTGGCCATGTTACTAACAACAGGATCTGTACTTGAAATTAATGTAATTAACAGAATATATTGAAGATAGCTTTACTTTTAAACAGAGATTTTTTTCCCCCAGTACTGGGCGTTGAACCTAGTAGCCTCGTGCTTGCATGCTTTGCAAGTGTTGTACCGCTGAGCTGCGCCTCCAGCCCCTATCTATCTATCTATCTATCTATCTATCTATCTATCTATCTATCTATCTATCTACTTATTTGAGATAGGGTTTTGCTAAATTACACAGACTGTTTCTGGTCTTGAATTTTTGATCCTCCTGCCTCCACCTCCCGAGTTGCTGGGATTATAGGTATGCATCTGGCTTACATAGGGAATATTTTTGAATACTTTCTAATATGAAGAGTATTTCTGTACCTTTTGAGATTTCTTTTGTATTATCAACGTATGGTAGGAAAATACTCTTAGACCTTTTATAGGTACTCTTCTTTTTCATTCTAAATTTAGAATTTGAATTGAGAAAACATACACTCTTTTCACATTATAGAAATTAGTTCTGTGAACATTGGGACAGGGTGTGATATACATAGAAGACTATGCACTGCCCAGTCAGAAGACAGCATTAAGTTTATAAAATTCTCTTTCACTTGTGATATAAACTGAATGTTTGTATTTCCCCCAAATTTGTACATTAAAGTCCTAACCTAAAAGATGATGGTTTTAAGAGATAGATCTTTTGGGAGATTAGGTCCTAAGGGTAGAGCCTTCTTGCTCTGGATTAGTGACTTTACAAAAGAGACCCAAAGGAGCTGGTTAGCCTCCTTTATCATGTGAGGGCACAGCTAGAAGACACCTGCAAAGAGAGCAGCCCTTAAGAGATACTGAATATTTCACATTGATCTTGGACTTCCAGCCTCCAGAACTGTGAGAAATAAATCTCTATTCTTCAGAGGCAATCCAATTTATGGTATTTTGTTACAACAACCTGAATTAACCAAGATAGTTTGTTTCTGCTTTTATACTAGTAAGCCTTTTACCTAGAGGAGATTAAAAGTGATGTAGTAAAATAAGAACTAAAACACTAAATATTGATTCACAAGAAGATATGCTAAGTTGGCAAAATCAATTTGGAGGTAAAGTCGGCAACATTTATAAAAATTAAAAAGCAACATTCCCTTTGGTCCACTAACTCCACTTCTTGGTATCTATCTACTCTAGGAAAAACAATCACTGATACACATTAGTGTGCATACTTGGAACTATTCATCGAAATATTATTTGTTACAGTGAAAAACAGAATAATTATAGATTATTTACATGTTCATTATTGGGGAAATGTTTTCAAAATATTGATAGCAATATATAAAATAATACATAGTAGTTTGAGAAGAATCACAACTAAATCTAATTATATGAAAAGATCTCCAAAGACATGAGTGGGAAAAGCAAATTATATAACAAAGCATGCTAAATAATACCATTTTGTTTTAAAAACTCAAAATTTATATATTTCTACAGACATATTATCTGAATGCAGAAAGAAAATACAGAATAAAAAACAGTAGTATAACTGGTGATGGTATATGAAGTGGAAAATGTGGTCAAGGGGAGAATAATTTCTTATAGGCTGGTGGAATTACACATTAATGAAAAGAAATAAAGGAAAATTCAAATTTCTCTTTAACTTTTTATACACTTAACTGAGCCACATCTCAAATTTTTGAAGAAGAAGCCTATATTTGTGGCTTTTCCTAGCTAACAAAAAGGCTTGATAATTTCTGCTTCCTATTTGGATATGTATGCTCATATCACTTTAAGGACCATCTCCTGAAGATAAGGGCCCAAAAGCAGGAGAACAGAGGAGAAAATCCTTTCTTCCAGGGAGAGAGCAAGAGCACAGTTTGAAGATTCTCTACTCTACAAATTTTCCCCAGGACAGGACATGTAGAAACATATTTGCCAGCAACAAAGCCAGCACTGGCTTTTGGAAATAGAGAGAAATAAAAGCTGCCCTGAATGAAATCCCTTTGAAGACTACCTGGGCTGCCCATTGTTGACACTTTTCCTCTGGAAAAGAATCAGCAAATATGTATGCAGTGGCTGCATCCCCGAACTGGGCACTAGATTAAACACATGCCAAAGCAAAGGCCCCAGATGCATGCCAAGATTCAAATATCTTGGTCTGTGAAGACAGGTAGAGAGACCTGCTCAGCTGAAACCTGCAATTGGATATTAGGGAGAGCAGAGATGCGTTATGGGGGAATTTATGAAGCTATTTGGACATCAGAAGTTTGAAATTTCCAGATGAAATTGAGCCTTGTATGGTTCCATTTATCACACTTTCCATTTCAGGCTGGCTGAGATGGAGGAAGTTTAAGTGACAGCTTGCACACCCTCACCCCTAGGCCACCTCATGAAATTGTGGAGTAAAGCTTGCCTGGCACGTAGAAAGAAGATGAGAAGGGGACAAGCTGCAGGGAGGTGTGGAATGCGTGAGCTCGCTGGGGTGGCACTAAGCAGGTAGAGTGCTCGGCAAGAGGGCACGAAAGAGGCTGGGGAGAGCCTGATGGAAAGACCTGAGAACTGGAATGAGAAGAAGACTTGCAACTGAGGCTTCTTGCCAAGATAAGGATAAAGGGGAATGAGTAGGAGGGCAGGGAAGAAAAACATCCCAGCTGCACAAGCTGAGTTAGGTGCAATGAGGGGATGTTCATTCAGAATGGCAATAAGTTAAAAAAACCAGAACAACAAAAGAGACACAGAAAGGTACCGCCTGGAGGGAGAAAGTCTCTGTAGCATTTTTTATTACTGCTTTTAAAATGGGAAAGAACTGTAAAGGTAGGTGGAATGATTTCAGCATCTCTAAACATGTGACTACCTGTCTGGCTGTGGCCAGTATGTTTACTTGGCCATCTATCTGCTCTTTTTCTTTAGAAAGTTGGAGCGTTCACTTATTCATTCCCATCAAATGTGTGAAAACTTTTCTTGATACAGATGAAGCCCTCTGTGCCTCCCTAGGCAAGAAAGAGGGACAAAGAGTGAGAAGAGTTCAGTTTAGCAATGTGTTGCTTTATTTCCCACATACTGTTTTATCTCAGACTACTATTTCCTCCCTTTGAGTTTCTATTAACACATTAAATATTTTTATATGTTTTTGTTGTTGATGACGTTTCATGACCCCCTCCTTCAAAAAGTTATCTTTAGAAAGAAAGGAGGACAGACTCTTTTCACTCCCCTTTATTGGTAAATGTTGGTGGGGTATTGAGCAATAAAACATTTGCTTTTTCCATTATGCAACTATTACATCACTTTTGGTTACACTTTTATCAATTTATGAGGTTTATGGAAACTTTTGACTAATATGTAGTAAAACTCATATGCATATTTTGGTTTTATTCCCCTATTTTTCTCATGGACTCACAAAGTTGCATCATTTACATTGAGATTATCCTCTCCCCATTTAACTCTTTACATTGATTCTCCTCCCCATTCCACCTTCTGCAATCTTTGCTTCCCTCTGCTAGTTTCCTCCCTTCCTCATTCTGCTCTTTATATTGTCCCTTCTTTGCTAAGTTTAGCTGTGCATTTTTATATATCTACTTACTATAGGTTTTTCTTCTTTTAAGTAAGATTCAACTCCCACAAAAAAGTGAGGACATATGGTATTTCTTTTTGAACGTGTGTTCATTCACTTAAGATACTCTCCAGTTCTCTCCATTTTGCTGCAAATGACATTATTTTGTTCATTTATATTGCTGAATAATATTCCATTGTGTATATGTACCATAATTTTTTTATCCATTCTTCTGTTGATGGGTACTGTGGTGGGTTCCATATCCTTGCTATTGTGAAGAGTGCTGCATTGAATATGGAGATGCAGGTGTCTTTGTGGTATGAGGACTTGTCTCTCTTTGAGTACATTCCCAGGTGTGATACAGCTGGGTCGGACAGCATTCTATTTGTGGTTTCCTGAGGTATCTCCATATTGATTTCCAAAGTGGTTAAACCAATTTACAGTCCCACCAATAGTGTTAAGAGGGTTCCTTTTTTTCCACATCCTCACCAGCATTTGTTATCATTTTTTTTTTGGTGTTGATTTTGGCCATTCTTACTACAGTTAGGTGGAATCTCAGAGTTGTTTTGATTTGCACTTCCCTAATGGCTAGGGATATCAAGCATTTTTTTTTCATGTGTTTCTTAGCCTTACGAACTACTTCATTTGAGAACTTTTATCGTATCCTTTGCCCACTTGTGTACTAGATTATTTGTTGTCTTGGGATTTGCTTTCTTTAGTTTTTTGTAAATTCTAGAAATTAGTTTTCTGTCAGATCTGTAGGATGCAAAGATTTTTCTCCCAGTCAGTGGGTTCTTCCTTAATGCTATTGATTGTTTCCTTTACTGTACAGAAGCTTTTTAATTTCATGTAATCTCATTTGTCAATTCCTGAGAAACTGGAGTCTTGTCAAGGAAATACTTTCCTATACCTATGTGTTGGAATGTGTTTCCTCTCTTTTCTTCTAGTAGTTTTAAGGACTCTGGTTTTATGTTGAGGTCTCTTGTCCATTTTAAGTTGACTCTTATGCAAATTGAGAGGTATAGGTCTGTTTGTATTTTTCTGCAAATAGATATCCAAGTCTCCCAGCACCATTTGTTGAAGAGGCTATCTTTTCTCCAGTTTGCATTCTTGGCCCCTTTGTTAAAGATCAGGTGGCTGTAGTTTATTGGTGTATCTCTGGGTCTTCAATTCTGTTCCATTGGTTTCAAGCCTATTTTTGTAACAGTACCAAGCTGTTTTTGCTACTATAGCCCTGTAGTATAAAGTCAGGTATTGTGATTCTGCCTGCACTAGTTTTGCAGTTTGACATTGTTTTGGTTATATGTGGTCTTTTGTGTTTCTATATGAATTTTGGATTACTTTTTCTATGTCTGCAAAATCTGTCATTGGGATTTTAATGGGAATTGCATTAAATCTATAAATTGCTTTTGGGAGTATAGCCATTTTGACGATATTGATTCTCCCAATCAATATGCAGGGAAAGTCCTTCCATTTTCTAGTATCCTCTGCAATTTCTTTCTTTAATCTTTTGAAGTTTTCCTTGTAGAGATCATCAGGGTCTTTGGAGATTGAGTCCTAAGTATTTAAGTTTTTGGTGGGCTATCATGAAAGGAATTGTTGCCTTAAATTCCTTTTTATGTTCACATTGGTGTAAAGGAAGGTTACTGATTTTTGGGTATTAATTTTTATCTTGCTACTTTGCTGAGGGGGTTAATTAGGTCTAACAGTTTTCTAGAGAAGTTTTGGGGGTCCTTTAAGTAATGGATCATGCTGTCTGCAAATAATGATAATCTGAACTTTTCCTTGCCTATCTGTATCCCTTTGATTTCTCCTGTCTGATTGTTCTAGCTAAGACTTTGATCACAATATGGAACAAGATAGGAGAAAGTGGACATTCTTGTTTTGTTCCTGATCTTAGAGGAGATGGTTTCAGCTTTTCTCCATTTAATATGATACTGGCTGTAGGTCAGAGGACAGACTTAAGGAATACAAAACTGGCTTGGGGTAATTGAAGGGGGTTTATTTGAGAAACATCAGTAGTACCAGTTTGTTCTGAAGTCACATTTAGCTGATTTTAAAAAATGAATAAGTCTGTTTTTCTTAAAAACAAAAAGCAGATTTTACAAATGGGAGAGATCATTTATCCCTAAAACAAAAGTGTTTTAATGTAAACAATAAGGCGCTTTACCTCAGAAAATTAGTGAAGGATTAAAGACAGGGTGGATTCTGTCCATATCCACGGTCCCTATTTATTTGTGGTTAAGAAAAAAAAATTCCTTTGAAATGAAGTGCAGTGCTTTCTTCTCACAGATTCACTGAGACATCAATCATCTTGTGAAAATCAAGTTGATAGTTTGATAAGCAATTAACATGTGCTTCTTTCAGAGAGCCAAATGGTTCATCAGATTCTTAATGGCATTTCAAGGCTTTGATTCAAATGTACATGTTGTTGTTGTTTGTTGTTAGGTGCCGTCAAGTCAGTGTCCGACTCATAGCAACCCTACGTACAACAGGTGAAACAATATTGTTAGTGTTTTTTTGCTATTCATAGCATATTCAATGGCTGATAATTTTTTGGGCATGGGTTGCCAGGTCCTTCTCCCAGGCCTACAGCACATGGTGTTCCCAGGCAGTCTCCCATCCAAGTACTGACCAGGCCTGACCGTGCTTAGCTTCCAAGATCTGACAGGATCAGATGCCACAATGGTATCATGTAGCATATTAGAAATGGTCTCAATTTGAGACTACTGCTCAGACTACAAAGGAAAAATACCTCTCTCTCCTGAGAAGTTCAACAATGAGTTCTTTCCACTGGAGCTTCTAACGCTAAAACTCCAGGCCATAGCTAATAGCAATCAATGTCTTAGGAGACTATCCAAGGTGATGCAGTATCTGATGCCTCAGGTGGTCACATATAGCCATGGCATGTTCTCAAGTGCATCAGAGTAAAGTGGGACTACCAAGAAAGTGAAAAGGAAAACTGGTTCAAGGGTGTAGGTGATTTGAAAATAACAATGTGAGTCACACTATAGACTTGCGGCTAGCCCACTGTTCTCTGAAATTCAGAGGGAGAGACAAAAAAAGTTAGAAGCTCTGTTGGAATCAAATGCACTGAACCAGCACTTCCTTTGGCTTTCTCCCAAAAGCATAAAATCTGTCCTCTGAACATGAAAGGGGCAATACTCTGATTAGTCTGACTGCCATAAGATGCTCTGATGGCTTACACTTCACTTGGGATCGACTGGAAAATGTGTGTTGGAAAACTCTTTTCACAATTATGAAATTTCACTTCCAGTGCAAAAATATCTCACAGGCTAAATGAGAAGTAACACCACTCTGGAGAAAAGTGTTGGCTGTCTCCCAGATTAATATGGGGTTATGGTCCATGATAGGGTTAGATGAGGTAAAAATTTCCCACTGCTCTTCCAGATATACAGGAAATTGTTGTGATTGAAATAGATTTGGGCTAAGTAACCAATTAAAAGAATTTGGATCAAGAAATGTGACATGGAATGTGATGTAGATATTTCCAGTTCTTATTCAGGAAACCTTATTGCAAAAAGGTTGAAAGATAATTGAGAAAATAATTTATATGGTGGTGAGAGTTATTTGTGTGAAGATAAAATACAGAGTCCTTTTCATTGAGATGGAGAAGCTGCCAAATAGCTTTTGGTGATAATTCTATGCACAAAATTTTCATAGTGGGCTTCAGTACCTTGCCAGCTGAAAGCTTTTGCTCAGTTTAAAGTTGGAAAAGAGATTTGAGTCTCCACCAAGGATAATGTGTTAAGCTTGGTAATTAAAGACTGTTTTTCATAAATAATGCCAACAGCACATTGGGAACACTGGGCTCATATATTACTGTACTTTAAAGAACTGAAAGGACCTAATATCATCCTAGACAGAATAACATATACACACATTACCTTTAGGACATGAGATGAAATTATATATTTTTTCTAATCAAATATTATTGAATGACATTAAGGGACAGTATGCGTACTGTGTCGGTAAATAATGACAGTTTTTGAAAATATAGAAACTTTCAGGAACATAGTCCAGGACTACTGAAAGTATAGTCCATGATCTGTTGCTGGTCCATGACCTGTTGATCAGCCCCAAGATAAGCGCAGGAACTGAGATGTCGTCAGTCCCAAATGAGCTTGTGTTTTCTATGTCTTAGTCTTTCAATTTCCTACTATTTCATGTTTATTGCACTTTAAGGATGTATTGGTCTGCATTGCTAAATACAACTCTGTCACAGACAATTTGAGAAATATTGAGACTATCTATATTTTTAAGAATCTTAATGCTATCGTTTCAGTTCATATTATCTTTGTATTTTAAGAACATGCATGATTTAATCTCAGTTTAGTCAGTAAAATGAGTCACATAGCCTGACTCTAGATGGTGCTGCCCTCCCTGGCCCAGTCTCACACCTGTCTCTCCCTCGTTTACTGTACCCCAACCCTACATACTTTTGTCTTTCCCTCAAATACATCAAGATTCATCCAAACGCTTTTGCATTTGCTCTTTCTTTTGCCTGGAATGCATTTCCCTCTTATCTTCCAAAGATTTGACTTTTCTTGTCTATATCTCAACTTAATTTTCACCTCTTCAGGAAAAGACCTCCTTGATTCTAACTAAAAAAGAGCTCCCTTCCAAGTTACCTTGTATTGCTTTCTCTCTCTCTCTCTCATGACTCCTATATATCTTAATTGCTTATTGTCTATTTTTCCACACCAGACTTTTAATAAGAGCAGGAAATTTGTCTGCTTTATTTTCACTGTACTCAAAGTCTACATCAATGCAAAACACATTGATATACTGAATTCACTGATAGGCTAATAGAATGCCTGACTATCTATCTTGTTCAAGTAGAATGTAGGCCCCTCAAGGATAAGTTGTCTTTTATTTACTTATGTATCCTTAGCATTTTAGTGCATCATCAAAGATACTATATCCAAAAAAATGTTTCTTTCTTCATGCTAGAGATTAACCCCAGAGCCTTGTACATGCTAAATATACACTCTACCACTGAGCTAAACCCAACCCCCAAGAATTGCCTATTGAAAGAAGAAATCAATAGAATAGTTTGCCCCATGAGAACATCCCTATGGGTGTCCCATATGCAGGTAGATTCATTTATTTGTATCTAATGTCATCATCCACCTCTAGCGTCCACACCTGTCATCACTGTTCACTTATGCTTCCAAGCAAGCAACCATTGTCATACTTAATTTCTTGCCTTGTCTTCATTCCCTGGCCTCAAATTAAAGAAATATGAAAGTGATTTAAAATTCTATTATTTCTTTTACCTTTTTTATACTCCTAATTTGTTCATTCAATTTTTTTTTACGTATGTAGACTTAGTTTTCTGTTATTATTGTTAGACACTACACTGTTTTCTGTCCTGTTTAAATAGTTTAAACACAGGTATTTGTTATAGTGGACACTGTGATGCTCTGCATAGACCCCTGGATCCTTCTTATTAGTTTTACATTACCTCCTCCCAGCATCTGTGTTCTTTGCTTCTAAGGGCTCCAAAGAAGAAACGTAAGTAGAAGTTTCCTGTGTGGTATATTACATGAGGCAACTTATAAAAGCCCTTGCAAGCATGAGAAAGGTTATCTACCATTGACAATGTAAGTAGTGTTAGAGGAAAGAGAAAAGAGTGACAATTTATCCTACAGAGTTCAATGAGAAGAACAAGATTAAACACCCAATATGTTAGAGAAACAAAGGAAAGCTAATAAACCACATATAAACCTCTACTTTTCGTAAAAGCATTATGACTTTGCATATAGAGCTACATCTTAAGTGTTATAGTCTAAAGCCAATGTATATAATGCATGTTGTTAAAACCGTAAAACGCCAAATCACACTCATTGTGGTGAGAAAACAATCCTATGAAAAACGCATGAGTAATGAAACTTGCATGTGGAATAACAAATTCATGTTTTTCATCTTATATCTTAGGGTAGTAGCTTGTTGAGTGGATGGTAAGCAAAATAGTTCACATTATTTATTAGTTTTCCTTTTCATACTTTCTAAATACTCAACTATGTTAGTGTATTAGTTAGGTTTTTGCATAGCTCAGACCAAACACCCAAGAAAAGCAACTTAAAGAAAGAAATGTTTATTTCGGCTCATGGTCTCAGAGGGTTCAGTACATGATGCAGGGTATGGCAGAGCAATGCAGTTCACATCATGGTGGCCAAGAGGTAAAGAAAAGATAACACAGGAAAGAGCTAGGGCAAGAAATAGCCCCCAAGGACATGCTTTCAGTGACCTACTTTCTCTAACTAGCCCCCACCTCCTCCTTTCACCACCTCCTAAAAATGCTATGATATTATGAATCTAGCAAAGGATTGACCAGTTCATTAGGTCAGAGCCCTCATGACCTAATTGTCCCTGGAAGTACCCTCACCCATACACCTGGAGATGTACTTTGACAATCTTCCCAACATTTCTACATCTAATCAAGTTGACAATCAAAATTAACCATCTCAGTTAGTATATTAAGATGACTACATAGTAAAAAAAATGAGTTGAAAGCAAAATGGGTTAAACATGACATATGAGGTAGCTAAGCCCCTGGAATAAGAATGAATGGAAGTAATCCAACGAGTGAAAAGTTCATGAGCCCATCAGAATGGCCCTTCCTGAAAGGGTGATTAAGACCACTTTGAAGGAAACAAGTTTTCCATTATTCACTGACTACAATGTCTACAGTAGCTTCTTAATTAACAGAACCCATTTAATTAATTTTTTAATTAAGAAATTTTAGCAATGGGAAAAACTTGCACACATACAGGAAATGGATAATTATTTTAACATTTGGTGGCCTTTTATTAAATATTCTGAAAAATATAAACTCTGTGGATGCCAAATTTTGCAACATGATCTTCTTCAGTCTGTTGCTGTACAGAAGTAAGCAGCTGAGTGGAAAGAAAAGCAAAGTTTCTATGCTAAGAAGAAAGATGGTTTCTATTTATCTGGCCTCCCATGCTTTTCCACTCATTGCCATTTTAGAAAGATTATACTTGTAAAAGGTTTACTTGTGGTATAATCTTAGACCAGACTCATTAACAGATACCCTTTTAAAAAACGATAAAAATTATTAAATGAAACAAAAATAAAAAACACGATGAAGTTAGATTATATATTAACCTAATAAGAAATTAATGCTTTCTGTACTAAAGATTAAAATTTCAGCAACTATATTTCTGCATTGAAACTCAAGGATTATTTTTTTCTAATAGAGCACAAAAATGAACAGTGACTATTGCTGAACAGGAAACCCAACATAAAGCTCATGATTAGGAAGAAAAGTATGATTCTGTATTCACTTCTACTCAAATCCACGAGCATGAAAAGAAGGCTCTAGGCATCAAATACAAACAGGGTGGCTGCTGACTTTGGAGACTCTGATTGGCTTAAGGAAGTATGTGAACTTGAGTCAGAAATTTGCTGTCTGTGACCTTTGTCTGCAGAGTTGGGAATGTCATGCTGTAGAGCTTTGGGGAGCATTTTATTTATTTTTCTATGTTTTTTTTTACTAGTAATTTGTTTGATTAGCATACAAATTAAAGAGTTTCCTTATGACACTTCAAACATGCATATCATTGTACATTACTCATATTCACCCCCCCATTACCCCTTCATGTGCCCCATTGGGAGTGTTTTAAGAAGTGACACCTATGAAGCACAGGGTAGAATGTGTGCCCTGGTATGCATTTAATACAGGTTCATTACTGTTAATGGGACAATTTCAGAAAGTATTTTCCTTCTCAAGTATCTGTCTCCTCATCATTAAAATAATGTTGAACAAGATCTATTCCTCCTAAAGAATAGGACATAGATCAATAGCCTTTAAAAATGAGGCAATGGAAAGTATTACATGGAAATGGTAAGGAATAAACTTGAATCTCAACATGAAAATGATAGTACTACTGTCAATTCTATCCCAATCTTTTCATTAAGTTAATGAGAACATCTTTGTTTTGTGCTAGAATGGCTTAACAACTTCTTATGTGAGTGGAAAAAATAAGCTTTAAGTCTTTGTTACACAATGAGAAGGATTTGAACACAGGGTTTTTTTAAATCATGTTAATTTTAAAGTTTGCCCTCTCTTTATGATAATGGATACTAATTTTATACTTATGTTGTTGTTAGGTGCCGTTGAATGTGTATAACTCATAGTCACCCTCATAGGGTTTTTTGATGGCTGATTTTCGGGATTGCCTCAGGAGTGGATTGCCACGTCCTTCTCCCATTTTTGTGGTGCTGGGAATCAAACTTGGGACCTCGGAGACTGAAGAGCAGTGCTCTACCAATTGAGCTAAATCCCAGCCCAATTTTATACTTATAATAATAATACCATGAAGTTTTCCTTTAAAAGCTATATTTTAGTAAAAATAGAGCTGATTTTAGGAAAAGTAAAGTAAAATTGTACAGGAGTTGCAAACAGCAAAAATCTTGATCTTCACTTGCTGAAGACTACAGCTTGGCAAATGCTGGAATTCATCTAACATTCCATATTTCTTCGGGGAAGAACTATTTCTCCGCAGTGACTATCTCAGCAAGATTGTCTTTAGAATAAAGTGCATTCTGATGACTTCATTTACTAGTCCTGAGCTTGGTTGGAGATGGGGTGGGGTTGCTGCTTTGTTGGGATCTGATAGCTAGAGAACAGCTAGAGATCTTAGAGAGAAAGGAGGCAACTTTACTTATAGTGCTAAAAAGAAAGAAAAAGCAAAACAAAGCACTATGTATGTATATAACAATGCCTACATAAATAAATCAGCTCACTCTGCTATACCACTGCAGGTACCACCAATGAAAAATGGATGAGATAGCCCCACTCTTTTATTTCCTTTTTTTGTTTAGGTTTTGTTTTGAAACCAAGTCTCACTATGTTACCTAGGCTGGCCTTGATCTCTTGGGCTCAAGTGATCCTCCTGCCTCAACTTCTGTAGTAACTAGGTTTATAGGAACATGCCACTATGCCCAGCTTATTTGTTTTTATTGTGGCAAAATAAATATAACATAAAATTTACCATGTTAGCCATTTTAAGTATATAATTCAGTGCCATCAAACACAATATTGTGCAACTACTACCACTATCCATCTTCTCATCTCAAACACAAACTGTATACATTAAATAATAGCTCCCCATGTTTTCCTTTCCCCAGCCCCTGGTATCGTCTATCCTACTATCTCTATGAGGTTTGCTAATTGTAGGTATTTAAAAAAAAAGATATTTATCCTTTTGTGTCTTGCTTATTTCACGTGGTATACTATTGCCAAAATTCATCAGATTGTAGCATATGTGAGAATTTTATTCTTGTTTATTGCCAAATAATGTTCCATTGTATGTATATTCCATATTTGGTTTATCTACTCCTCTGTTAATGGACAATTGGGATATTTCTCCCTATGCCACATAGTTGTGGCAGAGAGCAAAATCATGTGACTCATGGTATCTCTACAACTTCAGAGAATGGAAGAAAATCATAAGTTAATGAAAAATTGGGACACTATTATAAGGAATAGAGAAGAGATCCAGGCAGGCTACACTAAATAAATAGATGTCACTGTTTTCTCCACCATATATGTCTCAAAGGGTTTAGTTGACACCAAATATGGGATTACTAAAACAAACAATTCTATTTTAAAAAATAATGTTTAGGAAATAGTTATTGTATTCTGTGTCTTTCTCTCAATCTATAATGACAAAATTTATCACATCCCTTTCTTATTTTCCTGTGGTAGGCCCCTAGCTACCATATCTATATTATTTACCTTTATGGGCCTAATCTAAGATAAATCCATTAGATTGTTTCTGTTTGAATTCAGAATGGGACTCAGAGGCAAGTGGGCACTTAGGCCAGCCTTGTGAGTAGAGAATGTATTCTCAGGAGCTATAGTCTTTCTCTCTTCACATACACAGAGCAGTTGAAAAAGTTGAAGAGCAGAGAGAACAGTTGCCAGCAGAAGAGAAGACAAAAGCAAAGACAAGAAAAAGAGAGAAATATGCCTGAGTCCTTGGTGGATGTTTAGTTTTGTTTTCCAGTCCCTTTGAGGGGCACAGACTTTTCTGCTCTTGCAATTCATGAAAACATTCCTCATTTTGAAAACAATTCCCCTTACTGCTTAAGCTAGTCTAGCTTGAGGTGTTTTTCTTTCTTGTATTCAAAGAATCTTAGTTAAGCATTTTTTCCCCCAGATCCTTAGATCTGAAACACTGTAGAAATAAAACATTACATGTATATGTATATGTTGTTGTTGTTGTTGTTGTTAGATGCCATTGTTGACCCTCATAGGGTTTTCAATGGCTGATTGTTTTGGGATTGTTTCAGGAGTGGGTTGCCAGGTCTTTCTGTTTTTGCAGTGCTGGGGATCAAACTCAGGGCTTCAGAGAGTTCAGAGCAGCACTCTCTCAGCTGAGCTAAACTCCAGCACACACACACACACACACACACACACACACACACACACACACACACACACAATCTCCAAATACAAGTTAATTCCTAATCCATTTGCATAACATGACAACATTTACTTTAGGTACTACTGTCTAATTCAGTATTAAGTATCCAGGAGTTCACTATACTATAAACTGTTAAGGAAAATTCCCTCTTATTTTGAGGAACAATTTTAGGGGAAAAAATCTTATCTTCTAGTCAGTCACACAGTTATGACTGTCAGGTGATCACATTAGCCCTTCTTAACTAAGCACATCACAATTTACCTGAGAAATGGAACATGCAGAAAGCAATAACCCATTTTGATACTTAGTAAACTGCACACAGAGTCTCTGGCACAGCTGTGTTTGATATTTCTGACCAAAGCTTGGGGCTGTTGGAAAACTCAATATAATAATGAAAGAGAAAAACTGTCCTTAAGGTAATAGAGCCCCATTGGGCAAATTTATTACCAACTCACCCATGAAGCTGTAGTGAAAGGTAGATACTGGGAGAAAAATCAAGTTTAAAATGAAACCAAGAGCTTACAGAGAGCTTTTTATTCATGTGACATGATTTTGTGATAAATTACTTTAATGCTTTCAAAACCCTGGTAAATGGATTGATATGATAACAGATTTTGTCTTGTGGCTTATTTACTCCCTAAAATTCAATTACAAAGTGGGAAGGGCATTACCTATTTTAGACCACTACAAAACCATTTAGGGCATAGGGGGAGGGAACTAGAAATAATGACTCAAGAAAGGATTTCTCAAGCCAGTTTATACATCTGGGGACTTTCTCAGCATACAGAAACCATAAAGACAAAGGACTGGGAAACAGACACCCAAATAAATAATAGTTAACACTTCCATGTATGAGGAATAAAACTAAAGGTACACAGTAACTCTGAAAATGTAGTGTGGACCAATGGATTTCAGCGTGTGATCTTTCAAACAGTAGCAACAGCATCACCAGAGAACTTTTTAAAAATGCAAATTCTCAAGCCATACTCAGACATACCAAGTCCATGACTCTATAAGAAAAGCCCCCAAAGCTATATTTTAATATATTCTCCAGGAGATTCTGATGTGCCCTAAAGTTTCAGATCCATTGTATCAAGATAAAGAGGAAGGGCTTTGTAGCCCAGGAGATATGGGTTCAATTCAGCTTATCCTTTTATTGGCTTTATTATTTTGGACAGTTATTTAATCTGTGAGAGCCTCATTTCCTCTTCTGCAAAATGTGAAAAAGTAGTCCCATCTTATGCTAATATAAGGTTTAAATTCATATTATTTATTTATGAATAGCCTTGTCGAAGTGTTTGATATACTCAGTTTAAATGGTACCATGCTGTTAGCCCCAATTGGTGGAGGAAATACTTGGGGAAGGCAGACCCTGAACTCAAGTTGTTGTTATTGTTAGGTGCCGTCAAGTCAGTATACGACTCATAGCGACCCTCATAACATTTTCAATGGCTGACTGTGTCGGGATTGCTTTGGGAGTGGATTACCAGGTCCTTCTCTCATTTTTGCAGTCCTGGGAATTGAACTGGGACGTCAGAGACTGCAGCGCAGCACTCTACCAACTGAGCTAAATCCCAGCCCGGAACTCAGGTTAGTTAGGCCTAAAATTCATGCCCCAGCAACAGCTGAAATACTCTCTTGCAACAGCTCAACCATCATCTTAATGGACTTATTTATTCTTTTCAGTTATATAAGAAATATATGCTTAATGAAGATAGAAAAACAAGACAAAAAGTAACCCTCAGAAAAGTCATCATAATTTCCTGACTCAGAGGTAACTATTATATTTCAGTATGTAGATTTCCAACCATTCTTTGTTATAAAATACCTTGAATGCTATTTTTTCATTCAAAGTAGTAATAATTCACTCCTTTTCATTTTGCTAAATGCACTTAAGAATTATAAACTGTGCTATCTGAAACATTTTTGCATATATCCTATAAACAAAAAGCAGCATACTTTCAAAATTTTGAGTGAGGATAGGCATTATATTTGTCATCCTAACATTTATTGTACCTTGCTTCCATTATATGTTAGCCTGGTGCTTTGAATGTTGCCAATTCTTGGCCCAGCTCCAGGGATGGGCCCCAATGAAATTTACACTTCTCCAGTCATATGATCTGTTTAGAGAAGTGCTCTACTCAAGGCTTCCCCTTTTCCTTAGCGAAGTAGTTAGCTCCTGAGTGAACATAATATCCAGTTGGTATACTCAGTGGGAAACTAAAGACTTTTGTTTGAGAGAGAGATACTTCCCGGCTGGACTTAAATGAACAAACATGTAGCCTGGAAGTGTTGACAGCCATCAAGTGAATAAGAGGAGAAACAGACTTAGATTAAAACTAGTACTTTGGATAACTAACTGGAGAGATGAAAAGATGAACTTCTTAGGGGTCCCTGGACCAAATCAATCATGAAGCCTATGTTAACACCAATTAGTATACTTGCAATTCTATCCAGTTTGATTTGTGTTTTCTATTATTTTTAATCCAAACATTCCTAACTTATATTGTAAGTGTACAAATATGAAATCCAGAGTTTGAGAAAAGCTTTGAGGCTATCTGGTCCAAGTTCCTTTTTTTTCAGGGCCACATACCTACAAAACACTTTTATACAAATGACTGGAGTAATTTAAGTCTCCTTTTAGTTTAGCTCCCAACAGGCTTTGGGATCAGCCTTTCCTTCATATAATGAGCTATCTGCATACTTTGGACTTTAGGAGATTTGTTTCTGGTCATGACAGAGTGACCATATTGGACTGTCTTCACACAACTATAAAACTGTACAAAATATATGAAGTGACTGTTTCAGGTGGTAGAAAAAGGTAGCACAGAACAAAACCATGATTCCTGAAAGGAGGTAAGCACATAAGAACTACAATCACCCTCACTTTCTGCCTTCAGCCACCTTGGAGCTTGTTGTTGTTGTTGTTAGGTGCCACTGAGTCCAGTTCGGCTCACTGTAACCCTCATAGGGTTTTCAATGGTTGATTGTTTCGGGATTGCTTTTCCATTTTTGTGGTGCTGGGGATCAAATCTGGGTCCTGAGAGACTGTGGAGCAGTACTCTACTAACTGAGCTAAGCCCCAGCCCTTGCAGATTGTAGCACGGGGTAAATGCTGTAGATTTTAATGACCTCCAAAGGCCTATGTGTTCAAAGCTTAGTCTTCAGGGTGAGGCTATTGGGAAGTGGTGGAATGTTTAGGGGAAAGGACATTCCTACTTCTCTTTTACTTCCTGGACATGAAGTAAGCAGGTTGCTTTGCCACACATGCCTCTTCACTCCCACTGCCACCTGGAACTCTCACTAGAAGCCCAAAGCAACATGTACACCCAATGTTGCACTGAAACCTCAGAACTGTGAGTTACATTAACTCTTTCTATTTTAAGCTGATTACCTTAGATACTTCACTGTAGAGACAGAAAGCTGACTAACACAGTGAAGACACCCAAACAGAATATGGCAATTTTGCTGAACTGAGGAGAAGGAGATCAAAGTTTGGGATTCTAAAAGTGCCGGAATATAGATATTCCTTGACTTATGATGAGATTATATCCTGATAAACTCATCATAAGTTAAAAGTATTGTAAGTAAAACATGAATTTACCACCTTGATGAACCCATAGTAAAGGTAAAAATCCTAAATCACACTATCATAAGCCCAAATACTCCTCAATTTACAATTGTATCTAAATAAACCCATTGTAAAATCAAAAAATCCTAACTCAAACCACTGTAAGTCAAGGACCTTGCATATATGGGGTCAGAGTTCCTGATAAAAGGGAGTTGGACAAAGAAACAGCTTTTGATATCAGTGCAAGGGTTCCCTTGGGTCACTGGCCAAATACTAAATATCTGCACATTGAAGAACATAGCATCTATAGTATCTAGAATAAAGTAAACAGTTACTAAATATAGGAAGAGACAGGAAAATGTTGCCCATAATAAGGAGAAAAAGCAGTCAATTGAAACAGAACTGGAAATTACCAAAATGATGGAATTGTCAGAGAAGGATTTAAAAACAGCTATAAATATTTTGAGAATTTAAAGGAAATAGTGGAGAAAATGAGGGAACAATAAGGAATCTAAATAGAGAAATAAAAACCATGAGAAAACAGGATTTGAAATAAAATTACAATAACTAAAATGAAAAATTCACTGATGAGCCCAGTGTGGTTGTATACAACTATAATGCCAGCAGTTGGGAGGCTGAGGCAGGAAGGCTCAGGGACAGCTTGGGCTTCACAGAAAGACCTCCTCTCTCTCTCTCTCTCTCTCTCTCACACACACACACACACACACACACACACACATACATTTTTATCTCAAATGTATATATGTGTATTTCCTCAAATATATATAAATATATATATATTTATATTTATGCTGATGAGCATAATAACAGATTAGATGGTACAGAAGAAAAGATTAGTGAATGTGAAGTAAAAAACAATCAAAGCTATGCAAATGGAAGCACATATGAAGAAAAGACAAAAAGGGAAAAATGGAATACAACAGAACTTTACAGAACTGTGATATAATATCCAACAGACAAAAGTACATGTGATCAGAATCCTTAGAGGTTGCAGCAGATAATACTTTTTAAAGCAACAGTGACTAAATCTTTCTAATTTGATGAAAAATATTAGCTCACATATCCAAAATGCTCAATGAATTCAAGCAGAAGAAATAAACTAAAACTATACCTTTGTACATCATGATCAAATTGCTAAAATCCAATGTAAAGAAAAAAAATCTTAGTTTCAGAGGGAGAAAAAATATATATAGGGAAACTATGGGAAGATTTTCTGTTTGTATCATCAGAAACAATAAAGACATGTGGATGGGAAATACCAGCTCTTTTATATAGCTGAAGGTGGGGAGGAATCTGCCAAGATAGAATTTTATATCCAGCAAAATTATCCATCAAAAATGAAATTAGACACACAGAGTTTGTTTTTAAAGTAAAGTCTAAAATTTCTTTAAAAACAATTGAAAGTCAGCTTCTCGTAATGGTGGAAAAGTGATATGTTTATGCTAACCTATGTGGGAAAGAACTATAAAATGTCATATTTTAAAAACAATTTCAAGGCACTAAATAGCATTTAAGGGTAGACAGAGAGTTTAATTTCAAATATTGTGACTGCAAAGGATAAGAATTATGAGTTTGTGGTTTTCTGATTCAACAATACTGCATAACTTCTGTGACAATGGCTAAAGAAAGCAGCAGGGAAAACACTATACACTTACCGGCTAAAAGGGGTCAGAGATCTGACTAAGAGTTTGCAGAAGGAGCTGGAGACTTAAAATGGAGAAATATGAACACTGTGAAACTCTAAGAAAATATGAGACTCACAAGCCAGAGCATAACTACTGAGACTACTGGGTGGCAGATAACTAGGGAGACACTGGAGAGTGCCTAAGAAAGCAGGAAGAGAGCAGAGAGAAATGGCATCTTAGACAGAAATACATAGAACCAGATCTGGAAGTTTGCCCTTTTTCCTAACTGGGTATGACCCCTCACCATTGGAAGCCTGATGTTCTCTCTTTCCTCATCTCTCTCCCCATACATATGTATATATACATATACACAAATATATGGGGACATATATATGATATCATGTATAAGCATTACATATATACTCTCAATGGCAAAACTGATGTGACTAATATCTAAACACACAAGTGGAACTTCTACAAAATAAGAAATAGGAATACCAATGGAAAGATAGACAAAGGATATGAACAACAGTATGCAGAATTAAAAAGCCAGAAGGATGACAAACATACATTAAGATTCATGAATATTTAGGAACATGCTAATTAAAATAATCAGATATCAATTTATACCCATCATATGCACAAGAACTGGACACCTGGGTAGTGTCAATTATTAGCAGGATTGTGGGAATGTAGGAGTCTTTGTACACTGCTCTGAAATTCTTAGTTCACTTAAGTATATTTATTCCCCATAAGAAGACAATTATACTCCTAGGCATCATAACACGAATGTTCCTCTTAGAGTTATGGTGGTGGTGAGTTGGAAGCAATGTCGTTGTTCATTGCTTGGTTAAAGAATATATAAATTACAGTGGACTCATGTTTGGAGTTTACAGCCATACCACCCTGGAGTCCCATCTTATCAGGTCTTGGAAGCTAAGCCAGGTCACAACTGGTTAGTCCTTGGATGGGAGACTGGCTGGGAAGACCTTGGATGGGAGACTGGATGGGAGACCAGTGCTATAGGCTTGGGAGAAGGACCAGCAGCCCACTCCTGAAATGGTCAGCCACTGAATACCCTATGAATAGTAGAGAAGCACTGACAATAGTGCTGGACATGGCACAGTGTTGGGTAGTGCTTTGTTCTGTTGTATGTGGGGCTGATATGAGTTGGACCCGACTAGATGGCACCTAACAACACAAAAACAACATGTTTTAGAATACTATGCAGCCCCTAGAAGCAACCTAGTCAAAGGAATATAAAAACTGGAAAATATTAAGATAAAAACAAAAATAAATAATGCTGAATAATAACAAAGCTTAAAGGAGCTATGTAACAGTGCTATATGTATATCAAAAATACATGTAAATTGAATTAACAATGCAAGCTTTTAAAGAACACATACCAACCGGGCGCGGTGGCGCACGCCTGTAATCCTAGCGGCTGGGGAGGTGGAGGCAGGAGGATTGCAAGTTCGAGACCAATGGCAGTCTGTGTAACTTGAGGAGACCCTGTCTCAAAAAAGTAAAAAAATGGGCTGGGGGTGCAGCTCAGTGGTCCAGCATTTGCAGAGCATGCAGGTGCAAGGCCCTGGGTTCAATCCCCAGTACCACACACACACACAAAAAAAGAACACATACTATATCAAATGTATTAGAATGCTTATCTGTGGTAGAGGAGAGGATGGGAGCAGATTCTATAGATAGAAGGGAATAAAAATACAAATGAAGAACAAGAGACCTCACAAAGGCCAAGATGATGGTATGATGGTCTGGGAAATACAATTAACTCAAGTCTGCAACTTGGGTCTAATTTATTTTACTTGTAGGAATACAATAAGATTTTGTCAATTAAAACTCTCTTGTGGCTTTCTAGGAAACTTAAAATCAAATCTAGACTCCAACTTGGCCTGTAAACCCAAATTTTTGTACCCCAGTGCCTAGAACAATGACTGGAATATTGTAAGTACTCTGTATATATGTGTTGCAGGTAAAAAGTGAGGGAACAGAGAACTCTCACTGGGCTCCTAATGTATTTAAATTTCTTATTTCACTAGCTAGTTAGTCAGCTAGGAGTACTTGCTTTTTTGTGTCCTCAGAAAATTGAGCCACTCCTACTCAGAAAGTGCATGACTTTTTTTAGCAATATAATAATGTATGTTTTAGCAATATAATAATGTCAGCTTTCCATTACTATGATAAAATACCTGAGATAAACAACTTAGAAGGAGGGAAGTATTATTTTAACTTGTGGTTATGATCTTTGGCCCTACTGCTCTGGGCTTAAGGCAGAACAGGATGTCATGGTAGCAGCGTGTGCTGGAGGAGGATCCTTCACCTCATGGAATCCAGGAAACAAAAGAAGAGACAGGACAGGGCAAGATCCTCATATTCCATTCAAAGGCAGGCCACCAATAACTTTACTTCCATCTATTAGGCCCAACTTCTAAATGTTCCGCCCAGCACGTCACAGGCTGGGGACCAAGCTTTAACACATGTGCCTTTGAGAGACATTCAAAATCCTCAGTGTAGCAAAAAGTGAAGTCATGCAAGATTACTATAGATACATAAAAATGTGTTGACCTAAAATAAATAAATTCATTTGAAAAATGTTATATATTGATAATCACAATCCCTACTATCTATTCATTTAAAGGAGCTTCCCAAGGCTTCTCTACTTGGCATCACTTTTTACCCTCTGATCCATTAAAGTTTAAGAAGTACTTTGAATTACCAAATATTTTGGGAAGTTATGATAAATAATTTCTTTAAAAGTATCACACAATTCATTCTTTTCTTTTTCTTTCTTTCTTTCTTTCTTTCTTTCTTTCTTTTTTCTTTTTTGCCAGTTAAGTCTGGCTTTTCACCAGTTGGTCTAAATTAGATTTTACTGTATTTGGCAGTTACTTGGTATTATATAAATCACTCTTTTATTAACATCCTCTCACGACTAATTAGTTAAGGGACTGTAACCACTGCACACACGTAACTCCCACTGCCTTACTGAGGATTCAACATTCATACCTTAGGGCAAAATTGGCATTTAACAAGAGAAATTGTTTCATGTGAATTAACCTTGAGGACGGGAGATAAATAATCCAGGAGGTACAGGAGGATTCCCGAGTGTCATCACTGGGGATTCCATAATCACGGAGTGGCCCAAATAGCAGTGGCATATTGAGAAATTTAAACTATCTTGACTGATGCAGAATGGTGCACAGTCTGTGCTATTTATGTTAAATTCTTTGAGTGTGAAACATTTAAAAATTTCTGGTTACTAGAGTATATACTTTGGTAGAACCAATATTGAAACAATGCAAGGCACAGACATAGATGAAGGAAAATATTGAATTTCGTGCATTTTAAATTGTTTCAATCATGTTGATGACTTAAATACTCAATTAACATTGGAAAGACTTCTAGGACTATTTTATAAAAACAACATCTTTTTGATTAATTTTGTCAAAGGTTAGAAAGCGCTGGGTTTTGGAAAGTTGCACAAATTTTTAGTAGTACTATGTGCCAGGTGTCATGTTCGTAGTTGTATATAAGTAGTCCCCAAACAAAAAATGTTGTGAGGATAAATGCACCTAGCTATGAAATGAGAGATGTATCATACCACTGGTTGAAACAGAGAATTTCTGCTTGTGAGGAAGGAAATAGGGAAGGTTGTTCAGAAAGACTGAAAGACAGACAGACAGACAGACAGACAGAGAGAGAGAGAGAGAGAGAGAGAGAGAGAGAGAGAGAGAGAGAAAGAGAGAGGAAAAGGGAAGGCAAGGGAGGGGAGAGAGGGAAGGGAAGGGAAGAAAAGGGAAAATGATGGTGTTTAAACCAGATCTTAAATGGAAGAAGTGAGGGATAGAGGCAGGAGTCAAAATTCTAATTAGCAGACCAGGAAAATCAAAGTCATGCATATATAAAACATGAGGATATTGGCTATAGGGGAGTGATGTTGCTGAGGCTGGACATAGAAGGAGGATACAGGCTGTTTACAAAATTGAGAATCTGTCCTATAAGGATTAGAAAACCATTTTTAACAATGATGGTAATTTTTTTTTTTTTGGTTTGGAGGAGTATGTGACTAAATAAGTAATAAATGTTTATGTTAGAAAATCTAGAAATGAGAGACAGTTATATAGAAGACACAATCTCCCTGGTACTGATATTATTAATAAAAACAGCACAGTAGACATCTGCTGTTTGGGCCAGCCCTTTTCGATTGTTTGCAAAGGTATTTATCCCATCTGTACATGGACTTCAGGGAAAGCTAAATTCTCTCCTGACCCAAAAGACTGGACATGAGGTCCAGACTTCTGTTTAGCTCTATCTGCATGGTGGCAATGATTGGCTCAGAGATGAACATACTGACCTAAGTTGGTCCACTTGGATTAATGCTCAGGATATTTATTTAATGGTTAGGAAGAACATTCTTCTTTTCTCTTTAGAATTAAAGAAGGAAGCACACGGCGCTGGAAAGGACTGGCAGTCATGTTAGTAACAGGAGGAGAAAAGATAGTGCAAAAGAGGTCAAGCTAGGGAAAAAGAAAGAAAGAAAAAGAAACAAAGAAAGAAAGAAAGATAGGGAGGGAGGGAGGGAGGGAGGGAAGGAAGGAAGTGGACCCCCCCACACACATACAACAAGGAATACAGTTAAGAAAACATGTCCTCAAAGTGGGCCCATCTTTACAATTGAAAGTTCATTGAAATCCCATCTGAAAGAAGCTCTGCCTCTAGAGACTCTTCATCATGAACACTAATAAAGTCCCTTTATGGTTGAAGCCAGACTGAATTACAATATCCAGTACTTGTCATGGAAACATCGTACATTATAACACGGCTAAGAGTTGTGGAGTCTTTATGCCACAGGCACTTATCATACCATCTCCTCAGTTTAGATGGGCTTCTGTTATGCTGGTCAGTGCTCCTCTATGTATGCATAAGGGTAAGACCTTGGAAGTCATCTTCTCTGGCCATATAGATGTGGTCTTTGTGTGACTGATTCAAAACAGAACAATTTGAATTATAACCAAGGGAAAGATATTGAGTGCCTGAAGCCTTAACAGGTACTGGGAGTCATCTATGTGCCTATTTTTCTGCCATGAGAAGTAGAAAAACTTGATGAAAAAGATAGAGAAGGCTGAGCACAGTGGCTCATATCTGTAGTCCCAGCAACTCAGGAGGCAAAGGTGGGAGGATTGCAGGTTCTAGGCAAGAGGTAGCCCGCATAACTTAGCGAGACTCTATCTCAAGATAAAAAAATTAAAAAGGGATCTGGGGGTGCAGATTAGAGGCAGAACACTTGCAAAGTATGCATGACACCCTAGGTTCAGCCCCCTAGAACTACAAAATAATATAAAATATAATAAACCAAAAAGAAAAATAGAGAAGGAATGAGAACATATGTGCAGACTTAGGCAATGAGAGAAAAATGAAGCAAAGGAGGAAAGGACTTCTAGAACCCTGGTTCCTTCCATTCTGCTGTCAAAGTTCATTGGAACCTTGCTCTTAGGTTTTCTGTAACCCTCCTTTTTGCAAGCAAGTGAGAATATAAAATAAGAATTTTCTTCATTTTAATAGGCTTGTTTAGGACAGACAGTGTAACAGCAAGTATAGTTGCATTAGTTGTTTAAAGCCAACATTCTTTTTTCTTTTGGTATTGGGGGGCTAAACCCAGGTGCTTGCACATACTTTGCAAGCACTCTACCACTGAGCTGCACCTTCAGCCCATTTTTTGAGTATGAGCCAGGGTTTCAATAAGTTACATAGGCTACCTCTGGCCTTGAACTTGCAATCTTGCATCTGCCTCCCAAGTTGCTGGGACAGCAAGCATGCACCATCATGCTCAGTTAAAGCCCAAATTTATCCTGATGGTAAAAATTATAACTTGGGAATATTAAAATATATATGAGGCTGGGGATGTACCTCAGTGGTAGAGCACTTGCCTAGCATGCAAGAGGCCATAAGTTTGATCCCTAGCACTCCAAATAAAATAAAATAAAATAAAATATTTCAGAATTAGGATTATAATTTATAAGAAGTTTTAAAAATATACTGCTCTACCCTTAATATTATATTTAGGGAAACTTCCCTATACTATTTAGCATTCTTTGAAATAACTACTTATAAGGGTTGAATAATTACTATTAACTGGTATGTCATTAATTATATAACTATTATTTTGTTGTCAGATATTTAGGTTGGTGTCTAAGGCCATACCACCCTGAACGCACCCGATCTCATCAGATATTTAGGTTGGTTCCCAACTTTAACAGTTACAAGTTTTTGCAAAGAATATTTCTTATTAAAAATCTTTATATCTGAAATTTTTCTTGGGATAGTTTTAAAAAGTGATTGTGATATAAGGCAGGAATATTTTTAACGTTCATGGTAAATATTGCCAAATAGCTTTAGAAAGTCTGCCAATTCCCCTGGAAATTTATAAGAGTGACTTCCCTGCTGTGCCATATCATGGATTACATATTTTCATTAAAATAAATCTTTACCAATTCCAGTGTCAGTGATTAAGGAAAGGTTATGTTTAAAACTTTGTACTTTCACGTCCTAGATTATATGTATGTGTGTCATGGTATCTGCAAGTACCATATTCTTGGAAAGCATTCACTTAAGTTTTCTTCTAATTCCTCTCACATGTCTATGTTTTGTTCCATCCTTTTAGTCTCCTCTATTTGATTCCAGTCTTCCAAATGGATTCTGTTCTCTAGTCTTCGCTTGTTCATTCAGCAGAAGGAGAAAATGTTGCCTAATAAGAGTTCAAAGACAGAAATGATCTCTAAGGCATGTGTTTTATTGAGTTGGCTCTAGACCATAATGGAGTCTAAATCTGTGAGTCTAAGCATGAATCATGGTGCTGCTCATTGTATAGGCCAAAACATGCCATGGAGAAAAACTCAATATGGCACCAAAGAACACATTCATCTTCACACATATAAACTTTCAATGTATGAAAATTTTCACCAGGGAACAAAGTAAGAAAGTGTGGTTTGATTAGATGTGTTTATGTGTTGGCTTTCCTATAGCTTTTTTGTGTTCATGCATGAACATGTTTTGAATATATTGTTGTTGTTGTTGTTGTTGTTGTTAGGTGCCGTGGAGTTGGTATCTGACTCATAGCGACCCTCATAGGGTTTTCAATGGCTGTTTCGGGATCGCCTTGGGAGTGGAATGCGAGGCCCTTCTCCCATTTTTGCAGTGCTGGGAATTGAACTTGGGACCTCAGAGACTGCAGCGCAGTGCTCTACCCACTGAGCTAAATCCCAGCCCTTGAATATATTACTTAATTTAAATATTTCCTTGCTACTTTGAAGCTTAAGGTCAAACCCTGTAGCTTTTAATAGATATCTGTAAGTCCATTCCACATTCAATATTTCTTTATGGGTATATTTTTGTATCACTTCATTTATTTATTTTTTTAAAAAAGCATAACCAAATGTGGACCTGGATCTCTTCTAGGTACTGGAGGCATAATGATAAACAAGAGTGCACGTTCTTTTAATGCTCATGGAATTTATCGCTCAAGAGAAGAGATAGATTTTAATTAAATCATCACCTGAATAAATTACATCATAAGCAACAATAAGGGAATGAAGGAAAGATACAGAGAACCTTGAAAGAATATATAACTGATGTTGACTTAATTGGCAGGATCAGGAGGAAGACTTCTTTAAGGAAATGTTTGAGCTGATATCTGAAGAATAAGTAGAAGACATGGAAAAAGAGAAACAACAAAAACACAGTGGCATGGAAGACAGGGAAGGGACTTTGCCCATACCCTAGAGGGGCAAGGAGCATTCTCTGTTTGATTCTTTATGTTATTCATTAACTCATTTATACAGAAAATCTTAACTGAGTACTTCCCATGAGCCCATCCTAGGTGCTTTGAATATAACATTGGACAAGGTATATAAAGTCTTGTCCTACCAAAGCTTCACTTAGGTGAAGGAAAACAAAGCAAAGCAAATATAAAAGGTGAATAAATGTCACAATTTCAGTTACTCTGTAATAATAAGAAAATAAGGCAGGACAAAGGATAGAATACCTGTGGGTAGATCAGAACTCTTTCAGACGGTGTTTAGAAAAGGTCTCTCTGTACATGTGCTATTGAAACAGAGTTATAAATAATGTCAAGAAGGTATCCATGCAAAAATCTGGGGAGGGAAAAGCAACAAGTGGAAAGCCCTTGAAGGAAGGAGGAACTTCCTATGTTCAAAGAGTAGCCAGATGGGCCACAGGGCTTAAGCATGTGGACTGTGAGCATGAGAACTAAGCTGTGAAGTCTGGAGACAGGGTGTGTTACATAAGGCCTAGGAAGCCACAAGATGGACCTCTGATTCTACTCTGAGGATGAAGGTGATCTGGGAAAACCCTGGAGAATGTTAAGAATGGGAAGGCTGTGAATGATTTACATCAAAAAATGAAACAACAACAAAAACCAAAACCAAAAACAATTGTTGCTGGTATAAAACTGAAGAGGGAGACCTGTTGGAAATAGCCACATAGCAGTGGTGCAAGAGAAAGTGGATGTGGCTTAAACTAAGATGGTACCTGAGGAGGTGGTGGGATATGGTCAGATTCACGATGCCATTAACTGAGAAGAAGAAATTTAAAGAGTTCTTCTGTGGATGGTGTAGCAGATACTGTTAAAATCTTACCCACAACCCCCAGGAATTCACTGAATCTATACATGGCAAGTGTGTCCAAAGGCAGTGTCTCAGTCACTCAGGCTGCTTTAACAAAAATACCACATATTGAGTGGCGAGTACAGCAGAAAGTTACTCCTTGCAGTTCTGGAGGATGACATGTCTAAGATCAGGGTGTCTGCAGGGTTGGATTCTGCTTTCTGAATGGCTGTGGTCTTGCTCTGTCCTAATATGGCAGGCAGTATGAAAAAAGAAGTGGGGATTTCTCATGTTTCTTTTTTATGAAGACTAATTCCATTCCTAAGGCTTCCTCCCTCATGACCTAATTGCCTCCCATGGGTGGTACCTCATGGCTGCTCCTATCACCCTGGTGGTTTACATGCCAACATATAAAATATGCAGTCCATAAGCACCTGAAACTCTCTGCCCCAAAGCTCTGTCAAGCCTATGGTATAGAGAAGCTGGAGGTGCAGAGAGTTACATCCTACCAAACTTCCCGGAGCTAATGAAGGTGCAGTTGCTGGGTAAATACCCTGGATTCCTCAGCCCCTGGGTGGTGAGATGATGAGATGTTAGATTCTATACTGTCTCCTGGAGTTTCCCAGCAGTATTGAGCCCCAGTTGTCCACAATGGAAACCTACTCAAAATGCATCTTTAATTGGCTTCCTATCTTCTCTTACTCTTGTCTGTCTTCCCAATGCTGCCTGGTATCACATTCTAAATAAATAATTTGCACAGAAATTTTTGCCCCTATGTCTGCTTCAGGGAACCGATCCTAAGCCAGGCAGGCTAGATCTAAGATGCCTACTGACTATCAAAGTGAAGATATCAAACTGTTTGTTGAATACATGGGTTTAAAACTCAGGAGAGAGCTCATGGCTGACAATAAAAATTGTGGAGTCATTAGAGTGTAGATAGTATTTTAAATCATGGCAGTGGATGGGATCATGATGGATTAGAGGAAGAAAAAGGAAGGCCACTGACTACAGTAAAGAAAGAAGGAATAAAATGAGGGAAGAGAAGGAAGTAGCCATATGTGGTCTGGGATTCATTCACTACTGCTATGCAAGCTGATGTCTGTTTACTGCAAGTGTGTTTTGTTCTCTGAACTTCATGACAAACACGGTGAGGATAGGGAGATGTAAACGGAGATGTAAACTTACTCCCCCTTTCCACAGTATATTATATTCAGTGATCATTGGACATTCAGAATCCTTCTAATCAAAGTGTGTCTTTTCAGATATATTCACAGTCTCATATACCTGAACACGTACTGCCAGTTAATATCAGTCCTGAGAGTTTCAGCCAATGCACACTACTCCCCCACCACAGCAAACAAAGCCAAAAAACTGTGCTCAGATATTTTTTGCTTCCAAGGTAGGAGAGATGGGATAGACCTTTTGGACTATTTAAAATAAAGTTTACAGGCTTGCTTCATTTATATTGCACAAATGGCAAATACATCCCTTATCAGTTTGGTCTGGTTCTTACTTTCTACAGGATCTTCATCTTCTTTGGAGTAGTCAGGATTACATGATGGGAAGGACAAACAGTTTCCCAGGCAGGACATTTTCTTGGAATCCAAGGTCATATATATTGTAATTCAGTGATTTCTTTTGTATTAGTAAGGAGATTCATTTTAGGTTATGGTTGAATTATAGAATATCTTTTTTGAGGCTTCTGTACACAATTTTATTCATCATTACATCAAGGGCATAGTGATACTAAGAAAAGTCAGTTAAATAAGAACTCTTCCATATGGAAAGTAATAAAGGAAACCTGCCATTAGTTGAAGACAAAGCATTTGAGCTATGACTGACAGAAGCATAGGTGACCCTTCACCCCCAGCTTATTTTCTTGTTTGTTTTCCCACCTTATTCATTATAGATGGAGAATTTGATTCTGCTCTGACTCCTAGAAATGTTGAATGTCATTATAATTTCTTGGATCATATGTTTTGACTTATAATAATTATGAAAATCTAAACTTTGGGCAGATAAGAACTACCCCTGCTACATTTCTCAGCTAATTACTAAAACTTTGATTATGACACTCTATTGATTTATTGTACTCCTCAACATTTAGTTAACAGGAAGGCCTTGGATTTGTTGACCTTCAAGAGATTGAGGTTATTAATTTCAAATCCCTTATAACATCTCAGTTGCACTAAATTTACATAATAGTAAATCCTTATAATATGGGCTAGGTACTTTTCCAGGTGCATCAAACATGCTTGTTTATTTAATTCTCAAAGCAGTGTCTGGTGGTAGATTTTAACATATTCATTATTTCCTCATAAACAAATTTAGGCATGGTAAAATTAAGAGCTAAATTTAAGGTGACCACTCATGCCAGTTTTCCTAGAACTTTCCCAGTTTTAGAAGTGGAAGACTCATGTCCAGGAGTCCTTCAATATGGGCTCCTATGTGTCCCCATCCAAACTCAAAATGTGACCGTATTTGGACACAGGATTTTTAAATGGGCAATTAAGTTAAAATGAAGTCATCAGGGTTGGCTCTAATCCACTATGACTGATACCTGTGAAAGAAGAAGAAATATGGACACAGGCCTATATGAGGAGAAGACCAGGTGAAGACACAGGGAAAACACAGCCCTTTGTAAGTCAAGGAGAGAGCCCTCACAAGATACATCTCTGCCCATCCCCTTGATCTTGGACTTCCAGCCTTTGAAATGTGACAAGATAAATTCCTGTTGTTTAAATTACCCAGGATGTGGGTCTTTGTTATGGAAGCTGTAGAAAATTAATACATCAAGTGACTGGGAATGTCACCTGAATTTGGGTCACCCAAAGTAGCCTGCCTAACCTAAATGTGGCAAAGAACATACTTGAACCCTATGTTTGTACTCATAACAATATTGCTATACTAACTCTCCAATCATGATCACAAATATTTGTTTAATACTTACCTAAGTGCCAGACACTTTTCCAAGCACCACTCATGTACTGATACATTAAATTCTCATTAATAGTCTCATCTTACAAACCAGGAACACCAGATACAGAGGTCAACTATCTTATCTCAGCTCCCACACCCAGCAAGTAGTAAGACAAAGCTCTAAACTTCTTATCAAATGAGCAGTTCTCACTTCAAATTCTATGCTACACGCCATTGATAATTTACAGTGTGATAATATTTCACAAAAGCACAGAGGTTTAGAGAAAATCTGTTCCATGACAATTAAGAGCCCCAAAACTTCAGTAACTTGCAAATGGCATATAGGACAGAGCTGGAACTCATGCTTCAATGTCCTGATTCCCAGTTGGGTGTTGTTTGTTTGTTAATTTACATGAAACAAAATGCACCTACTTAAAGCAAGCAATTTGTTGAATTTTGGAATATCTACACAGCAATTGCCTGCAGCTGTAAGCACTGTGGCATCCAGTCCCATCAGATCTCACAAGCTAAGCTGGGTCGGACCTGGTTAGTACTTGGATGAGAGACCACCTGGGAACACTAGGTGCTGTAGGCTTGGGAGAAGGATGCAGTAACCCACCCCCAAAAAATCAATCTACCATTGAAAACTTTGTGAATAGCAGAGAAGCACTGACACTAGTGTTTCGCCTGTTGTATGCAGGGTCGCATTGAGTCAGACACTGACTCGATGGCACCTAGCAACAACACCACACAGCAATTATACCAGCCATCCTCAAGGTACACACCAATTCTATTACCATCAAGAGATTCTTCTGATTCCTTTAGAGTCCATCCTTCTTTCTAACTTTAGCATTCACTATCACAATGAGGCTTTTATCAACATTAGTATTACAAGTTTTTGCACCGACATGCTTTTGTTTCTCTTGGGTAAGTGCTATGAGTGGAATGGGTAATATGGATATGTTACATTTGACTTTCTATGAAAAGGGAAACTGGCACCTGGACATGTAGCTCAGTGGTAGAGTGCTTGCCTAGCATGTGCAAGGCTCTGGGTTTGAGCCCCAGCACTCCCTAAAAAACAGAGAACAACAACAAGAAACATGAAAATTATTTTCTAAGGTGGTCACTCCTAGTTTCCTTTTCCTTCAGTGGTGTGTGAGTTCCTGTTGCTCCATATTCTCTCCACCACTTGATGTCTTCAGCCCTTTTCACTTTAGCCAAACTGGTGGATGTGAAGGAGATTCTTAGTGTGATTTTAATTTCCATGATGAGTAATGATATTAAGTATCTTTTCTTTTGTTTATTTGCCATTCATATGTCATCTTTGATGACGTATCTCTTCAAACATTTTGCCATATTAAAAACTTAACTATTTCACATCTTTTTCCTGAGTTATAAGAATTTCTTATGTATTTTGGATACAAGTGCCTTAATCGGTATTGTTAGGTACCGTCGAGTCGGTATCTGACTCATAACGACCCTCTGCACCACAGGGGAAACACTATTGTCAGTGTTTCTCTGCTGCTCATAGGGTTTTCAATGGCAGATTGATTTTTGGGAGGGGGTTGCCAGGTCCTTCTCCCAAGCCTACAGCTTCTGTTGTTCCCAGGCGGTCTCCCATCCAGGTACTAACCAGGCCCGACCTTGCTTAGCTTCCGAGATCTGACGGGATAGGATGCCACAGGGCTATGGCTGCAGGCTTAATAGGTATGCATTTTGGAAATATTACTTTCTAGTCTGTGGTTTATTTTTTCATTTTCCTAACAGTAACCTTTGAAAAAATACCAATCAGAAAGAACACTGAAGATTTTAACACAGCAAAACACCTTATTTAGATTATTCCTAATGAACCAGAGGTATGCATTTAAACATTTTTACAAGTGTTTAGAAATTTGACAAAAGAAGATTTAATCATAAGATTAATCAGAATATTGAATCTTCTGATTCCATAATTAAGTAATATCATGGATGTGGAAGGAAAGTCATCTTGAAAGATCAGGAGGTATTTATTATTACTTTTCACTTAAAGACACATAATACTTGAAAGAAAACTGGATTCAAAAGAAGTCTGAGGAAAGGGACACAATTTTGGGCTCTACCATTAAGTAGATAAACAGCTTGAAATTATTACTTATATTAGGTTGCTATGGTTACCATAACAATATACCATAGACTAGACAGCTTAACCAACAGAAATTTATTTTCTCAGTTCTGGAAGCTGTAATTCGAAGGTTAAGGTACCTTCTCAGGCTTCTCTTTCTGACGCACAGGTATCCAACTTCTCCCTATATCTTTACCCGGTCTTCCTTCTGTATATATTTTTGTCCAAACTCCCTCTTCTTATGAGGGCATTCATTGTACTGGATTAGGATCCAGTGTAATAACCTCATTTTAACTTCAGTATTAATTTAAAGACCCTAATCCCCAAATACAATCATATTTCATGGTACTGGGGTTTAGAATTTCAATATATGAACTTTGCAGGAATATAATTAGGTCTATAATATTACCTGACCTATGGACTATAGTTTATTCATCTGTACAATGGGAATATTGAATAAGATCAATAGTTTATAACCTTGAGTTTCAGTTGGAGGTAAAGAGGGTGTCTGTAAACCTTGTAAAATATTATACCACATTTTTCATGTGAATTTTTTCTAAGGAGGAAAGTCTATAGCTTTAACTGGATTCTAAAAGGGGTACAGGACCCCTTAAAAGATTAAGAGGCAATGAATTAGATAATCTTTATAGTTCTCAGCTCTTAAATTGTAAGGATCTATCCTTTGGAAGGAGAAGACAATATTTTATTCTTTCATAGTACTTACAGCCAGGAAATTCTTTCTAATCCCCTTAATAAATACATTTCCATTGCAAATACAATCTACTCCATTATGTACTGACACTACAAC
This sequence comes from Pedetes capensis, assembly GCA_007922755.1. Lineage (NCBI taxonomy): Eukaryota > Metazoa > Chordata > Mammalia > Rodentia > Pedetidae > Pedetes > Pedetes capensis. Next base: position 46,117 of record VMDO01001164.1, read on the forward strand.
AAATGTAGTTAAGAGAGGTTATATACCACATTGTATTTTTTCATAATTTTATGAACAATGATTCTGCTTGATCTTCATTTAAATACTGAAATCCTTTGTTTTCCTCATAGTGAAACTCTTTAATCTTCCAATGTAACTTCTGTTGTTCTCTGGTCATTATGCTTGTCCTTTAGAAGGTGAGCATCTACGCAAATTGATAAGCTAGCTTGTGCACCCCATCCTTAAAAACACAACTTGAGCAGAGGCAATGTGAATAAAATGCTACTTTGAATATAATTAAGTGTTTATTAATATTTGCTGAATGAAAAATAAATGATTTGAACACTAGGGAGAACAAATTCAGTTAGTAATTGCATAACTATTTCCATATCCCATAAATAACACAACTGTATTAGACTTCTGATTATGAGCAATTATTCTGTTGATCATTTCAGGTATAAAACATAAACCCAGAAAGGTTATCAAATAGACAATGTTATCTGTAAATGTGCATATTGTAGATCTGTATATACATGTAGTTATATGCCACAGACTGAATATTTAGAAGCGTGTGCATGCACACACATGTGTTTGAGCATGGCATACAATTAAAGAATGATCAATACAAACTGTATGGCTTTCATTGGTAGAATTTGTAAAGTAAAACCAACTTGTTTATTTTCTCACCATGGGTCTCTAGGAAGGTGGATGAATTTTTTACTTACTTGCTGAATACCATGCTTACTGAATATCATGTTAGGAAACCATATAGCAAACTAGCATTTTTATGCCTCAAGATCATGCATTAGCTCCTGGGTGTATCACTGTGTGGTGGAGAAGGAAGGTGAAAATAACCTAGAAATAGAATGAAGATAGAATGGAGGAGTTAGTTTACAGTTTGCACTTTCACCATTTCCAGTGGACCAAGTTTTCATAGCACACTTCTTCTTTATACTTTCTGAGCATATTTTGCTGTCTGCTTTGGAATGGATATTTAATGTCAAAAGGCTCAGGATTCCACTGTTGCTGGTGAGAAGGCCAGATCTCAGTATGCTGCTGCAGCTTCCAGCACATTTCCCTTCCATTACACCTGTTTGGGATCTTCTAGCATTTGGCAGAGTTTGTCTTTTACAATGTGCTTAACCTCCCCCCCTCTATCATAAACATTCTCTCATGCATTAGAGGATAGAGGGCTAATGAGAAATATACTTTAGACACTGTGGTCTATTTTATTTGGGGATCATTAGTGTCCAGAGAAAACTTAAGCTTTCAAGAGTTTTGCTGAAAGATCGTCTCGCTGTCAGGACTACATCACAAGGCACTCAATTTATCAGCCTTCCGCTGGGGTGACCCGGCTGGGATTTGAACCTCTGGCTCCAGGGAGTCTAGGTTGAACAACGGTGATGTGGAGGCCACTCAGCCATTGCCTCCAGCCAAAAAAGATTAGTGTCATCAAAAATAGATTAGTGAGTCAGTTAAAAAAAATTAAAGTAACTCCTTTGTTCTAAAATATTTGTCAAAGTAAGCAAAGAAATTAGCTTTCATTTCAGATTAATTACAGAGTGAATTAGTATGTGGGGCAAGAACACTTTAGATTTTTTCCCTTTCAACTATGGAAATAGGGAACTGTATAGTATTTATCATAACTATTTCTGAAGACTAGTGCATTTATACAAAAGCCTGACAGAGCTTATGGGAGCTGCAGCCTATAAACTTGCTGTTTTTGAAGAATTCTTAAAATGTGAACTCAGCCTTTACCCTCATGGAATGAAAACTGTTTCAAAGGGAAAAAATGAAAAGATGATCTTCAGCTTCTTCAGAATCTGACTTCCAGAACCATGTGATCTCATCCAGCTACCCCCATGTCGACAAAAGGACTGGGGCTCCATCCCCACAAAGGCATGTTGATAAGCCCATGCACTTTCTAAGCCCAGCACTGATTTCATACACAGGGAGAAGTAGACAACTTACTTGCTCTTTTCAGGGAAAATCTTAGGATTAATAAAACCACTGCTCCCAATAGGGACTGTGTCCAGCTTGGACAAGCACACAGGCATTATATTGCTCTACTGCCCTCCTTAAAGGAGAAACAGTTAGTGAGTCAGCATTAATTTATTCATAAACAAACATTTATTAATCACTTATATAACAGGCTTTATGTTGAGAGTTATAGACACAATGGTAATCTAAAATAGAATAACTTTGCTATGGAGAAACCTGACAGACCACATGAACCAAGCCATGAAAGTAAACATTACCAGCAATAAGACATCTGAACCTTAGGCACCCCCTGGGGTACTGATGCACTGATAAGGTATAATGTCACTTCTGAGTTAATTTCTCCAAAAGTATAACCACAATCTATTCAGGGAAACCACCAGCCAAATCCAAATGGAGGTTGTATTAAAGACCAGTGCCCTTCAGAAATGTCAGTCATGAAAGTTAAAGGAAAACTGAGGAACCAAAACAGAATGAAAGAGACTGAAAAGACAGGCCAGTCAAATGCAGTGTGGAATCCTGGATGAACCTGTGGTCAGAAAAAAAATTTACAGTGATCCCTACCTTATTTAGTGAGCATATGTTCCAAGGCTCCTAGTGAAAGTCTGAAATTGTGCATAGGACCAAACCCTCTATATAACAGGCTTTATCTCATATATACACACACACACACACACACACATATATATACATATATATACACATATACATATATACATATATATGATACACTAAATTTTCTATACTAAACTTTAGTCATATATATTATATATATTATGTGTATGTATGTGTATGTGTGTGTGTGTGTATGTATGTATGTATGTATGTATGTATGTTTGTTTGTTGTTGTTGTTGTTAGGTGCTGTCGAGTCGGTATCCGACTCATAGCAACCCTCATAGGGTTTTCAAAGGCTGTTTCGGGATTGCCTTGGGAGTGGATTGCCAGGCCCTTCTCCCATTTTTGGGGTGCTGGGAATTGAACTTGGGACCTCAGAGACTGCAGCGCAGCACTCTACCCACAGAGCCAAATCCCAGCTCATGTATGTATATACGTGTATATAAATGCCTGCAGCCGTAGCCCTGTGGCATCTGGTCCCATCAGATCTTGGAAGCTAAGCAGGGTCGGGCCTGGTTAGTACTTGGATGGGAGACCACCTGGGAACACCAGATACTGTAGGCTTGGAAGAAGGACCCAGTAACCCCCTCCCAAAAATCAATCTGCCATTGAAAACCCTATGAATAGCAGAGAAGCACTGACAATAGTGTTTTTACCTGTTGCATGTAGGGTCACTATGAGTCGGATACCAACTTGACGGCACGTAACAACAACAACAAATATATGTGTGTGTGTGTGTGTGTGTGTGTGTGTGTGTGTGTGTGTGTGTGTGTACACACACACACAGGCACCGTAACAATAACCAAAGCCAGATGTGGTGGTGTGTGCCTGTAATTCCAGAGACTTAGGAGGCTGAGGCAGGAGGATGGCAATTTGGAATCCAGAAGCAGCCTGTATAACTTAGCAAGATCATGTCTCAAAATAAACTAAAAAAATGGCCTCTGGGGGTATAAAACACTTGAAAAGCATTCATGGAGGCTTGGGTTCAACCCTTTAGTACTACAAAACAAAAACAAACCAACCAATGATGGAACAGTTATAACTACTATACTATAAGTAAGAGTTATATGCATATGGTTTGTCTCTCAGAATATGTTATTGGACTTTTACCTTTCCACTTTAGGAAATATTTTATCGCTTTTCTTCGGCAAATCTGAATTGCTAGCATCACTACCCTTGGGCTTTGGGGCTATCATTAAGTGAAATAGACCTGATAAGCAAAAGGGTAACTAAGTGATGAACACATGGGTAACATATATAGTATGGATATAGTCAATGAAGGGATAATTCCAGTCTTGGGCAGGATGGTGCAAGATTTCATCATACTACTCGGAATGGCATACAATGTAAAACTCAATTATGTATTTCTGGAATTTTCTATGTAATACTCTAGGACTACAGTTGATTTTGGGTAACTGAAACCCCAGAAAGTAAAATTTGGAGTAGGGGTACTCCTGTACTGAAGAAAAACTGTATATTCACATTAGGATTATAGTTAAGAGTATTATTTACCAGACACTGTGACACACACTGGTTACTTCAGCACTCAGGAGGCTAAGGTAGGAGGATCACTGATGCATTTGAGGCCAACCTGGACTACATAGGGAGATCCTGTCTCAAAACACAAACAAAAAATTTCAAACCCTAAAACAACGACAAAATTGGTATTTATCTGTGTTAAATTCTTGATATTGAAATTGTGCTTTGGTTATATAAGATGTTAAAAATAGATGGAATGACAGGAAAAATGTACAATAATTATCTGTACTGTTTTTGTAACTTATCTCCAAAGTAAAATTATATATAAAAATAAAAACAGTTTAAAAAATAAGTGAAAGCAAACTAAAATAGATGCAGTGCCTGCTCCCATGGAGTTGGTCCTCTAATAGGGCAGAGTTCAACCAAATAATCACAAAAATGAATACATAATTACAAATATGAATAAGAGTTTTTAAGGAAAGAAACTCCATGAAGGAGTATAATTATAGCAATCATTAAGAGCATATATTTATTTGGGACATATTACTTGCCAAAACTGGTTTTATGTATTTCTTTATTGAAGTATAAATGACAAATAAAAATTGTATATATTTATTGTATGTAACCTGATGTTTTCATATATGTCTACATTGCGATTAATGATTAACATATCCATCCCCTCACATAGTTCTCACTTGTATGTGTATGGTGAGGATTCTTAATATCTACTCTCAGATATTTTCCAGTGTACATTATTATTAACTATAGTCATCATGCTGTACAATAGATATCCAGAACTTATTTATCCTATCTAATGGAGATTTTGTACCCTATGACCAACATCTCCCCACTGTTTTAAGTACCTACATATATTAACCATTTAGGTGCTACTTGTATGTTTACCACTGTCATATCTGTACTGATAAGTCCTCAACCAATATAGCAAATATTTCCTTTGAATTTTTCCCCTTGCAGTCAATCATTCACATCTCTATGTGTACATTCCAAGAATCCTGCAGATTTACCACACCCACAGTAAACTACTACCTCCTGTCTCAATCCTGCTCCTCCTACCTAAATTGTCAAATAACATCATTGGCCACTCAATCACTTGACTTAAAAACAGTGCCCTCGCTTGTTTTTCTTCCTTTATTATGACCCTGAGGAAATTATCTTACACATGAAGAATTTCTAAATGGCAATGTGATTCCACCTCTTGTCCGTTTGTTTTACTTCGGTAAATTTTCATAACGTATAGGACAAATGGGGCTGGTGTTTAGCTCAGTTGGTAGAGTTCCACACTCTTTCAGGACCTGGGGTCAATCCCCAGCACTGCAAAACTGGGAGATGGATGTAGTAATCCACTCCAGAAGCAAACCTGAAACAGTCAGCCATTGAAAACCCTATGAGGGTTGCTATGAGTTGGACTCAATGGCACCTAACAACAATAACAACATGGAATGAATAGCATATATTTTAAGCCCTCTAATATGCAAATAATATCCTTCATTATCTGGCCTTTGCATCTACCAGTCGGCCTTACTCCTCAATAACCATTTACCTTTCTCAGAAGTGGGTATTTGGGGCAGAGAGCAATGCCCCTCAGGCACCCACATCCCATGCTTGGCTCCATCCCCCCTCACACTTCAAAGGCAATTTCCTCAGGCTTCAGATAAGTCCTTTAATTCTGTGTACATCAAAGTCATTTCCCTTACAGTACACTAACATGTCACAATTACACTCTAAATAATTTAATTGCTTTGTTTACTAGTAGGCACTGGTACATTTGCATTTCTGGTAGAACTTATTCAAAGTGTGTAGCCACCAATGCTCATGTTCCAAAAGCTTCTAAAAAGTTTTTCTTTTGTTTTGTTTTCTGGTTTTCTGTTTGTTTGCTTATTTTCTGACACATGTGTATACCTGATTAGTCTTGTTGCCCAACAAGATTCTGGTTTCTGTATATGCAGCACAAATAGCTTCATACAAAATGAAAACCAACTACCCATTGTGGAGTTTTTCCAACAACACAGGTTAAATAAAACCACATCTCATTTTTGAGATTTCCACCTGCTTGTTTCGGAATTGCAATCTGACCTTAAAATATTCAGACTCGACATGGGGACAATGGTGTTTCTGTGAGCCACAGCCCCAAGAATCCAGCCCCATTTCATCATTGATAGCCAAGCCGTGTTTAGCAAGAATTGCATGGCTTTTATCTTGGTAGGAAACTTTTGCAGCTGCTTGCTTCCCTACACTGACTGCTGTCTCTAAATAAAGCTGTGACAGTAGGGAGGGGTGACTCTGAGTCATAAACACTCTATCATTATAACAAGTCAAATTTGTCCAAAAGAAACTTTCTTTTGTTTTTGATTATTTTATCATTAATTCAAGAAGTTTTCTTGAGCTCCCCAGAAAAGCCACGAGGAAGGATAATACACGAATATGACCTGATGGGTAATGCTAGCCAGACACTGAACCTGCTGAGACAAACAAGGGATCCCCAGAGTGCTCATCTGCTACAGGACTTATTTCATACTGGATCAATTATGCAAATGGAGAAGTGAAGATAGCTCCCTTTTTTAGTACGGCATGATTGCTCCTGCACTCACAATTCCAATGAAGCCTCACCACAAATACCAGGCACATTCAGAACCACCTGGTTCCATCTGGAAAATGTGTTTGCTTAATTGAGGGAGGGGTAAAGATTTTTAAAATTTCCACACCATTACTATTCATATACATTTAACATGATAAAATGTTTACTTTGAAGTGATCCAAGTAGAGGCATTTACATATGTGTAAATGCATGATTCCACAATAAAATCTATACAGGATTAATTTTTTTTAGTTTACGATTTTAACACTTTATCATTTTAGAGATTTGAAAAATAAGATAATATCACATGTTCATCCCTAAGATAGTCTTTTCAAAAACTTTTTAAAGAAGCTACAACATAGTAAATGTTTAAAATTCCAAACAGTAATTTACATGGGCTAAGAAAATGAACAAGGGTGGTCAATGAGAAAAAATGAGACCAAAGGTAGAGAATAAGTAGAGAAATGATGCCTGGTTAGACAATTACTAGGCAATAATTATCATGGCTGGAAATGCAAATCCTTCTCTTCTTGTTTGCTCTCTGTATCCGATGCTCACATAGATTGTATGAGACCTACCTTATCTGTCCTTTCTTCACATTCTCCCTTCCTTGTGGAAGGCTTGTCTTGAGGGAGAAAACCTTCTTTTATTTTCAGAACGGTACTCAGATGGTCACTTCTTTTTTTCTGGACAAGTCCCTAAAACCAAGAAGAATCCAGTTCAAGAAAGTTGGTCAGATGCTTTCCTCTACTGGGAAATGTGAGGGCAATCTCCAAAACCCTACAGTATTAGCTTGACAGAATTCTGGTGGTTTGTCATAGATAACACATCATTATTTTAAAACAGTAATCATGGCTCATCAAAGACACCTGTGATGGAGTGGCCCAAATGGCCTTCTTTTACCCTGCTTTGGTTAAGCCAGTAGCTCAGAGAACCTGGGAATATTCACGCACTTGAATAATTGCATACTTGCCTCATTTTAAAAAGGACTACACCCACACACAAAATTGACAAGTCACAGATATAAATCTAAACTACTTGAAAGTACTTCTGTTTCAAGGCACATAAATCTTCCTAAGTCCATCAATTAATTTTATGTAGTTTTAATTACAGCTTCTAACCTCGGCAATTATTACAAGTCGGAATGTTTCCCTTCGTGTCAACAGATGCCCAGGGGAAGTGTGCAGGAGGGGACAACTTGCTTCAGCTGAGCGAAGAATATTTGCCCCTTTAAGATCTTCATGTTAAATATTTTCAATTCAATCGCAATTCTCTGCCTCAGTTTCCTTTTATAAAAGCTAGGAATTCTGGAGCTTCTTACTTGCTTCACAGGAACATGAAAATTATTTTAGTTTTATAAGCTTTCTGAAGATTTTAAAAAAGCTCTTTATGTAAGTGCTAACTATTGCCTTCAGAACTAACCTATATTTTATCAAATATAATGGAGTCAATTATTTAAAAATGTAGACTAAGACTTGTCTACGGCTGACTAAAATGAAAAGAATTCAAATATAAACCTTTTAGGTGTGTGTGTTTTACAGAGCTCCTAAAACACATGCCATCTAAAATCACAATAGTAGAATTTTTCTGAAAGTTACCGCTAAACGTGAAAGTCACTTATACGGGAAGAATTTGTATTGCATTTGTGAAAGCAAAATTATAATAGCTGACAAAACATGAAAGTTTCATCATGGTGGATTAGAACATTGCAAGGAACTCAAAGGAATTTATCGTTATTCAACATTTCAGCTAACATTCTTGTAACATCTCTTTTGGGAGTAGATTTGTCTCCTCACTCTGTAGGAAGCCCATACACATAAAAAGGTTAGATTAGAGACACATAGTAAATAATATAACAAACAGTTTCTATCATGTTAGACTCCACTCAGCACAGATCAGGCAGCCAAGCAAATATGTAATATTCAGATTCTTGCTCTGGCGGCTGGTTCATCACCTGCACGGCAGGACAGCTCCCCAGCGCTTCACAAAGCACAGAACTGCTGCAGAGGACCGATGTCACTTTCTCCCTCACCAAATATATAGAACATCTGCCAATTTCCTCTGTCCTCTAAGCTGAGGGTCTGGTTTTAGGAAATGACCTCAGGTGCCAAAAGTAAAAACGTTAGAAATACTTGGATGACCTGCTTGGATGACTCTTTTCTTTGTTTTTACCTGGTGAGTTGTTCAGTTTTTTTGTGGCACAGGGTTGATGGCATTTCTACTTTCCTCACTAAACCCCCTTTCTTCTTCAGATGTCCGCATGGTCATCCTTTAAGGAATTTACCCTATTATGAATGAATTAAAATTTGTTTGTTTGCCGCTGGACTCGTTATTTTTAATCTCTCTGGTTCATGGGTATTATTTTACTTTGGATTCTCCCAGAAACAGATTGCTAGTCAAGGACTTGAGTGGGAGTGGTTTATTTGGGAGGTGGTGCCATGAGTGGGGTGTGGGGACAAGAAGGGCAAGGAAAAGAAGGCAGACATCAAAGGACACTGTGGCAAGCAGCTACCACCCTGGAGCTTTTGGCCACTGAGTTGCTCATTATAGAACTGCGTCTTTGGAGTTGTCCCACCAGATGAACAAGGGAGGCAGAAGACTGTTAACTCCATCTGCTAATTTATGGCTACTGGAGGGAGGGGTGTGGTTTCTCACTTCCTGCTTACCATGTCCAAGGACAGAGAGAGAAGTACAAGAGAGAGGACCAATGGAGGCCAAATGGCAGGAACTAATCAAAAGGTATGGGGTCTCTACCCACTCTTCCCACTCCCAGTGTATATTGATATAAATAAAGAAGTGTGAAAATAGTTACTGTTTGTAAGTAATTTCTGGAGCATTACAAAACTGCTGAAAGGCATTTATGGATCCCAGACTATGGATCCCAGACAAGAATACTCAGAATAGATTCAGAATATTAAGGGTGGGTTATACTAAAGCACTGCTATATTCTTAGTACTTGGTGACATTTGTGGCCCCCAATTTTTTCATTTTATCTTAACAAACATTTGTTTCACACACACACATGCAGTGGGGGGGGGGGAGAGAAAAAAGAGAGCACCAAAAGGTACAGGGGATAGTATGATTAATTTATTAAGGTACATAAGATTTAAAATTAAGGAAAGTTAGCAATTGTGATGTGGACGATCCATCTGTTTTTGAAAACAGATGACTGAGATAGGCTTTAATGTATTTTAAAGCATGTACAGATCTCAGAGCTGAGAAGTAGTTTTCTGTTCCATTATTAGAAAGATTATGAGGGTAACAGCTTAGCAAATAATTGAAGAAGAAAAAAAGAGAAAGTATTGAGTATCAGTTCTCATTTGGGAGATGGTTTCCAGAGCTTGTGTCAGTGTATTTCATGGAGTAAAGTTCATACGAACAATGAGCACATTGGGCTTGAAAATAAGGACTCCCTCCAAACAATTAAAATGTACAGAAAGACTATTCCAGAGATTCTCCATCCCTTTCTGGAAACCAAGAAGGTCCGTACCTCTGACAGGTGCCAAATGACACACCATGCCTCCTCCTTTCTCAGCTTCATTTAAATTCCATCTGAAGCAGGTTAGTACAGTGGTTTTCAAACTATACAGTGCACCAGAAATTCACAGGCAATTTGTTGAAGAAAATTGTTAGGCTCCATTCCAGAGATTTTGACCAATACAGTTCATCTGGGACCTGAAATTTTACATTTTTAACAAGTTCCTAGATAATACACTTTGAGAACCCTGCATTAATAGATCCAGAAGCCCAAAGTCAAGCTAACCTAAGGATCCAATGAGGTAGAATGAACAGAAGAGTCCTGGAATAATCTGGGTTGGAATGCTGACTCTTTTACTTTCTACAGGTTGCATATCCCTAATTTAACAATCTGAAACAGAAAATGCTCCAAAATCCAAAACTTATTATTTTTTCTGATAATAGGGGATGTTTAACCCAAGGCCTTGCAGCACTTTGCAAGCACTCTACCACTCAGCTTCACCCCCAGCTCCTTTTTAATTTTTTTACATCTTGAGACAAAGTCTTGCTAAATTATGCAGGCTGCCTCTGGCCTTGAACTTGAGAGCCCCAGAAGTCCTGGGGTTATAGATGTGTGGCACCATGCCCAGTCTAAAATCCAGAACATCTTGAGCACTAATATAATGCCACAGGGGAAAGTCATACACTATGAAAAATTGTTTCATACACAAAATTTTAAAAAATATTGCTTAAGAGTACCTTTGAGCTATGTGTGTAACTTGTATATGAAACAAATGAGTTTCATGTTTGGATATTGGCCCCATCTATAAGATATCTCATTTGTTGTTGTTGTTGTTAGGTGCCGTCGAGTCGGTATCTGACTCATAGAGACCCTCATAGGGTTTTCAATGGCTGATTACTTCGGGATTGCCTTGGGAGTGGATTGCCAGGCCCTTCTCCCAAGATATCTCATTATGTATATGCAAATATCTCAAAATCCCCAAAAATTCAAACCCCAAGGCACCAGGACCCAAGCATTTTGATTAAGGAATACTGAACCTGTACTGGTTAAATGACTTTGGGCAAATTATCTAAACTCTATATGCCATAGTTTTCTCATCTATGAGATAATGCATGTACAAACATTGCAAATATCATTCTATAGATCAGCTAAATCTGAATTCACTAAGACTCTTGTTAGAACACATGTTCTTGGGCACACTGACCCCAGACTTACTGAAACAGAATATCTTAGGTCATCTAGGTATGTGGACAAATTTGGAGACTCCTGGTCTGGTACGGAATGTTATGCAATGCTATGCTTTCCTTTCTTCCTTCTTTCTTTTTGTGGTGTGGGGGACAGAACCCAAGGCCTTGTACATGCTAGGTAAGTGCTCTACCACTGAGCTACATCCCTAGCTTTCTTTCTTTCTTTCTTAAGTGAAGCATGAAAGAATATTTTAGCTTTCCCTGAAGATGCAGGCTCATCTCAATGACCATCAATCACTGTCCAGTAGCTTAATTGCTTTGTCTTGTTTACCTCTCCCACCTGCAGCCTTGTCTTGGACCCCATGACATCTCCATCTCCCACTTCTAATTCTCATAGCCTGATGTGCTGGAGTCTGATTAATCAGACTGCTGCCATTTTCAAGGTTGGAGGTAAAAATCTGAGTCCTGAAGCTCTGTGTGGTGCCTAAGATGAGCCTGCGAGGATCATTGGCAGGGCAAAGGGGAGGGGCTCTCTATTCCACAGTTGGACCATGGACAGGCATTGCTATCAGAAATTCCACCTCTAGGAACCTAGATTATGACTGAATTGATTTCACCTTCATGCAAAACTGGACACCTTCAGTCCAGCAGAACAACACACTGCCCCTGATATGGTGAAAAATACTCAGGTCTCTCCTTAGGCATGCAGGATACAGTCAACATTTTAATCACAATTCAAATAATATCATAATATCATTTCAAATTTATTATCACCTTGTTATTCCTAGATCCCATTAAAGATGCATTAAATTGAGAGATCATTTTTAATATTAATATAAGTTAAAATCTGTTAAAGTCCAATGATGGTACCTTATTTGTTTTTCATTTCAAGACAGATTTCTAGATACTGAGGCTTATTTGAGGGGGGGGGGGCGCCTTCATTTTTCTAGACATTTTAAGTTCACGGGCTTTGCTGTCTTGTGTTTGGAAAGGCCTATGTTCAATCTTCCCCATGCAAAATGATATTTACCTCATCCACAGCAAACTGAGCAAAAGGAGATGCCGAGAGAATACATTTTAAATTCTATTTGCAATGGTTTCATACAATATTCAAATTAAAAATTTTCTTACTGAAACTCTAAAATCTGTAACAATATTTACTTTACATATGTTCTTTGTTCCCACAGTAGAATTATATTTTTGGTAATTTTACAAGAGCAACTACAGACCCCACAAAGCAACGACGACGGTGTTTTGTCTTTTGCAATGCGCTGCTAATTATTACTCTCAGACAAAACGGTTCAGAAATAGACTTAGATTCCTAGGCTGGGGGGAAAAAGAAATGCATTATGAAAATTATGTATTCTCCCTCTGGGGTCCCCACCCCCTTTATGAAAACGCTTGCCAATCAATCCACAGAGCAGAATCTGATTCAATTCTGGGGCAAACATTTGCCTACTGTTGAAACTCAGGGAAAGAAAGATGCTTCATGTGCTGGTGCCAAAAAGGGAGGTAGAAGAAAATGGGGAGTTAAAACTAGGGGGCAAATAAAGAAATATGTACATGTATATTTATGCATTCTGTATTTTGGCTCTAATTGCTTCAAAGATTATTTATTTTTCTTTTTCCTTTCATTTTTAAAAAATACCTTCTAGCTTCTTAACATGTTTTTCAAAGTAGAAGCTGGAAGGCATAATAAAAAGCAAGCAGGGATATGCTTTTTGAATAGAGTGAAATAATTAATGTAAGAATGCTTCCGTTTGGGCATTTTTTTATGAAGTGAAATATATTATTTTTGCTTTTAAAATGGAGGTAATTTGTTACACAAAAGTGGTGTTTTCTTTAATCTGAAAATAATACTAATTATAACACTATTTGGAAGCTGGAGTTTTGAAGCCTAAAATTCCTTTTGTAGTTTGAAATTACTTAGCTGCCATAACTAACCTGGCTCTGTTCCCTGGATATTGTCATTTCTTTCTGTATTGTCCCTTCCCTTTCCTCTGGCCACTCTCCTCCCTAGGTTCTCTATGCAATGCCTGCTAGCTCCCCAGGCTTCAGGCTACTGGTATTTATTCTCTTTAATTTAATTTATTCCCTTTGCAGTTAGGTACTGCTCTTTAAACTAGCCACAAGATTGCATTGTTCAGCAGGAAGGGATTGTATGGTGGGGTATAACAAATGATATATTCTTTGCAGAACTTCTGGCCAGAGTGGAAGGCTGCTGAACCAGAGAGAAGGGGAAGAAAGGAGCCTTTAGGCCCTTCACATTGCTGCCGCATCCTTGTTTTTCAGGGACAAAAGACACTGGATTAACTGCCTGGGTAATTTCCTAGGGGTATAACTGTGGTCCCTAATCTGTTGATAAATTGCTTTCTGACACTTCTTTCAGAATTGCAGGAAGGAAGGGGCTTTCAAGTCAGGTCAATTGCTGCTTCCAGGACCTGGAATCGATCCAAGTCTTAGAAAAGCCCTAGAACATGCCATGCTTCCAGACAGACTTGAAGTGTCCCTTGGAGGAACAACAGAAGCCCTCAACTGGACCCACATTTCTACTCTATGCAAACAACAGGTTTCTGATTGTTAGCTCTCACCTTCACTTTGAGTCATTTTTGAGGCTCAAAAGTACATAGAGGGATATATGTGTGAAACATTATACATTCTAAAGGGATTATTGGACATCTTCATTACCCAGGATCGAAGTCCTTACATTGTTTTAATTAAGAAGCCCTGTTTACTGTTCCATGAATATTTACCTATTCTGGGCATCTTCATTCTTCCCTCTCTGCCTGTACCACACTCCTCTCTGCTCATAATACTTCTTGATTTTCCTGCAATATTACCACTTTGTTCTGCCTCATGGCCTTTGCACTTCCTACTTTTACTTACCATAATAGTCTCTCCACAGAATGGTTCCATATTAACCTTTGGGTGCTAGCCCAAAGCCCACTTCTTCAGTTGGGTCTTCCTTGATTGTGCTAATATAAAGTTATGACTCCTCTTCCAACATCTGTCCTATTCTGGCTTTCTAGTACTATTTCTATATTTAATTAGCTTGCTTGTGTATTCATTTACTTATTTGTTGTCTTAGGGTGTCACCCTTCAGAGTGTAAACTCCATGAGCATTGCTGCTTCCCTAGCCCCATAACAGTGCATAACAAGTTGCAAGAACTTAATGTACATGGCTACTGAATTGAGGAATTTAAAAAGTTGAGGAACTATGGCAAATATTGTTTTCATCTTTGTAGATTTATTCTACTTACAAGTCAAGGAAGAACTTAAAGTCAGATTTTTCCAGGGCAAGGTTTCTTACCCTCAGCACTACTGACATTCTGGATAACTCTTTGTTGTGGAGCTGTCCTGTGCATTACAGGATGGTCTCTACCCACTAGAGGCTCTTAGCACCTTTTATACTTGTTTCAACCCAAAGTGTTTCCAAACACTGTCCTGTGTTCCCCTGGGAGCCAAAATTAACCTTGACTGAGAGCTAGTGGATTAGAATAATACCATAAGTGATCACTTCAGCTTTGGAGATGTCCTGAGTCCTGTACTTAGATTTGCATTGCTTGGGTGGCACAGAAAACTAATGTAAGAAACTCATTTCAGAAATGTAAAAATTGAGTCTGGGGAAAAGAGCCTGCGGTATTGGAGTAGAAACCTGTAGTTTGAGACCTAACAATCCTCCTAAATGTTGTCCAAGCAAAAATGCATGCATGCTTCCAGTGGATCTGATCATGAGCCAGCTGCTGTTCCGTTTCTAGAAGAAGGAAGCTGGAGACAGGTATCTGAAAGCCTAGGACCTAGAGAAGGTATCAGAAGTGATCAACTGGAACTGAGGTTTGTTCCCCCATGTCAAGTTAGCTTCAAGGGAAAGATGCCTACTGGTCAGAGCTTCTGCAAAGAACTCACAAAATTATTCATCAGACAATGGGTCAGAGAAAAATACTCATCAGGCCAAGCCCAGAGACCATCCAAGCTGAGTCCTCGAAGCAGTGTTCCTTATGTGAGAACATTCCCACAGACTTTTCCTTTCTGTCAGTGCCCTGCTCCAATTCTGCTATGGTCTGAATCTGAGCTTGGCAAACTGCATTAGGAGGGCAGGAATTCAAGGCAGGGAAGGAAAGAGATGCACCCTAACCCCTTCCCCACTTGCAGGCTCCCCTTCTGCAGTAAGAACAATTTGGAGAAGCAGCAGTTTCAACTTAAAATTGATAACCACATGACTCTAACCTGGAAAGAGATGTGTGAATTAGTAGATTGTGATGATTCACATGGCCTTCTATGCATCACAAAAGGCTGTAACTATCAGGTGGAAAAGCAAATGCTCATTGATGAAACTTAAGTGGGGAGTAGGACACAAAAATACAGTTGCCTTATGAATAAAGTTCGTGAATTGTGTATTTCATCCATCTCGGGTTTCTCAATCCTTAGAACATGGTACACAGTAAGTATTTATTGACTTGCATAATTTAAGAATAATCTGGAGCTGGGTGTGGTACATGTGTATAATCCTAGTATGCAGAAGGCTGAGGCAGAAGGATTAGAAATTTGAAGCCAGTGAAGGCTACAGAGCCAGGCCCTGTCTCAAAAGAAAAATCTGGCTAAACTTCCTCATATTTGTGATCATTATCTTCCCTGTCAACTACTGGAGAGATGAATTTTCTGTGACATTCAAATCACCCAAGGAGGGAATGATCTGCAGCCTCAAAATTCTTTTTAAATTCTTACTAATTACTTTCCTTTGGTTTGATTAGATTATAAGTTTTTCTACTCAGGCTCAGAGCATTTTCACTTTTCTTCTTCCATATGGCTGGTTATCCCTCTATCAATCACTTCCAATTGGCAGTTCTGACACTGGGCAGCAATTTACACAGCTAAACTCAGCTTTGGTTCCCACCATGGCTTGTAAGGCAAAACACTGTAATCATTAGGCCCTGCTCTAAACTGGCAGGATGTGACAGAGAATCTACGATCCGGGATAAGGCCAGTGTCAACTAACTGTGACATTCCATCAAATATCGCATCCTTAATGTCATAGAGAGTTACTCTCTGCATGGGTGATAAAGTATGGGTACGCTGACAGGCTCTTGCTTAACTGTTCTCATTGGCCTTGGTATGTTCATGCCAATTCATTGTTTTATAACAGATTGGCTCACATTGAAAATGAGGATTCAATTTGAGATTTTATTGTTAACCTTTAAGGTCCTTGGAGGCATTGTTGGGCTCCTCGGCCGACAGGAGCTAACTGAAGTTTATGCTCCCATTTGTAGTATCTATCAACCATGATTTTACATTGACACATCCATATCAGTCTCCCACTGCTTTCCAACAATGCTTAACATAAAAATTACTTATTTTCAGATTTGAATAAAATTTGGCCTCTGCTATCTCATACTTGCTATACTTTCTAGTGGAGTTCATTTTTTTTGATATCAACGTATTTGACTTTCTTTTTATGCTCCATGACATTTTTTCCCATTTCTTATTGTGACTTGAAGCTGAAAGAAGCAGAACAAGGTCTTATGAAGGGTGACTTAGAATACCACTCCCAAGTCAATTATGGAAATAGCTGCCAAATTTCTTTTCTAGCATTAAAATCTATCAGTTCTGGGGTCCTTTGACTTTGTTAAAATAAATGATTCCTACAAATTTCAAATGAATCTCATGAGAGAGGCATAAGAAGAAATAGGATACACTTGATTTGAGGGAACATTGTGAGCTATTGAGTTTTGGACATGACCAGACTGTACCTAGAATTAAAGCATTTCTTTTTTGCCTAGCACTGCTTGTAATTTACTAGGCAACAATGACACTGAAGCACCTCAGGAATGATGACAACTATTCCAGCCATGTCTCAGAACCACTGTAAAAGTGAATCGGATGACACAGGCGAAGGGCTCTCAAATTTTTGATAGAATGTTTTCTTTTTCTTTTTAAAGTACCATAATGGGTACACAAAGTTCATTGGATTATTTCATTTTGCTTTATCTATACTCTTTTTAAGACAAGTAGATGGGCAAGGAATGAGTACATTTTCCTATAAATGAGTGAAGTCATAAATAATGGCCTTGGTTGTGTAAAAAACCTCTTCTAGTTAGAGATATTTTTCTAAATAAGTGCAAATATTTCCAGTTTTTGGTATACAGCCTGGGTTTCTTAAGGCTTGGGATATTATCCAGGATAGCATCAGGTATGCAAAGAAGTTTATTGTACTCCATATTGGCAAAAAGCTTAGTAAAGCAAAGATGAAAGAGAAATGGCATGTAGCCAATTTTACTGTCAATTCCCTAGCTTATTTCTCTGTTGCTCCCTTGGATCCTGACCATTTCCCTCCCTTTCATTTGTACAAAGAACAAAGCAATTTGCCTCTATTAGGAGTTTTAATATTTTTTAGGACTGTTTGCTATAATAGCCAGTATCAATGACTGCAAGAACTCACTATGCTCAGCCTCTACAATGTCACTTTTTGCCAAAAGGTTCAATTTCTTTATGGGACAACCAAGAAGTTTAGGTATGGGAAATGTCAGAAACATTGTAACAATACACATGTGAGTTTGGTATTATGGTTACTTTTGATGAGCCTTTCTAAATGACTAGATTTCTAACAAGAAGGGAAAAAATAGTGTGTGTTGCTTAGCACAAAGCATATGCACTAAATCTCTTTGAGGAACATGAGTAGTGTGTAAAGATCCTGATTAACTTACGGCAGTACAGAAGATATTATTTTGGGGTTAGGTCTCTAAGGTTAGGGAATGAGTCAGGTAGCTTCCATTTCTTTCTCCAGACCTTCTCTTCACACTTCTCCCTTTGCTGTGAGGAGTTTATTCTTTAAGCTTCCAGTTCCATTTAGACACTGGGACTTAGTGGAAGTGAGAACAATGAGGTCATATGTTCATTTCCTGGTTCTCCCTCTGTGAGTTCCTTTGAGCTGACACTCCTTCTCAGAAGGTTAATTGCTTCCTTTAAAGCAGTGGGTTCTATACAGTTCTCACCCTCCACACTCTACTGACCACTTTTTCTTCAGAGTAGTCCTAACTCAGATGCTCTACCTGTAGTTAGTCTACTACTCACACACCTTTGAAAATTCCCTTTGTAGACAAACTTTCGTTAAATTATCCTATTTTTGAGTACCCCATCTGTTTCTTATTTTTTGCATGTTTCCAGATACATGGGACAAAAGAAAACCGGAAAGATATGAAACACATATTAGGGAAATCAGGAATAATGTGTTTGGACAGGAACCTAATCCAAAGGTGCCCATCAGATGGGGGAGTGAGCAATAAGGTCCAAGTACAACTTAACCATTAGATCTAAAAAAATAAAACTTTCTAAAAGATAATGAATATCTCCAAATATCCTAGGATTATTTAAATGGAGAATTATTATATTAATATACTTATATAAAGGGCAGTATATTGGTGGATATAAGGGAGGTACACTTTGATTCAATATAATAAAGCCTTTTCATTTGTTTGGAAAGTAAATTTCCTCATCATGCAAGGAGTATTTTAATATAAAGCCTATCCATGTTGTGATAAAGGGATCACATTTTGAGATAGAAAAGAATAAATTCTTGTTTTGGAAAAGACACTTGATTTCCTATCTTTAAAATTTCTCTTAAGTTGGAGATGTGATATTGCCACAATATAGCTTAAATGAAACACAGCGTTTCTTCTGGCCCAGCTTAGGGCCACATTAAAAGAAATAGAGAATATAAATTTCAGTGAAAGTTAAAAGTAACCATAGTCTTTAAAAATTGCTTGATCATCATTACAAAAGAGATTTAATCAGTTATCTACAGCAAATAGTTTTTAAATTCTCCATTATCTATTTCTTTGGTTTCTTCCCTTTCTTTCAAAGCTGCCTCCCATTAGCCTTTTGTCTATTCCCAATTCTTCCCATTAATATTCTTCTAGCAATCACATCTACTAGAATATTATCTTCTTACTCCTTATCCAACTTTGGTTCTGCATTTTTTTTTCTCTCTTTCTACTGAAAGATAATTTCCTATAGCTTCTCCTTGATTTTTCTCTCTACTCACCACTGCTAGCTACATGACAAGTAGGGACATAGTGTTATAAAGTGCTCTTTGGGCAGTATCTGGGTCATAAGAAAGAAGGCAGTGGTATTGAAAGGAGAGGAAAGAAAGAAAGAGAGTTTGAGTCATTAATGGTTTTTCCTGTTCCCAGTATCATCTCAAGCAAGTAAGCAACCAAGAATATAAGCATAATACTTTTAATGCTTCATTTTTATGTGAGAATTTGTTAAAGCATCCTTTTAAACACAGGAAACTATTGATAAAGTTGAAGCTGATATTTGTAAAGCTTTAGCTTGAGCATCTTTTGATAGAATGGCAATGTCAAGTTAGGATCTTTCTACCATATCCCACTATCTTATTTACTGCCCATAGTCACCACTTTGGGCAAGTTAACTAAGATTTCCTATGCCTCAATTTCTCCATCTGAACAATACTGAAAATAATAATAGTATCTACTTCATAAAAGATTCTATGAAGTCTAAATGGTATATCTCTCCACACCCCTCAGCAGAGTGTGCATTGTTGTTGTTGTTGTTATTATTGTTAGGTGCCCTCAAGTTGATATCAAACTTATAGCAACCCTATGAACAAGAGATGAAACACTATCCAACACTGTGCCATGCCAAGCACTATTGTCACTGCTTCTCTGCTATTCATAGGGTTTTCAATGGCTGATTGTTTTTGGGGAGTAGGCTGCAAGGTCCTTCTGCCAAAGCAGAGTGTGTGGAGCATAGTAAACACTCATCAGGGTCACCAATTTTATTGCTATTACAATAAAAGTTTTTATTATAATATGTATTACTAAAGCTATAAAGATCTATAGTATATAGACATTAAAGTTGAAATTCTGACAGAAACGTGGTTAATGTAAACTTTTGATTATATTTATTTTGAAGACTGGCTAAGTGGATATCCAACTAATTTCTTCTTCTTCCTTGACATACTTTCCAGTCTCGTCGGCAGTTAGGTGCAACTTACTCCTGAGATCTATGGAATGGAAGGGAAGTGGAAATAATATGTAGTACACCCAGGACTGCCTTGTAAAGATGCCCACATTCTCAACCCTCCCTGATTTTTATCCTTCTTTGATAAGATAAGCCTATGGTAACAACCTTGGAAACTACATGTTAAAGATGACATAACCCCAAGATAGAAGGAGCTTGGGTCCTTAAGATGCTGCTTGGAAAAAGGTCTCCTGTCAATTTGAGACACTCTGGATTTTATATAAGCATGAAACAGATGTCTATAATCTTTAATCTCATTTACTTACTAGTTTATTTTCTATAATAACTAGAGCTACCTAGCTAACACAATAGCATCCTGAGCAGACTGATTATTTGTCTGATACAAGCACCTTGCACACACTAAAACAATCTTATTGGAGAAAAAAATTCTTTGACAGGATTAAACCAGAATATCAACTACTATTTTTTATTTTTTATATATCTCCCCCATACTTAAAACAATTTTAACAAAATTTTCAAGGCTTCCTCCAATTCATTTCAAACTGTTTTAGTCCTTGTCTTGACTGCTATATCACTATTTTATTTCTACCAGACCTTTATTTTTTCTTGTATAAATACCATACTTATAGACAGTGGCTATATTTGGTGTATAACATAATGTTTTAGAAGCAGGTATCAAGTAAGTTTGTTTGCTAATAATGGGGAGGAGGTGGTAAGTGGAAAATGATCAGGAGGCACTCATAGAACTCTTTTGGCATTATGTTGATGGAGAAATTGTGTCTTAATAAACATTTTCTTTTTTCATTTTGTTTCGACAGTACTTTTTTTACATAGTTTCTGCCTCAAGTCCCCTTATTCAGAATCCCTGAGAGAGAAAATGGATAAAGAACATTACACACACACACACACACACACACACACAGAGTGCATGTGCACACACATACACACACAGTGAATATGACTCAGCCTTAAAAAAGGAAGGAAATTCAGTAACAACATAACAGAACCTGTAGGATATTATGCTAAGTTAAATAAGTCAGATCCAGAAAGAAAAATACCATATGATATCACTTACATGTAGAATCTACAAAAAGGTAGAACTCATATTAATAGAAAAAAGAATGGTGGTTACCTGGGGCTGGGGTGTGGAGGAAAATGTGGAGATGTTTGTCAAAGGGTACAAAGTTTCAGGTATACAATAGTGACTATAGTTAATAATAATGTATTTCATGCTTGAAATCTACCGAAAGAGTAGATCTCAAGTATTCTTGCACCCTCACAGTACACACACTAACACACAAACAAAAGCTAACTAACTGAAATAATGGATATGTTAGCTTGATTGTGGTAATCATTTTGCAATGTATACACATATCAAGACATGTTAAGTACTTAGAATATACACAATTTTGTCAATCATACCTCAATAATATAGGGAGGGGCAGAGAATATATCCAGGAAAGGCAAAGTATTGATACATTTTCCAAAGGATAAATCATCTTTTACATGAAAACCCACTTGTAGCAATAGAATTTTATTTTTGTATATTTAACATTTTTGTCTATTGAGAAGTTAAACATGCTTAATGCTTCTTAAAGTATTGAAAAGTAAAGATGTCACATTGAAGACGAAGGTGCGTCTGACTCATACCATGGTATTTTCAGTTGCATCATATGGTTGTGAAAGCTGGACACTGAACAAGGGAGACATGAGGAGAATCGATGCTTTCAAATTATGGTGCTGGAAACAACTATTGAATATTACCATGGACTGCCAAAAGAACCAACAGACCTGTCTTAGAAGAAGTGCAACCAGAGTGCTCCTTGGAAGCAAGGATGGCTACATTGCATCTTACATATTTTGGACATGTAGTTAGGAAGGACCAATCCCTAGAGAAGGACACTGTGTTTGGGAGAGTGGCAGGTCAATGAGAAAAAGGAAATCCCTCCACTAGATGGATTGACACACTGTCTGCATTAATGGGCTTAAATATAAATAAGACCGTGTGCTTGGCACAGGATCAGGGAATGTTTTGATCTGCTGTACATAGGGTCACTATGAGTTGGACTTGACTTGATGGCACCTAACAACAATGTTTTCTATGTCTTTTTTTCCTTTATAATATTCCTCAAATAGATATATTTTAAGTCATAAGAATCCTTCATGAATTCACATTGACTAGAAAAGTTTGTTAAATTTTTAAGACTACTGATACTCTATACTCCACTGTGAATAAGCTATTATAGTAGAAGTTATCTGACTTAAATCATATAATTTCATACCAAACAAGATAGTGTGTGTGTGTGTGTGTGTGTGTGTGTGTGTGTGTGATATTTCATAGTATAACTACCATGGCTTCAATTTCCTGCAGCTCAAGACATTCCTTGGTTTTTAATGTATTGCCAACTGTCTGTCATGTTGGAAAGAATATGGGAACTTTGGGAAAGAAAGAGCAAAGGATTTCCTTCCACTTTGCACTTATGGAAAACAAGACAAACAAAAAGCAATTACCATTGCTCAAGAACAGTGAGAAAATCACAGGGCAAAGCTCTGAGAAAATTGTGCCCCACTTTTTTGCCAGAGGACAACAGCTTCTGAAACTGCCACAGAGGTACATGTATTTTCAGAGAGATGAGATGTTCTCATCTGAGACTATCAAAATAAACATTAACTTTAATATGAAGTCATTAACATTTTCAAAAATGCAACAGTTTAGGTAATCTCAGTTACACACACACACACATACACACACACACACACACACACACACACACACACACACACAATCACAGACTGCAGAACAAGACTGGCATGTTCTGAGAAATACATCCCCAGGCACTGTTGTAACTAGGTCATAGCAGCATGCACTACCACAAACCTAGACAGCATAGGCTATTCTTTCAAAGTGATTTCTAGATGCAACAAAGAGATGCAATAAACTCAACATGTATGAGGCTGATGGAGGCGTAACACAGCAGATTATTTTAAGGTAAAGTTTTTCTGTTATTGCTAAGTAGAAGGAGTACCCTCTCATATAATAATAAAAAGAGTATAGTACAGCACTCTCTAAACTTTTTATTGCCAGGGACCAATTTTGTGGAAGTTTACTTTTCCATGGACAAAGACAGTGAGGGGGATGGTTTCAGAGTATGAGCTTATGGGGAGCAGCTGTAAATACAGATGAGGCTGCACTGGCTCACCTGCTACTCACTTCCTGATCACTTCCTCAGTTACTCATATGACAAACCAGCACCTCCATGGCCCAAGTGTTGGGGACCTCTGGTATAATAAATATGTAAACCAGTAACATGGTCATTTATTTTCAAGTATTAGGTACTATTCATAACTCTGTGCTATACTTTTATACAACTGGCAGCAGAGTAGATATGTTACATCAGTACCACCATAAAGTAATATGTTGCACAATGATGACATCATGATAGATATGATGTCACCAGGTGATATGAAATTTTCAGCTCTGTGATAATTTTATGGGACCCTGCCATCCAGGTGGTCTGTTGTTGCCAGAAATAAGATTACACAAAGCATGACTATATATTTCAGCTTAGTTTACTTAGTTAAACCAATACTTGTTTTTTAATAATGATAAGCAGTAATTATTTTTAAAGAATAAGCAGTAATTATTACTCTACAGCACCAAGTTATATACTATGAGTACTTTTCTTGTACCCTCTTTCCAGGATAAACAATAAATCCACATTATTTTCACTTATATAACTTTCTACAAATTTATCCTTAATTGTTTTAACTTCTCCATCAAATCTGTCACATTTATTAGATTATCTTATATCTGAGCATTAGAAATAAACCATGATTTCCACTATGCACTCCCCAGCACTCACTGAAATCTGTACTGTTAATGTGCAGAGCCCCTTTCTCTAAACATTCTTTCTTGGCTTGCAGCAGGAATTGTACAATTTGATATAAAAATTATCTTGGAAAAGGAGATGATGTCTGTGAAGCATAAGAAGAAAAAAAGGTGCTAGCCTAACAGCTGTAAAACTTAGCACTTCGTCTTACATTGTGGCTATACAACGCCAAACATCCAGATGAAGAAGAAGGAGCTCAGACAATTGTCGGGATGCCTCCAAAACTGAAGAGCTTGGGAGCTGCTAAACAAAGCAGCCTGACTGAGGAGACTTTTCCCTTTGCATGTGGTTATTTTGACACTATCCAGATGCAGTCTTTATCATAACATGACCAAAAATGATGGGAGATACTGTCCAAAAACTGAAGGTAGCCAGAATGCCCAAAATTATTCTATATTTACTTATGATTCCTCTACACTGCTTATCTGAATTCTGTATGAATATATTGCTTAACTCCAGTAAGAATGGCCAAGAGCAATAAAACAAATAACAACAAATGCTGGCGTGGTTGCAGAGAAAAGGGAACCCTTTTACACTGCTGGTAGAGTTGTAAATTGGTTCAACCACTTTGCAAATCAATATGGAGGTACCTCAGAAAACTAAAAGTAGATCTACCATATGACCCAGTTATACCACTATTGGGAATATACCCAAAGGGAGATGAGTCATCATACCACAGAGACACCTGCATCTCTGTACTCAATGCAGCACTTTTCACAATAGCAAGAATATGGAATCAACAAAGTGCCCATCAACAGAAGAATGGATAAAAAATTATGGTATATATACACAATGGAATAGTACTCAGCAACTACAGAAATGAAATAATGTCATTTACAGCAAAATGGATGGAACTGGAGAAAATAATCTTAAGTGAATAAACACAGGTCCAAAAAGAGAAATACCATATATTCTCACTCATAGGTGAGAGCTGAATTAAACTTAAGAGAAGGAAAAAATCCTATACACAAATTGGAACATAATAAAAAGCTCATATAAACTTAGTGTAGAGGGGACAATTTAAGGAGTGGAAAGAAGGATGGAGGGATCTAGCAAAAGGAAGCAATGATGGGAGAAGATGAGAGGGGAGAGGGCCAATGAGGAGTAAGAAAGCGGGGAGAGGTCAACCTCAATGTAAGCAGCTCAACTTTATTAGTACAGCCTTCAATGTGACATCTTTGCTTTTCAGTACTCTACAGCTTTTCCTAGAGCAATGCGTCTCTTGTTTTCTTGACTCCTGTGTCCAGGGGTGTTGATTATAGAGCCAAGCAAAGCAAAATCTTGGACAACCTCAATCTTTTCTCCATTTATTGTGAAGTTGCATACTGGCCTAGTGGTAAGGATTTTTGTTTTGTTGATGTTTAGTCACAACCCATATTGAAGGCTATGATCTTTGATCTTCCTCAGTAAATGTTTTAAATCTTCTTCACTTTCAGCAAGCAGAGTTGTGTCACCCGCATAATGCAGGTTGTTAATGAGTCTTCCTCCAATCCTGATGTCACATTCTTCCTCATAAAGTCCAGCTTCTCAGATTATCCACATAAATTGAAGAGATATGGTGAAAGTATACATCCTGATGCAAACCTTTCTCAACTTTAAACCAGGCTGTGTTTCCTTGTTCTATTAGAACAACTGCCTCCTGGTTCACATACAGATTCCTCATGAGAACAATTAGGTGCTCTGGTATTCCCATTTTCCAAAGTGTTATCCATAATTTATTATGATCCACATAGTCAAATGCCTTTGCATTGTCAATAAAACATAGATAGATATCTTTCTGATATTCTCTGCTTTTGGTTTATGTCCACCTGACATCAGCAATGATGCCCCTGTTTCCCTGCCCTCTTCTGAATCCTGCTCGATTTTTCGGCAATTCCCCATCTATATATAAAAGCAAAGATGTCACATTGAAGACAAAGGTGTGTCTGACTCATGCCATGGTATTTTCAGTTGCACTGTATGATTGTGAAAGCTGGACATTGAACAAGGGAGACAGGAGAATTGATGCTTTTGAATTATGGTGCTGGAGACGTCTATTGAATATACCATGGACTGCCAAAAGAACCAACAGATCTGTCCTAGAAGTGCAACCAGAGTGCTCCTTGGAAGCAAGAATGGCCAAACTGTGTCTTACATATTTTGGACATGTAGTCAGGAGAGATCAATGCCTGGAGAAAGACATCATGTTTGGGAGAGTGGCAGGTCAACAAAAAAAAAGGAAAACCCTCCACCAGATGGATTGACACAGTGTCTGCAACAATGGGCTTAAATATAAATAAGATAGTGTGCCTGGCACAGAATCAAGAAGTGTTTCGATCTGCAGAACATAGTATCGATATGAGTCAGACTCAACTCGACGGCACCTAATAACAACATGTTGTCTTAAAAAATGTTAGATGTCATATTTTCTTTGGAAAATCTACTGTTCTACTATTGTTCAAAAATTCTCTTTTTTCATTTATTCCTGCCCCAAAATTTTGTTGGTATCTAGACACAGGGTGAACAAGGTACATTATACTTAACAATCATAATGGATTTTAAACATACTTATAGGCAAAGTTCTCAGTAGTTAAAAAAAAACCCCACAATTTAAAAAACCAATTCTTCTTTGTCAAAAGACTACCACATTTTCTTTCTTCAAAGCAATCTCATAGCAGGGGTGCCCTGCCATTGTGCTGGGTCTTGCAGTGGGAAAAAGGGGACTATGATTTGAGTTAAAGAGAGAGATGAGGGCCAGCCCAGAATTAATGAGGCAGATCTTCAAACAATGTTTTCTAGTGTCAAAATTGTAGTTTTATAATCTGATAAAATTAGGGTCAGTTCTACTTTTGGGGCTATTGTCCTTTATGCTTCTATTTGATCCACTTTTGCTCATCTAGTTGAACACTAAGCAGAGACAGATTTTAGTGTCTTTCTAGTCAGTGATGTACCTAGGCAATGGTCAAAGAGGACTTTAGCTTCCAGTAATCTTAACCCGTTTATGAGTGCAAATTGATCACTTAACATTTTTTAAAAAGTCCATTTGGGATCTGACCTGTTCACCTTCATATGACGCCATGACATCTTAAAATCAGAGAAACTATTAGAAAAATTATGTCTTAAATATGGGCCTTTGTATCTTTTACCACATTCTCTTCTCTGGTGGTTATTACCTAATAATTTTTGACACTAGTGATTAAACATAAAGTTTTACATTTTATGATTCTCTTTCAAACACACAATTGCTAACATATATATCAAGGCAAAAATTAAGCATTCTTAAAGACTCTGTAATTATATTTATACATTAAAATGTCAACTGGGTAAAATGAATAACTTCAAACAATATTTTAATCTAATTGTTTTAAAACAAAACAATTAATCACTGTTTTATCATCACTCCTAAGTTATCTCATGGTTTAAAAAACAGAAAGGGACACTGATACATACTTTTTATTAATTTGAGATGTGATTATGAGCAAGAAAATTCAGTTAATTATTTGATATTTTCATAACCACACCACATCTTTCTGATTAATCTCTAGTCCTTTCAATTTGATTACTAGGACATTCATTGTGCTATCATTGATTCCTTAATGTCCACTACTTGAGGCTTCTTTTGGAGGTTAACTCAGTGTTAAAGACTTCATGTCTGAGAAGAAAAACTTCATTTCTGATAGTTGCAGATGTTGGTAGTCTCTTTGTGCTCAGTTCTAAAATGTAAGGTAGGGTCCTTGTGTAAGTAGGCTCCTTGCTTGGCTCAGACTAGATGTTCTTTGGGCACAGTTTATCCATTAACATGCCCAGACTCCACCTTCTATGCTTTTTTTCCCTTCCTCAGTATAAATGCTGTCTATTTATCCTATTTATCCTATTTATCATTTATAAATGAGTGTGTTCATGATTTCTTCCTATTCTTTGTATTGTTGGATATGCACATCTACTCACTCCAAGGAAGGTGTCTTATGAATTCAAATTAAGATGCAAATGGCTAAAATTAAAAGTAACCATTTGCCCTTTGGACCAACCGAAGAAATAATCTGCAGTTAGGGATGTTCCAGTACTGCCAAGTATAAATACTGTTCTTTACTCAGTAAGTGAGCATCTATCTCCAACATTCTTCGCAGAATAAAGATAAGAACATAGGAAGAAGATATTTACCTGGATTTCGAGGATCTTATAATCTAGTTAGACTGATGGAACACAAACAAAAAGATGCTTTATCTTTCTTTGCCAACCTTTTGGCCCATGAATAGCTCATAACTCCTCCTATCAAACAAAGCTTGCATGGTAGCCTGTGTTTATCTCTTTGGTGACTCACAGTGACTACTGGCTGAAAAACTATAGATTCCTTGAGGCTAGTTGCTTTTATTTGTTAATAAATATGTATTTATTATTTCTGTTTAAATAATTATGTTGCAATAGGCTTTCACTAAGTATGTGTATGTTTTTAAATAAATGGATATGTAAGTATTTAAATTGTTGTTGTTAGGTGCCATTGAGTCGGTATCCGATTCATAGTGATCCTATGTACAACAGGTGAAACACTTATTGTCAGTGCTATTCATAGGGTTTTCAATGGCAGATTGATTTTTGGGAGGGGGTTGCCGGTCCTTCTCCCAAGCCCACAGTATCCCAGGCCATCTCCCATCTAAGTACTAACCAGGCCCAACCCTGCTTAGCTTCCAGAGATCTGAAGGGATCAGATGCCACAGGGCTAGGGCTGCAGGCAAATATTTAAATTAGCTATACAAATACTTAATTTTTCTGGATGGTACTTGTAGGAGGTAATAATTGAAGCTGTCTATGGCAAAAAGGAAAGGAGAAGGAACAAGAGAAGGTGATAGGCTGTCAGGAACAAGAGGAGAAACCTGGGTAACTGAATGAGGTTGAGAGGTCCTCTCAGAGATGCTGGACTCATGCTACATAATTTAAAATACCTGTGCAGAAGGCTCATGTTGAAAGAGATCCTAACCTATTATTAAAGGGTTTGAAAGCATTCCTTTAGAAAAGAAATCTCTGCAAGTAGGTGATATAATGAGTGGTGATGGAGAGAATACAGTCACTCAAGCCAGAGGAATAAGAAAACAGGGAGGAACTTCCTCTGAGTTTAAGATTTATACATAAAAAGTGAGTTCCTCAAAAGTATTTGACTTTATATTTGGGAAATGATCAATGATGGTTTATTACTTATCTAAGGTTTTCTGCTTCTTGGTTTGGATGCTGATAATTTAGAAAATTAGGTTTTTAAATAATAAAGTTTGATAGGACTATTTAATTATACCATATTCATAAATAAAATAAATAAAAAGGACAATAATGTCAGGTAGTGTTTCATTCTGTTGTACATAGGGTTGTTATGAGTCAGACGCAGCTTGA
Source organism: Pedetes capensis (assembly GCA_007922755.1). Classification (NCBI taxonomy): domain Eukaryota; kingdom Metazoa; phylum Chordata; class Mammalia; order Rodentia; family Pedetidae; genus Pedetes; species Pedetes capensis. The sequence continues at coordinate 75,698 of VMDO01001164.1, forward strand.
TAGCACCTAACCACAACAACAATCACAACATAGACCCTCAAGTTCAATTCTTTTTTTCTTTGTTATCTCTGTGTTAAAATTTAGGAAACTAAGACTTAGACTGTGAATCACTGAAGGCAAAGTACAATGTCCATAACCACAAATGACACCAACTACCTTAGCCTTCTGAAGGCTGTGGCAAGTCAGTTAGTTACAGTATAAATGTTGAACGGTTCACTTAAAGTATAAGGAATTGTAAATACTTATTGGAAAACTCAAAAAAAGCATAGAGAATAACAATATTTATTCAAATAGAAGCTTAGTTGCATTATGTTTTCAGTGATATCACATGCTTTTAGGAATACACGGAGTACAAAAAGAGCTATTATTTCTAGTACTGCTACTATTACTATTGTTGTTGTTAGGTGCCGCTACTATTACTACCACTCCTAAAATGAAATCCTCAGTGTTGCCTTGTGATACAACACTGGTCAGATAATTTTACAAAATATCAGTGAGCTGAACTTTCCAATTTTATTTATGGACTTCTTGAGGGCTGATAGAAAGCAACCTTGGAGGTAATAATGATTCTGACCTGGTAGTTCTCATTCCTACCTTCCTTTTTGCTGCTCTCCTTTCATCTTGCCCTGTAGCAGACACTGCTAGCTGCCTACTCCACACCTACTCTCGCCCTTCTCCTTAGTGGACTCTCTTCCACCCATCTGAAATACCACACTTCCATGCCTTGCTGGCAACCAGGGTGGCCATGTGTCTAAGACTGAGGTAGGGGAGTTCAAGTAGAAATGTTGCATATTCTGTACAAATATCCTGAGACAAGAGGGGCTTGTCTTCTACTTTTCCCTCCTACTGACTGGAACACTGAAGTGACAGGTGGCTGTCAAGCAGCCACGGTTTTGAAAACATGTGGATGAAGCCTGTATTCAAGGATAGTGTATTAGGAGTTCTAGATGATTTGGGAAAACTGTTACTCAAGTTCAAGATTGTTAAAGGGCCTACAGCCGTAGCATTGTGGCATCTTATCCTGTCAGATCTCAGAAGCTAAGCAGTGTGGGGCCTGGTTAGTACTTGGATAGGAGACCGCTTGGGAACACCAGATACTGTAGGCTTGGGAGAAGGACCCACTCCCCACAAAAATCAATCAGCCATTGAAAACCCTATGAATAACAGAGAAGCATGACAATAGTGTTTTGCCTGTTGTACGTAGGTTGTGGATACCACCCCCACCACCACCACCACCAACAACAACAAGAGATGATTTGGGAAAACTGCTGCTCAAGTTCAAGATTGTTAAAGGTAATAAACTGTTCTTTTCTTTATGCACAATTACTCTAGATTTTGTCTTTGCCTTGTTAGAGGCAGCCTTAACCTTAGCTTACCTGAGAGCCTCTAAAAATCTCTATCTTCTGGTTTAAAAAATAGCAAATATTAAGTATGTATATGAAACTAGTACCCTATCTCCTATGCATATAGGTTCCAAGGTAGTAACATGGCCAAATTCTCTTAGCTTCTAATTTGGGTTTCTTCCTGAAACTTTCGTCTTCCCACATTTTTATGAGAGAGTGGAGGAGGCTTTTTGCTTTCTTTGCATGTGAAATTGCTGGGTAAATGATGTGGTGGTACAAAGAGTTTCTGGATAATTGTTTATAAGTTGTTTTTCCACCCACTGAAGCTTGGGAATATCTGACTAAATCTCTAACTCTTTCCAACTTCTAGAAGAGATGAATAAAACACATAGTGATGGGGCCAAATCTTTCATTTGTAAGTGATGGGGCCAAATCTTTCATTTATACCTCATGAAAAGTTGTGAGAAAAGGTAAAAGAGTTCTGGTTGAATTATAGTCAAGCTCTAATGGGAACCAGAAATCCTTTATTCTTACTAATTCATGATTTTGCTTATTCATGGTCAATGTGTCCAAAAGCTATACAAGGAAGAAATTTTGTTAATCTACAAGATGAGCAAGTGCAATGAAGCTTTAGTTAACATTTCACAACACATTATACAATAATATAAACAAAATTTTGGCTATCTTGAAGTCTATAAATAGCAACAGACACATGCAGGGAGGGGGAAGTGGGAGAGGGAGAGGAAGGAATAGGAGACAGGGAGGGGCAGGGAGGGAGAGATACAGACTGTACATACACATGGGTAGCCAGTTTTAAATTGTGGATGGAAAAAGAATGGCCTGTACCACCAGGGAAAAAAATTAATTATTTATGTCAAAATGAAAATTACTGTGATTTGTATAATGAGATACTTCTGTGGTTTTACAAAATCTACATGAGAGCTCTAATTGTGACAGAGAGAATAAATATACCTCAGTGCCCCACTTTCTGGTGGCAAAGTGAAAAACAATTTTTGCAAATTGTAAATATAATCCTATTATTAAATTCTCTTTAGTAAGTTCTCTGGATTTTCATAGGAAATTCAAAATTATTTTAGTAAATAAGAGAGGTAGTGGAGAAGGAAGAAACATTTTGAAAAAAGCCCAGACAGTGAGAAGAAAAAAGAGAACATATAATATGATTTCTAAAATGACATAAAAAAGTAAAATTACAAAAGGTGAGGGATGAATAAAGAGTAATGTGGTGTATATTCTGTATGAGAGCATATAACTGGCTTCATCAAGGTTATTATTTGATTCACATTTTGGGGGTTTTATTTCTCTCAGCTTTAAAACCAAAAGCAGGGATGGCAAGGACATTTTTTTCTTATTAAATGTTAGTGGGGTACAGAGTAGTTAGGCTTTTGCTATTTCCATTGTGCACATATTACTTCATTTTTTGTTGCAGTTTCATCAACTTACATAATTTATGAAACCCTTTGATTAATATGTAGCAAAAATTATATGCAATGATGGGTTATATTTCCCTGTTTTTCCTGTGTATTCATGTAGCTGTATCATGTAACTTGAGATTGTCTTCTCCCCCTTTAACATCTGTATTATTTCCCCCATCCCCTGTTGTACAATCTTTGCTCCCCCTCGACACCTCCCCCTTCTTTCTACTCTACTTATATTTTCCCTTCAGCAAGGACATTTTTACATATTATTTTCATCACCCAGCAAGTGCTTAAAGGTTTGATGTTAAAGGAGAAAGAACAAAAGTCTATGGCAAATGCTAATTAAGTGTAGGTGGATAGGAAGAGTGGAGAACAAGAGAAAATGTCTGCAAGAACAAACATTAGATTTTTCTCCATTACTTATTATTTCTGGACTCATATTCTTTATGAAGCTAATGCTTTTAGGACTTATTGATTTACTATATTGGTAATTACACCATCATCCACCTGTATTTTTCTTTCCTACATAAATGCAGCATTTGTTTAAAAGCTGGCTGTGGTCTGGTAACTGGATTAGCTCAATCTAACACAGTGGACATAAGCAAGTCCTACTGTGTATAAGACTCAGTGTTGGTAGTACAGATATAAGGAAACCATTCTGTCTCAATTCTTAGTTTTAAGAAGCTATCAAACTATTTTGGAATTAATCAAGTAACAATCAAATTATGATAGAAAACAAAGGTAATCTCATAAAACTATGAACAATAAGTGTTAGCTCTTAAAATTTTATAAGTATTATTGTATTATTAGTAGTAAGCTTCAATAAATACAACAATTCTAGAAAGGCCCAAGTCATTTCATTTTCTTGAGACAGAATTATATTAATGAAGAATTGACAAATGGAGTTGTAAGAAGACTGAGGTATATTTAAGCATCCACAAATAAGAAATTAATACTTTTAACATCAAGAAATATAATTATCTATTATTGACTTATCTCTTTTTTATCTATCCATCATCTGTCAACCTCTACCATCTATGACCATAACAGAAGGCATATCTTAAGTCTTTTGTAGATGTAATATCTAAGGCAAATAGCCCTATTTTTCTCCCACAATTAGCCTCAAGATTGATTAAGGGACATAAGGAGGAAGGTATAGAGGAAAGAGAGGCATTTTAGCTGGAAGAAACAGAAGGGTCACAGATATGGAGATAATACCATAAAAACAAAGCTTTGGGAATAATAAACTATTTTAGTCAGAGCATAGGAGACATCCAACAAAGCAAGATAGGTATTTTGGGGCCTACAAGGTAGTAGATCTTTACCCAATTAAGTAGGGTACAAGTGACAGTTTTCTTAAATTTGTATATATGTATATGGTGACCATATAATGGAATTCTATTTTAAAGCAGGGCTTCAACCCCATGAAAAATTGGGTTCAATTAGAGGGCTCAAGTTTGCTCTCTGCTCAGATTTAAATACTGTTTGTAGACAGCAGGGTTTCAGACTGAGTCTGAACCCAAACTCTTAAACTGCTCCGGTCCAAGCATTAAAAAATATTTTCTGAATCCAAACCTGAATCTGAACCCAGTGAAAAATTGGGTTCAGGTTCAGCTCTTAATGCTTTTTTTTTGTTTTTGTTTTTTGTATCATTAGCTAATTAAGAATGGGGGAAAAAAACCATTGGAAAAATTTGTATTCATCTATCTACACAAAAGACTGAACCCAAACTGAATCTGAGCTTTGTTGTAAAAGGATTAGTCTATAAACAGCACTTAGTATGGATCTGATATAGACAGGTGGTGGTAGCCTCTCAGGCAGAATTGGACAGAAGGTCTAGAAGTAACACTGGAAAGAAAAAAGGAGGTAGACATGAAAAACATGTTGTTAGGGACAGAGATTTACAATATTAGTTTCTGCCTCATATTGGTGTCAAGTGATTGCGATTCCTATTTCCGACTGTATGAAGGGCAGCCGTTAGTTAGAAAAACAAAATAGAACAAAATTGAACAGAGCTCCTTCAGCAAAACCCCTTCCTAATTTACACATTTACCTTTGCCTCCAATATCTTTACTCTATCTCCCCCTGCCCCAGAATACCTCATTCTATCATCCAGAAGTCGTGAAAATAGTTCTCTAGGAAAATGTTTCCATGTTAGTCTGGATCCCATTTGCTTCAATTCCCACCCACACACACACACCAAAATTCTGGAATTCAATGACTGTTACTGTATCTTTGACTCCCCTTTTATTTTGGTTTCTTCCCTCAGAGTTTAAACCTGCTCAAAACGCTTCCATTCATGATTTCTACCTGTCTGACCCATTTGCATCCTCTTCCATTAGGTTCTTCTTTCTCTGTTCCACCAAGAGTTCATTACCTGACCTTGTACTCTTTTCATTCTATATACCTTATCCATGTTGTTGGCTTCAGTTAGCAACAATGTGTTTATGATTTCCACATCTCAATCACAACCACCAGCCATATACCCAACAGATTGCTGGAATGACCCACTAGTACTCAGCAGGGGAACTTATTATTTTCACCTCAACCCTGCCACTCCTGTACCTTACATAACACAGTGTGGCAGTAAAGTCATTTTAACCTTCCAAACTATGAATTTCAGAGGAATCCTTTATGTCTTTTTCTTTCATCTTCCTCCACTAAATGATTTCCAGAGTGGGGGATATTTAGTCAGGATCCTTTGGATAAAAGCAACTTAAAGACACAAGTATTTAAAGGAAGCACAGGATGAATACACTAGGAATTGGAAAGTTGGAAAATCAGCCCTAATAACTGGCAGGAATAAGGTAGCTCTGAAGAGGTGGGGAGGAGGAATTGACGCGACAGTGCTTTTGTAGTTATATATAAAAGATTAAAGAGGACCACAAATTTTTGACATTTATATAATTTAGAGATTGAGAGACTACAGCCATACCACTGTGGCATCCGATACCCTCAGATCCTGGAAGTAAAGCAGGGTCAGGGCTCATTAGTACTTGGATGGGAGACCACCTGTCAATACCGGGTGCTCTAGGCTTGGGAGAAGGACGTGGCAGCCCAATCTCAAAAACGAATCAGCCATTGGAAACCCTATCAATAGCAGAGAAGCACTGACAATAGTGCTAGGCATGGCACAGCTGGGTACAGCTGGAAACAGTTGGGTAGTGTTTCATTTGTTGTACATAGGGTTGCTCTGAGTTGGACAGTGACTTGATGGCACCTAACAACAACAACAACAAGAGATTGAGATTTACTTCCCCTCCCTTTGTATCTGGACTGTCCTGTCATTTCAATAGCTAATAAGCTATAGGAAAAACAGCACTATGCCAATTCCAGATCTCACTTCAAAGACAATAACGTGGGTCCTTGGAGCTGTGAGTCCCCTTGTAGGATATCTCACTCCTCTGCTGGAGTGATGTTACAGAGAGGACCCAGGAATTCAGAGAGGTAGAGGAAGCCAGGTGGAGTCAGCCTTCCTGTCCTCCTCACCAAGACACTTGGCATATGAAGAAGTTTTCTTCGGCTGATTCTTCCTGGGGCAGAAGAATTTATTCTTGTCCAAACTGAAGCCACAAAATCATGAGATGTAATAAAATACGTGGTGCTTTCCAGTACATTTTCAAGTAGTTTATAGAAGCAACAGATAACCAGAAGTGAAAAAATAGTCTGTCAGGACTATGTCTCTGACCAGAACCAAATTCAATAATTGGTTCCACATTCATGGTTCTTCACTGAAGAAGCAAATCCTAGGAGATGGTCTTTGATATATCAAGTATAAACCCAGTGATTCCCACTCTACATAGGCAGATTATGAAAGGAAATAGCTTATTTGGCTTCTATTAAGCAAAAAAGACATTTGAATTTATCATCCACTGAGGCAGAAATAATTTTCCCAAAAGAAAGTTAGAGTCCTTTTTAAAAATGGGCTAATGAACATTGGACAATGTTCCCAAATTAAAAATGTGTACCAAATGTGATTTCTCTCTAAACATTTTATGAAATTTTTACCCTCATGCCACCAACTTAATTTAATCTTCATTTACCCACATCTGGACTATTGCAGTAACCTTATAATTCACTTGTTTCGAATTTCCCTCAGATTTCTTGGCATACACATATATCTTTTTATTTTTTATTTTTATTTTTCCTTTTATTAATAAATAATATATAATATATACATAACTATTAATAAATATAAGCTTTTGCTATTTCCATTTTTCAACTATTACATCACTTTTGGCTATACTTTCATCAACTTACATAATTTATGGAACCCTATGATTAACATGTAGTAAAAACCATAGGAAATTATGGGTTATATCCCCCTATTTTTTCCCATGGACTTGTGCAGTTAGTTGTATCATATAATTTAGGAATATCCTCTCCCTCTGCATTATTTCCTCTATTCATCCCCTCTTCCACCACAAATATCTTTTTAAAAACAAATATGGTCTGGACAACTGGATATCCACATGCAAACAAATGATCTTTGATTCTTATACCACAGGTAAAATTTAACCCCAAATAGATCAGAGATCCAAATGTAAAAGCTAAAACTATAAAACTCCTGGAAAGAAACTGATGATAAATTTCTGTGAAGGTTGACTATGGAATTCTTTCTTAGAAACAACATCAAAAAGCCTGCAGCTGTAGCCCTGTGGCATCCGATCCCGTCAGATCTTGGAAGCTAAGCAGGGTCGGGCCTGGTTAGTACCTGGATGGGAGACCACCTGGGAACACCAGAAGCTGTAGGCTTGGGAGAAGGACCAGGCAACCCCCTCCCAAAAATCAACCTGCCATTGAAAACCCTATGAACAGCAGAGAAGCACTGACAATAGTGTTTCCCCTGTTGTACAGAGGGTCGTTATGAGTCGGATACCGACTCAACAGCACCTAACAACAACAACAACAACAAAAAGCACAAGAAACAAAACACAGTTAAATCAGATGTCACAAATATTAAAGTTTTAGGTGTGAAAGAACACATTAAGAAAGTGAAAAGATAATCCACAGAAAGAGTATATATTTGTGAATCACGTATCTTTTGAAGGTCCTGTAACCAAAATACATAAAGAGCTTTTACAACTCAAAAACTGTTCAATTGAAAACTGACAAAGGAGATGAACTATCATTTCTTAAATGAAGATGGGAAAATGACCAATAAACACATGAAAAATTACCTCAACATCATAAAGGCCACCTATGAAAAACCTATAGCAATATCATTAAATGGAGAAAAACTGAAAGCATTCCCTCTAAGATCAGGAAAAAGACAAGGATGCCTATTCGATCTTCTCTTATTCAATATTGTGACTAAAATCCTAGCAAGAGCAATCAGCCAAGAGAAAGAAATTAAAGGAATACAGATAGGGAAAGAAAAGGTCAAACAATCCTTATTCACAGATGACATGATCCTATACCTGAAGGACCCTAAAAATTCCACTAGAAAACTCTTAGAGTAATTAGCTCCTTCAGCAAAGTAGCAGGTTATAAAATTAACACTAAAAAATCAGTAGCCTTCATTTACATCAATAGTGAACAGGGAGAGAAGGAAATATAGACAACAATCCCATTCATAATGGCCCACCAAAAAATTAAATATTTAAGAATCAATCTAACCAAAGACCCTAAAGACCTCTACAATGCAAACTTCAAAACACTGAAGAAAGAAATAGCAGAAGATACTAACGGATGGAAGGATCTTGCTTGCTCATGGATTGGAAGAATTCATATTTTGAAAATGGCTATACTACCAAAAACAATTTATAGATTTAATGCAGTCCCCATCAAAATTCCAATGACATAATTTGCAGAAATAGAAAAATCAATCCTAAAATTCATATGGAAACACAAAACATCACATACAGCAAAAAAACAATTCTAAGCAGAAAAAAAGTATAGGAGGTATCACAATACCTGACTATAAACTACACTGCAGGGCTATAGTGGCAAAACAGCTTTGTACTATGGCACAAAAATAGGAATGAAGATAAATGGAACAGAATTGAAGACCAGGAGACATACCCATATAACTAGATCCACTTGATTTTTGACAAAAGGGGTAAGGACATTCACTGGAGAAAATATAGCCTCTCTGCATGGTCCCAGGAAAACTGTATATCCTTTTGTAGAGGAAAGAAAATAGACCCGCATCCCTCAATATGTATGAGAGTCAACTCAAAAAAGATCAGAGACTTCAACATAAAACCAGAAACCTTAAAATTACTACAAGAAAAGACGGGGAACATACTCTAACACATAGGCATTCACAAGCATTTCCTTAACAAGATTTCAATTGTCTAGGAACCCGCAAGAAGAATTGACAAATGGGATTATATAAAACTAAAAAGTTTTTGTACAGCAAAGAAAACAGCGTAAAGGAAGAACTCACAGAATGGGAGAAAATCTTTGTATCCTACACATCTGACAGAGGACTAATTACTAGAATTTACAAAGAACTTAAGAAGTCAAATACCAAAATAACACATAACACAACAAATAAGTGGGCAATGGAACTGAACAGACAGTTCTCAGAAGAAGAAATATGAATGGCCATTAAACACATGAAAAAATGCTCAATATCCTTAGCTATTGTTGTTGTTGTTAGGTACCCTCAAGCCAGGTCTAACTTATAGTGACCCTCATAGGGTTTTCAATGGCTGATTGTTTGGGAATTGTTTCAGTAGTGGTTCCCTAGCCATTAGGGAAATGCAAATCAAAACAACATTGAGATTCCATCTCACTCCAGTAAGAATGGCCAAGATTAACAAAATAAATAATAACGAATGCTGGCAAGGATATGGAGAAAAAGGAACCCTTTATATTGCTGGTGGGAATGTAAATTAGTTCAGCCACTTTGGAAATCAATGTGGAGGTACTTAGAAAACTAAGAATAGAGCTGCCATACAACCTAGTTATACCACTCCTAGGAATATACACAAAGGAAGATAAGTTATCATTCCACAGGGACACCTGCACTTCCGTATTTAATGTAGCACTTTTCACAATCACAAGGGTATAGAGTCAACCAAGATGTCCATTAACGGAGGACTGGATTGAAAAATGTAGTATAAATACACAATAGAATACTACTCAGCAATAAAGAAGAATTAAATTGTCATTTGTAGGAAAATGGATGGACCTGGAGAACATCATTTTAAGTGAATTAATCCAGAGTCAAAAAGAGAAATACCATGTGTTCTCACTCATATATGGGAGCTAAATCTAACTTAAAGAAAGAAAAAAAATATATATATATATGTATATAAAAATGAATAATAATATCTACCTAAGAATGAAAACTACAAGTAAATAGGAAAGAAGAGGGGAGGGGATCAGCAGGTGGGAGCAGAGATTGGAGAGGGTGGGGAGGAGTGGGGAAGTAGTGTAGAGGGGTAAAGAGGAAGAGTAAAATCTCAAAATATAGGAAGGAAAAAATGAATGAGAATTAACTCATGACTGCATATGATTTTCATTACATATCAATTAAAATTCCTACTTTTTTCCTTTCTTCTTTAGTTTACACTTTTCTGTAAAATATGTAAGATGATGAATGTGTAAGCAAAAGTGATTTAATAAAGTTGCATAATGGATACAGCAAGTGACTTACTACTCTGTACCTCAACAACACTTATAAATAAAATTTTAAAAAGAAAATTTCTCAATGTTATTAACCATCAGAGAAATGCACAATAAAAACCTATTCCTTCAAATCTGCTAGGATCAGTAAAACAAAAAAGATAGGAACAAGTATTGGCAAGATTGCAGAGAACTTGGAACTCTCATACTGATAGGATGTAAAATAGTATAGCACTTTGAGAAATAATTTGACAATTTTTAAACATATACCAGGGGTGCCAAAAATGTGTACCTATTTTAAAAGATGTTATCCATGTACTAATTTTTGAAGTTGAGTTAAATTATAGTAGCAATGTGTAATATGATATTTCCTCAAAAGATGGAGTTAATCAGATGAATGCTAGCACTGACAAGCATATGACACAGTCTTAAAACAGCAAAATGGAAAATTTTCATCCCAAAATGTATATACATTCCTTTGGAACCTGCTGTATATAACCCAACAATCCCAATCCTAGATACCTCCGAGAGAAATGAAAACATGCTCATGCAAACACTTGTACAAAACGTTCACAGCATCATTCTTTATAATAATACTGAAACATTCTACATTTCAATAGAATGAATAAATAATAATATGTTGTTGTTTTTAGGTGCCATCGAGTCCATATCTGACTCATAGTGACCCTATGTACAACAGGTGAAACACTACTATCCGTGCTTCTTTGCTATTCATAGGGTTTTCAATGGTGGATAATTTTTTGGGAGTGGGCTGCCAGGTCCTTCTCCAAAAAATAATACATAGCACATCCATATTATCAAATATTCAATCACAAGAAAGAATGATGTATTTGTATGTTACAACATGAATGAATCTTCAAAACATTATGGTAACTGAAAAGAAGCCAATCAAAAGAATCTATTTGTTGTATGATCCCATGTATATGAAATAGCCAGTATAGACAAATTCACAGAGACAGAACATAGATTACTGGTTGTCAGGGTCTAGAGGAATGGGTAGTGACTAGTAATGGACATGGGGTTTCCTTCTGGGCTGATGAAAATGTTTTATATTTAGATTATGCTGATGGTTTCATAACTTTATGAATATATTAAAAACCACTGAATGGTATACTTTAAGTGAGTGACTTTTATGGTATATGAAAGTTATCTCAATAACGTTTATGATTGCTGAGGATATAGCCAGTGATAGAGAGTTTGCCTAGCATATGTAACGCCCTAGGTTCAATCCCCACACTGCAAAAAAAATAAATTAATTAATTAAAAATAAAATAAAATTTTGTATTTAAAATATGCTAATGATTAAACAAAGGAATTAAAAAAAAACAAAACAAAACATAGCAAAGCTGTAGTTACTTAAAAGCCTTCAGTAGTTTCTCATTGTCTGCACCCAGGCTTGTTTGGCCAGGCATGTATATTTTCTGTAAAGTGAAATATAAACAACACTAACATGGCATTGAAGTCTTTATTGCTATTTCCCTGTCTCTGGTACCTTTCTCATTCCTTGCCATGCTTATATCTACACATCCTTTTTTCTTGCCATACAGAACTACTTGTACCTAGCTCTGTCTTGCCTTTCTGACATTGACCAATTGTTGCTTTTGACTGCATGTTCATCCCACCTCAATTCATATTTCATCTCATTACAAATGCTTACTCATCTTTTAAGACATTCCTTACATATGACTTCTTCTAGTGTATCAGTTATCATAGTTGGCTTTCCGAAAGAGGTGACTCTCCCTAGCTTGGCCATTACAATGAATCTTCTAAAAAGGTATGGGCTAGTTCACAGAATGAAAGCATAAATAGAACTTCTAAGCTATAGAAAAGAAAATGGTAAGTATCTGGATTGCAGGAACTAGTGAACAGCCTGTTTTCATGAACAAGGCACTTGGAATGAATTGGTTATGGTTTTACACTCTTTCAAATTCAGTTCAAGGTGTAAAACTCAAAGGAAGAAATTATCTGATGATCCTAACTTGGGTAACACATCCATGTCTCAATCATTGGATAGTGGTGCATTTTGATAAATAGTTCCAGCAAGACTGCATGCAATGTCATAAGATGGTGGTACTATATGTTATTATTCATTTCTAAGCCTCTCTGAAATTAGATAAGACCACATGACTAATGCAAACCAGTAAGCTTTAGGAGGACATGACATGCTAAAACTAAAGCAAAGAAACACTGGCACAAGACTCTCTATCTGTACTTGCCATGTGTTCCAGATGGCACAGCTGCAGAAGGTGGAACATATGTCAGTATTGGTCCCTGAGTGCCTGTGGTCAGATGAAATCCCCTGTAGCTTGTGTAGGACATGAAATATGAATAACGATTTTTAGTGTAATAAAGAAAATTTTGAAATTGCTTTTACTAACCTATCTTGACTAAAATATTTCTCAAATTAAAAGTAGGCAACTGTCTCCAGAAAAATAAGGGAGAATGGATACTGAACAAGCAATATCATTGGTTCATGACTAAATCCTGTGAGACTCTCCGACTTCCCTTGAAGAGTTAATACTCTACAAAGTAGTAATACTTTGGCATATACCTTAACTGGCACATTAAGTAGCTGTAATTATTTGATTATATGCCTTTTTCTTCCACCAGCTACTGAGCTAGACATTAAAAAGACAATAAGCAAATACTTGTTAAATGAGGGAATGAATAAATGAAGAAAGAAAAAGTAAAATACAAATCTGGTAATTAGATGGTCATGTCTGTTATATATAAAAGAGTCCTGTGGTTTTCTCTTAGTGGTTTTTCCTCTTGTGTTTATTCATGCTTTGTATTACTCTTTGGTAAATAATGAAAGTGCCAGCGCAAAATGGATGTGTTGTGGCCTGCTAGTCTATCTAGCCAGCAAATTCATTTCAGTGGCTCGAGTCTACTCAGCATCTTAAACATTTTGATGTACTTGTCACTTTTAATATATATAGTGAATTTACCCAAATATCTGGGGATATAACTTCTCTTAAAAAACCAAGCAGCCCCCGTCCTTGCATGAGAAGGGAATTAGGGAGATGAATATAAGCAATGTACAATTAAATGCATGCAAAATAATGTCGTAATGAGACCCATTACACTGTACATGAAAAATTACTTAAAAAAAAAAAAAGAAAATGGAGTAGCCAATAACAATGAATCCTCACTCCCTTATGGCAACAGTGAGCTGGATGTGAGGGACTCCTGTTTTCCACAAACAGATAAAGTTCTTCCAATTTGTATAGTATCTATGTAACCTGCTTTTCCCATTCAGGTTAACTGCCAGGCTGTGGTGGGCATTGTTTTTCTAGCATCCCTTGTAAACTCATTAGAAAACTAACATGAGTTTAAATGATCTTTTCTGGGACACCTAAGACTACTTGATTGCTCTGTTGATGCAAAAATTCTTCTTATCACTTGAGAATTGATATTTGATTTCACATACTACAAATGAAATGCTAAAGTTTTAAAAATCATCTCAGTAAAGCATTTGTTATATATTACTCTGTAATGGTCACTGTCTACTAAAGGTGCAGGCAATTAACTTTTACTTGGTGATTTCTTCAATTTTAAGGAAACATTTTTGATTTGGTCATGATGTAGTTTAAATGCATTGTATGAACTTCCTTTTTTTGAAAGAGTATAATTTGGTTCATAAATTGCAGGTGGTGGAATCATGCTAAATGAATATTCTCATTGCTCAGAAAATTAATTCTTTTGACAGAATCATTCACTTAAAAATGAAGTGAATATTTAACTTTATATATTAAGAGGTTTGAATGAAGTATCAATGCCTTCATTTTCATATACTGCCTCCCTTAATAATTTCATACTTCATTTCCCTTTTATTGAAGTAAGGGGTATTTGAGTCATATTTGTAAGTTCTCTTTGCCAAACATTTTTCTTTCGTTCATTCTCTCCTTATTAATTTTTTCTCCTTGATGTGGTATTTCTGGTTCCCGTGCATTTTCTATTAAGTGCAAATGGTTATAATCAATAAATATAACTTCAATAGTTGATCTTAGGCTATCTGGGAGAAGGAGTAAAAGCAGGAGCTTAGAGTTGGACTGAGCAGGATTCAATCCAGGAGTCTCTATCTTCTGTTTTAGGCAACCTAATGAATGCTTTCGATGAACCTCAGTTTCCTTATGTACAGAATGGAAAGAACAATGACATATTCTAAAGAATATATCAGCACAAATATAGATATATCAACATATACAGACACACTAACCAACTATGAAGATGACACTCACCATAAATTCTATATGCTCCAAACAATTTTATTTTGCTAAAGTAAATGGCCTTCCAAATGTTCAAATCTTCCAAGATCTTCCCACCACCAATGCCCACAGAAACGAACCCAGTGATTTTTCTTTCTGTTTTGCATGTTTTTGCTCTAAACTGCTCTTTTAAGTTCTCATCCACTTATTCCAAGCTCACTGCTTTTTTTTTTTTTTTTGCTTTTTGCATCTGATCATCCTATGTGCCCTCCTTCCATAATCTTTCTGCTTTTGCCATTCTATTTAACTATGATAATTTTCCTCTTCCTCAAATTTATCTGAATTTATTTTATCCTTGATGGTCCAATTCAAATAATACCCTCTCTCAACTATTTTTCTCAAATGTTATTTTGGAAATATAAGCCTACATGTCCTTTATATTTTTTAAAAAAGTTTCTGTTAAAGGAAACAAATGAGGAGTCAAGTGGGGTTAGAAATATATGCCAGTGGTGTTCATACAGGTCATATTCAAAAAATTTGAGCTCAATATAAAAAAGAAATCACCAAACAAGAAGGAAAGTAAAACACTATGAATGAGAATCAGCACCAACAATTAAGATTTAAATTTGCAAATGAATAATTTAGATACTGGAATTATCAAACAATATAAAATTGTGATATAGTACAAGTTTAAATAAAAAGTTGAATATAAGTAATAAAGGAACAAAATACTATTTAGAATGACCAGTTAAATTTGATTTTAAAAATATGAAATAAAACTTGAAAATTAAACTCAATGGGTATATCATACAACAGACTAGATATTGTTGAAGTGAGAGCTGACAAACAAAAAGATTCAAAGAAACCACCCAAATGCAGTACAGTGAGAAAGAGATGCAAAATGTGAAAGGTTAAAATATATGAATAACAGAACAAGAAGGATTAGTATATGCCTGACTGAAGTCCCAGAAAAATCCAGTAGTGGTGTGATGACACAAACAGGTATAGAAGAGAAAATGTGAGAGATTTTTCTACAATTTATAAAAGGTATGAGATCACAAATATAAAAGCACTATATATAAAATGCACAGGTAAAATACCCCAGACAACTGTGGTGAGCAGAACACCAAAATTAAAAGAAAAGAACTTAAAAGGAGCTCAAGAAAAAGAACTGATCAATTGGATGCAAATTAGACTGACAGCAGAGGTCTCAGCAGGAACAACAGAAGCAAGAAGGTAAAATATATTCAGTTCTGAAAGAAAATGACTGCTCAACTAGAATTGTGAACCAAGCAAAACCATCTTTTAGGGAAAAGAATGAACTAAGAACAGATTTATTCTCTGGGACAGTATGACTAAAATTATATTTCTTTTTAAATAAAACGGATGGCTCCATCTTGGCCAGGAGTTTTCTCCATTGGAAGTCTTAATTTTCATACTTGATCTTCAAAATAAAGGGTTTTTAATTCTCTCTTGTATCACTACAAAATAGCTGTGTTTTTCTGAGAATTAAAAAATTTCACCTCAAGTTTCATATTTATTAGCACATAGCTGTGCAAAATATTCCACTATTATCTTTTCAGATATATTATGATGTTGCTTTTTCATCTCTGATTTTGAACATTTGTATCTACTCTTTTTTTCTTGCTTATATTTATCAAGTTTGTATTTATTTTCTTTTTTAAAGACTTTCTCTGGGCCTAGTTGATTCTTTATTTTTCTTTTTAATTACATTTCTGTTCATAGTTTTATTCTTTGCCCAACCTTCTTCTGTTTTAAGGTGCTATTCTTTTTTTGGAAGCCTCATTCACTTTTTTTTAAATTATAGTAAAATACACACAACACAGCCATTCTATTTTTTAAAACTTACTTTTCCCCCTATTTTTGAGGCAGGGTCTTCCTATGTAGCCCAGGCTGGCTTTAAGCTTGTTATCTTCCTGCTTCTATTTGCCAGGTGCTGGGGTTACAGATTTGTACCATCATGCCTGACTAGTCTTAACCATTTTTTTCCCTTTTTCTGTATTAGTGGGTTGAACTCAGGACTTCAAATATACTTTGCAAGTGTTTTACCACTGGCTGCATCTCCAGTTCACTTTTTAAAAAATTATTATTTTGAGTCAGTTGCTAATTTTTGCAGGCTATTTCCGGCCTTGAACACATAAACCTCCTCCCATTGCCTCTCTAGTTGACATTTTTGAGATGCAGACTCAAAATAGATTCTCCATCTTTTTGGTTTTCTAACATATGATTCAACTCAGTAGTTCTCCAAGTAGATTCCCCAGACGAGTAGTGGTATGAGTGTCAACCAAGAAGTTCTTACAAAGCAATTTCTCAGGACCAATCTCAGATCTATTAAAACTACCATTTTGTGAGGTGGGGCTCAACAATTTGTGTACTGTTTGCATTTAATAAGAAAAAATATACATAAAAGTTAATTAGAATAAAACTGGGCTAAAAATTGTATATGCAGGTGAAATAGTTTTTTGCTATCACAAATACATGCTGAACTAAATTTGGCTAGGAATACCCTGGTAATGTTAATACCAAAAATCAAACAAAGAAAAAAACACAAAAACATATATAACATAAAATTCTTGCTGAAGTAGCTGATAACTCTAATATTAAATACAAAGATTCATAAGACAATCATAAAATTTTATAGAGTTTTAATTTCTTCTTGTTTTCTTCTATCAAATGATCTTCCTAAGCAATGGAAAAGATATTTCTTCTGCTGTTACTATATATGTCAAATGATATCAATAGAATTTTCTTCATGAAAATCAAGCACTGATTTCCTGAAGGGTAATACTCAAAGAAGCAAGATTTTTTAAGCTATTTTATAAAATTAGTAAAGAAATAATTTTGACCAAACTGTAACAAAAGAGAAAAAGCTGCCAGAACACCATCTCAAACAGATGGTTTGAAATAGTTGGAATGTTAGTTGCAGCATGGTTCAGAAGCTCCTGAAATAACATGTAAATCCATAATTTTTTTTTTAAAAAGCAAATAGACAAATCGTATGTAGTATTGGACTCCACTTATAGTTGGTATGGATACTGCTCTTATTTCAGAAGGAATGCCTACCATCAGCAGCACATTACGTATTATTGCTAGATTTAACTTTCAATCTTTGTGGAAAGAACAGTATGCTGGGATTGCAACACCAGTAGATAAAGACAAAACATTTTGGTCATTTGAATTTTAAAGAAGACAGTATCAGTGAGAGAAAATTATAGATGCAATCTCAAAGTCTTATTAAAATCTAGAGTGAAAATTTTGTAATTTATGTATCATTACTCTGTAATTCAAATAAAAGATTGTTTGTTTAAAATTGTCACATTGTACCTTGATTATCAGTAATTCTTACCAAGATGTTTTCATCATTATATCTAAATTCACAATATTTGAACTTTTTCCCAAGAAACCAAGCAAGTTTATACTTTCATAAGAAGAAAATCTGTTTAAGATTTTAAATATAACAACACTTTAATTTTTAAGCAAAAATGAAACTAAAGAAATATCCTAAATCTGTTATTCCTATTTTGACTACAATAGTTGGAATTTTTGAATCAGTTCAGAAACACATCATTTTTATTAGATCACTGAAGATCAAGACTTACTTCCCTTTTTCACTCCTTCTTTTTAACAAACTTCCCTTAATATAGTTCCAAGACATTTAAAGGGGATAAATAATGGAAAAACAGTAAGAAAGTAAAATTATCAAGATGAACTAGAAAATGGTAATAAACTTTGAATTTATGCAGAAAATTTTAAACATAAATAAATTCCATATATCACTGCTAAGATCATGGAAATAAAAATTCTACATATAACAGTTATATAATATCTCATACCTAATCAGTAAACCATTATAATTTCTATATACTAATATGAATATTATGTGTGTGTGTATATATATATATTTATTTTATTTATTTATTTATTTTTTTGGCAGTACTGGGGGTTGAACCCAAGGCTTGCATGCTTTGCAAGTTCTGTACCACTGAGCTGCACTCTCAGCCCATTTTTTAAATTTTTTGAGACAGGGTCTCGCTAAATTACACAGACTCTCTCTGGTCTTGAACATGTAATCCTCCTGCCTCCACTTCCTGAGTCACTGGAATTACAGGCACACGCCATGGCATCCGGCTCTATTTTATATATTTTACCAATTGTGTTAATGTTGTTTTATAGTTGGTACCTATTTTGAAACAAATCAAAAAATTATCAAACGTACTTGTTCATTTGTTTATGTTATTGAGTATGCCTAAAGTAGACCTATGTAAAAACTTTTATTATTCCTTTTAATCACATAGTGACATATGTTTATACTACACATATTGGATTTTACTTGCCAATGTTCTACAGAATGAAGAGACTCCTTGAGAGATAACAACTTATACAATATGTGTCCTTTATTACCATAGACATCTGCTGTATATAAAGATACCTACAGGCATTGGATGTGGGAATAGAGTATGGAGACGAAATTAAATTATTGCTCCATTGTAACTTTTAACAGAACATTTTGATGTTAAGAATAGGAAGAAAAATAAAACAAGACAAAAAACCACAAAAACAAAAAGAGGAAGCAGCATAGTTATTATAAAGCATGCTAGATGTTCAAGTATTAGCTTTAAGAAGGGTTAATATTCTGCTTCATGACCTCAGTGTCACATTTGACAATGGCAGAGAATGAATGAAAAACAGAAAGCAAATCAGGAATTTAAAATGGAACAAAAAATCAAAGAAATTAAGGTGAGATGTCATGACTAATGTAAATGATAACTATGGTGAACTGAAGTGTCTTATTGATACTCTCTTCCTTGTTCTTCACTGAGGTCATCAGGTAGATGAATACATAGTTGCAAGCTGTTCATTCATTTCAGAGGTGTGTGTACACAGCAGTTAATATGTCCCATGGCACTGATTAACTCTCAGCTGCTCTAGGCCAAGGATTTTATGCTCCAATGGAGACATTTTTTGCCTGGTACCTGTTTTAGTGATATCAAATCCTAAATGTTACTTTAAAAGCCTATCACAATCTGCAGCATTCATTTTTACAGGACGGACAACTGTGTTGGTTATTATCAATATGTTGTTCAAAAAAAAAAAAAAAAAAAAAAGGACCTTGAGACTTAGGACTCAAAATTTTTTCTTAACATATAAAACAGTATGCTATGAAAACTGCCAGGATTATTTTTTTAAAATCCAGACATGTTATTTATTATAATATAGAATTATTAAAATTAAGTTTGATAGTAGAAAGATGACTAAAATTGGCATCAGAATAACTTTTTTCTATTTTTGGGCAAATTCCCCCCCTCCCCCCACCCTCGGTACTGAGGGTCGAACTCAGGGCCTCGAGCTTGCATGATTTCCAAGTGCTGGACCACTGAGCTGCACCCTCAGCCCATTTTTTTACTTTTTGAGATAGGGTCTCACTAAATTATGCAGACTGCCTCTGGTATCAAACTTTCCATCATGCTGCCTCCGCTCCCGAGCTGCTGGGATTACACGCATGCGCCACTGAGCCTGGCGATTTGGGCAAGATTTTCAAATTTCTGTCCTTTAGATTTCTTCTCTGTAAAACTGGAATAAGGAAATGATAAAATATATGTAGAAAAAGCCTTAGGATATATAGAAAAATATTCCCACAAAAAGACATGCAAGTGGAAGAGAGGCCTTTGGTGGGGGTTGGGATGGAGGGAGGAAGTACACAAGAGGGTAAGGGGGAACTTATCTGTGCAATGTACAATGAAGCGCATATATGGAAATATCACAATGAAATGCATGTCAGAATGAAACACATTAAGTTGTACATTAAAAATTTCCAATAAAAACGAAAAAGAAAGAAAAAAGCCTTAGGAACTGTAAAAGAATAAAAATTTAAAAATCATATTATGTTAAGCTCTCTTTGTGTTATTGTTGTTAGCTGCCATTGAGTCAGGTCTGACTCATAGAGGCCCTCATAAAGTTTTCAATGGCTGATTGTTATGGGATTGCTTTGGGAGTGGATTGCCATGTCCTTCTCCCATCTCTTTGTACTAATATATTATTTTTAAATGCTATGTAAAATATTATTTAAAAATTCATTATAATATACCATTAATGTAAAACTAAGTTTCTAGGTATCTCTTAAGACATTCTTATCATCTTTATGGATTTTATTTTTGATACTCATCAGTCAAATGTAGTGTTATTTTTATGTGATAAGTCAAATGTTTCAATTAAAGGAATTTAGTGTGAATACAAGCCTAACAAAGTCATATATTTTCAATTTCCATTAATCAATTCTGGTTTTTATAAACAATAGAAATTCAATTGTTACAGTTCTAGAGGCTGGGATTTCCACAAAGAAGGCACCAGCATACTCAGTGTGTGGTGAGAGTTCATTCTCTGGGTTGTAGATAGCATCTTCTTGCTGAATTTTCACATGGTGAAATTGTACTAAATTCCTTAAAAAGCAGTTCACCTTATACTCACTTAAACTTTTTTGAAAGCCAGTTGCATGCCAAAAATTGTTCAAAATGCTAAAGACACAGTGATGACTATGCTGTGGTTCCTACTCTTGTGGACCTCAAAGTCAGGGGAAATAAACATCTAAGCATAACAACCATGAAAATTACAACAAAAACAGTTTAGTAGGGAGAAAGATCTACTTTTCCTTTGGCCTATGGGGCAGTAGGTAAAGAAAGGTCAGTTTATTTACTTTCTTACTCTATGCAAAGTATTATTGTGCTATGTGCTTACTCCATGCAAAGTCAAACATCCATACTGGACTCGTGCAGTAGCAGTTGTGAAAATTAGAATGGACTACTTGTAGAAGGAATTTTGATTTTGGCATTAACATGTAAACAACCTTACTTGCTCATTCTTACATGAATATATTTCATGTCAACTAACTATATGCAATTTATTCATACCTCTCTTAATGTGCAGAGTTTATAAAGAGTGAATGTAATGGAATCATTCTTTACCAGACAAAATATAGTAAGCTTTTGTGTTTTTAATTAATTAGGACATAAAAGTCACATATTTTCTCATAATTTTAACCATGTGTTTTTGGACAATAACCCATTCTGGTGAAGGAAAGGAAATAATCTAAAAGATAAAATACTTTCTCCCAATTCTTTCTTACTAAAAATTAGCAAAATAATATTGATTTTATGGGCATTACTTTGTAGAGCTCTTTGTACATAAAGTGAAATGTTAATCACCTATTTTGGTGTGGAATATAAATAGGTATTGATAAAAAATTTTAATTTTATTGAAAATATAAACAATAAAAACCAGCATGTACCAAGATTAAACAATATTCTATGTAAGCAAAAATTACTCTATTTCTTATCATGTTATGACATTAGGAGAGAAAAAATGTTTTGATTTAAAAATCTGTCAGCTATCATGTAATTTAATATGTAGTGACATATATGGCTAAAAGGTATATATTAACATTAAAGACCTAAACTCCAATGATTAATATTATAGTGATGACAGAAGGAGAGTGCCTAATTTTAACCCACTGTTTATCTTTGGGAGTAATTTATAGATCACTCGACATGTTTTAATAGTAGACATAAAAAGATATCCTCTAATACCCACTTGCTTTCAAGATCTGACATTTGCAATTACAAATACAAAGAAATACTAAGGGCTGCCTTCATTGGATATGTATACAAATAGCTAGTCATCCCAAACACAGTTTATAAAAGTGATCTATTAATAACAAAACTGCTCCAAAGACCAAGGGTCTCTTAATATTCTAGTTGAATACCAGGGGTTGACTCAAAAGGAGGGCAGAAACACAAAGAGTGGTCAACACATTGATTTGCCTGCCAAATATAGTTTTACCATCATAAATCTCAGGCTGACAACTGCACAAAGCTTTCTTCACCCAAACACTGCCAAGTAAGGGCGTTTATTCACTGATTGGCTGATAGTCTCCATGACAACTGATGCCACCATTAGACAAGTACAATCCCATTTTTGAACATGCACACAATTCATTAATTCAGCAGGACTTTGTTGACAATACAATATAAGGGAAATATTTAATATTATTCAGAGACTGACACATTTTCTTCTTACCTAGAGTTAAATAAACTACTAGAAGTGATTAAAACAATCATTTAATTAGAATACACTAATTTTGGTGAGCAACTCTATGAATTTAAGTGTTTTAAATAATTTTTATAAACTCCATGACTATTGAGTTAATCTTCAAGTTATTTTCCTATGGCCATTTTTTAAAAAGTTGGAAAGAATGTGAATTTCACATTCCAATTTTCTACATATTAAGTAAGATAACAACAAATATTTCTTTGGCACTTGAGAGAAAATAATTTGATTCAATGTTGAGTGATTATTAAGTTTAGTAGATATTAATCTGTACAGACCCCAGTGAAAATTGCAAAAGAAGCCATTTGCTTATCCTTTGTCTACAAAGGAACCACATTTACCAGAGATATTTCTTAAGGAAGACTGACCATATGTTTCAAAATCTAAGTACTAACAGAATCTAATGAGAAGCCTAATACAAATAAAATTGCATTTATCACCACTTATTCAATTTTAATGAGTCTTATCAAAGAAACAACTGAAATGCTGACCTTTCTAAATTCATTTTCCCTATTGTGCTCCAAAGAGTATGTGAAAATGCCAGTTAGTGAACTGAAGCCTTATACATGCTTACATGTTTTTGTTTATTTGTAGAAACTTATTGTAAAATGTGTGAATCTCTAGAGACCAAATTGTTTGCTTCAGAGATGTGGGTTAGGGAAGAGTAGGGAAAATACTTTTTATTTATATATTCTTTACAAAGTGACTTAATTACAGAGATTTAATTTTAAGTATAAAATCCTATAAGATGCTGAAAAAAATGACAGTGATATTTTTAAAAATCAGGATACCAAAGTTGTATGTTTACTACATATAATATCATATAATTTTATATGTACATATATGCAGTACAAGTCATACAACATTATATAAATCAATGCACTAGTGTATGTATATGTATGTATGTGGAAAATAGGAAAAACAGAAAAAACACTAAATACTTAACAATGAAAATGATATAATTTTTTTGTTAAAAAGAGTTATGTTGTAATCAATAAAAATGAGTGGGGAGAGGGATGAGGAGAGGTTGATTAACAGGAAATAAACCATAGTTAAATAAGAGGAAGAAACTGTGGTGTGCTATATAGTAGGGTGAATAAAGATAGGAACAATGTACTATACATTTCAAAATACTAGAAGAAAGGTGGTTGAACCTTTTGACCACAAAGAAAAGATAAATGTTTGATGAGAAAGATATGTTTAACTTGACTTAGATATTATACAATATATGTGTGTTGTAGGATCACATTTTTCAATAGTCAGCTATTGAAAACCCTATGAGGGTCACTATGAGTCGGATACTGACTAGACGGCACCTAACAACAACAACAACAGGATCACATGGTGTGATCTTCCATAAATATGTACAATTTTGAAGCTTTTATGTATCAGTAAAAAAGTAAATTTCAACTTTAAAAAATGCACAAAACATAAGTGTACATAGCAGGGTGTATTTTGTTATTAACACTCAAATCATCAGTATATGGATGAAGAAAGACAAATAAGCAGATCTGTGAATAGGTGAAAATGAAGAAAGTAAATGTCTGTTACCATTTCCCATTGATAGCTTGCATCCCAGGCACCTATGGCAGGACAATGATCCAGCCCATATTGTCCTAGAGTTGTTTTTCCCTGTTTCATCCGCCCCACAGCACTGCAACCAACTTACTAGCTATACAGTACCACTTATTCCTAGAATTACATGGTGTTTGGGAGCTTCCTTAAGTAGAATAACTCTTGGTCCAAATAAAAACAGTAGAAAGTTCATGGAAAACATCAGCTTTTCCTTTATCTCTCCCAGTTATTGTCAATTTTTTGATTAATGTAATAACAAAACAACAGCAACAAAATATGGTGTGACACAAACACAGCTTCACTAGAAAATGCACATGCATTGTTTTAAGATATTGTCTAAATGCCAGATTCTCATATAGTTATCTGTTTAGTAACTTTGGGAAAACAACAGAAAATTTGAGGAGAGTTATCTGTAATTTCTCTTCTTGAAGCAATAACACAGAGACAGATATTTGGAAAATAGAGAATATACATAGAAGTAATAAAACATCATTATTTTTAAAAGACAGAACTTTATAGAAACAAGTTTGCAATTTTTGTTTAAATTACACCTTGCATTTTGTTACTTAAAATATCATTTAAATAACTGAAATATTTTATGCTAAAATAATAAAAAATTAAAACGAGTGAATATTTCTCCCTTAATGCACATTGTTAGGAGCTAAAGGAGATGAAAAGAAGTATAAGAACCTCTGTTTTCAAGGTCACTGCAACCAAATAGGGAGACACAAGATGTAAAAATGGGAAATTATAGTAACATTGTATGGAGATTGCAGATGATGTTTGTATAAGACTTCAGAATAATCATCATCTATCTGCTTAAAGATATGCACTTACCATTTTTACATTACTTTCTCTGGTAAAGTTCTAAGACTACACTATTTGACCAGGTTTAGCCTGAATATCTATTTTTCAAATAACTACCAAAATGTAATTTGTTGAATCAAAGAAAATAGTAATTTGAAAACTTTAAATGACTTTAAAATGGGACAAAAATAAATATAGAATTTAAACTATTCCTCTTTAAAAAATGATACTGTTAAATGGACTAAGTTTAGAAACATTCCATAGAACACAAAATATTTTATCTCATTCTTCAACTTTGAGTATAACCCAGAAGCTCATTTAAAAAGTTGGCTCAGCCTTTAATGAGGTTGTATAAATTAACACCCATATTTACTATCACTATATAATGCCTGTTTCCTAAGAATATCTCATATCAATTCCCCAATTGCTGGAGGGCACCCATCAAATTGCAAATCATTTCTGCTGCTTTACAGGATATATGGAAATATTTTCCATATTTGTTTGCATAATCTGTCCTCGATCTAAAGGGCGGCCTTGTATTTAATTAGGATTTATTGTAAGAATCAGTCCATGTGAAAGTAAATGATTATGGAGCTGAAATAAAAGCATCTGAAATGACAAGTTGAATTTCTCTATAGACCACTGGTGAAGTGCCTGAAATCAAGGGCTTAGGGTGTCTAAAATAGATATGCTATCTTTTGTCTAACAAGGCATCTATATTCCTTTGAAAAAAATCCCCATTCTGGACTAGATTCTGCCCAGAAGGCAGAACACGAGATAAGAGCCTGAAGGAAGAAGAGTCCTCTCAGGGAAAAGAAGTGGGGGTTAGGGAGCAGGAACACAGAAAGAAGGAAAGCCATTCTAAGGATGTGTTCCTAAAGTGGTCCCTAGCAAACTAGTCAGTGCTTAAACCCACTGAGACATGTGGAACCACAGAATATATCCTGGTAGGTTTGAAGAAGAGAATATCATCTGCCCACTGGCTATTGCATCCCACTGCATAAGAGTTGCCCATAGGATGTTAACTCTGTTGTACTTCCTGGTTTGGGGACAGGAATCTTCCTGGTGGCATCTTGTACCATGGTACCATAAAAACCTCAGAGCTGAAGAAGGAAAATCAATTGAGGCAAAGCAGTCACAGGTTACAACTTTGTGAAGCTAGTTACTACAGCTATAGACATAGTAAAAGCTGGGCTCAGAAGATATGAAATAAGGGATAAGGGTGAGAGAGCCAATCACAGTAATATGCCTGGTACCTATGCCCAATCTGGTCAATGGAATGGATATCTGACCCAGGCTCAGCCATTGTTAGCACTCTCTTACTACTGAACCCAAGCATCCTACCCAAACCAACATTTGAATACTGGAATAAAGAAGCTTTCGTCCACTTGGACTGCTAAGATGGAGAAAATATGAATTTGGGCTTTTAGTGGTCTTCTAATGTGCTCTTTGAGGAGTGTCTCTGTGATGCAGCTGGCAAAGACAGGCAAGCAAAATCAATAAGTCTTGGTTCTTGTAGCCTGGCTTTTGATATTCTGAGCTGCTCCAATATTCTCCTTGCCATGACAGCCAACATATTCCAACACCAATTATGTTGTTTGTTTAAACTAGCTCAAACTGGTTTTCAGACACTTTTAACAGAGTAGTCACTAATTCATCCTCTGCTATGTAGTTAGGTGTCATAGAGTTGGGTCTGACTCATAGCAAACCTATGTACAACAGATTAAACATTACCCAACATTGTGCCTTCCCTGACACTATGTCAGTGCTCCTCTGCTGTTCTTAGAGCTTTCAATGGCTAATTGTTTTGGGGGTGGGATGCCAGGTCCTTCTCCCTAGGCTACAGCACCTGGTGTTCCCAGGTAGTCTCCCATCCAAGGACTAAGTAGGCCTCACCCAGCTTAGCTTCCAAGATCTGATGAGATCAGATGTCAGGATGGTATAGTTGTAGACAACCTCTGCTATAGGAGTATGTATCCTTATATGGATAGACTTACAATTCTTTCTGTCTCTGTCCTTATTGAAGAGCTACAAATTTATTCCTATCTTTATTTTTAAAGTCATATGCATGCATAAATTTCAAAAAGTAAATGTTTTTTTATAAGTTTTATTATTAAAACATTTCTGTGTCCAATTCTCGTTACACTTTCAATCTCTCATGAAGCACAACTTTCTGTTCTTTCAGATATATATATTTTTAATTTATCTCTATAACTCTAAAGAATATGCACATGCTTGGCTTCTTCATCTATTATTTCAATATATCTCTTGATAAACATACTGTATTTTAGTTCTTGATCTTTTGCTGTGACCTGGTAGTATTCTCTCTGGAACTTTTTGTGTTTTATATTCCTCTTTTTGACCCCAGGGTTCAGAGATTTTTATGATACTGTGCTGTGGTTTTGCTCTAGTTCATCCATTGTGCTGAGTAGTTAGTAAGATTTTTAATTTGGAATCCTTAATTTGGAAGCCCATGCTCTTTACTTCTGCACAGGGCATGTGGATACTGAAATGCTTAGAAAGGTCCTCTAATTATTTTATCCTTTCCCTCTGACAGTCCAATTCTACATCTTCTTGTACACATTTCCAAGTCAAAATTGCAGCCATTTTCACAACTTTCTCCCCTAAATCAACGATTCAGAAGACAAGGACACTGTTTTTGCAATTGGCAAACACTTTTGTACAATAACGTAGGATAAACAAATGCTTTACTCTGAATATATACTCAACAATCTGCTGAGTCCTTCTCCCAAGCCTATAGCACCCAATATTCCCAGGTGGTTTCCATCCAAGAACTAACTAGGCCTAGCCTTGCTTAGCTTCTGAGATCTGATGAGATCAGATGCAAGGGTGATATGGTTGTAGACACAGAGCTGCTGCTAATCAGAAAAATGGTTGGGTCTCTTTTCCTATTGTAACAGAATAGGAATGTGAACTTTTAAGAGCCAGAGGCTCTTCTGGAGTTGCATTCTACACTGATGACAAAGTATGTGGGAATCCTTGGGGTCTTATGTATGACTGTGCTGGGTATATCTGATTTGTTCTTTGGAATGAATATTTTCTGTATTTCTTGCTATAGTGCCATTTGCACTTTACAGATTTATGCCTATATTTTGAGAATGGTCCTCATACTTTTATTGACTTTGATGAGCCCCTGAGGGCCTGGCAGTAAATTCTGTTTTTGCCTAAGAATACCAGCATCAGTTTTTGTTGCTTGCAATCAGGAATTCTAACAATACAACTGCTACCTCTCAAGTGCATGGTGCTTAAATGACAGGATCCAGAATGCCTAAGTTCTATACATTTATTATACAGGCTATTCCCAGTCACATGTCACCAAAATACATTTTATTGAATACCATTCATTGGTATGCAAAGTTGTACTATGGCCATGCAAATTTTGTAAAC
This sequence comes from Pedetes capensis, assembly GCA_007922755.1. Lineage (NCBI taxonomy): Eukaryota > Metazoa > Chordata > Mammalia > Rodentia > Pedetidae > Pedetes > Pedetes capensis. Next base: position 104,195 of record VMDO01001164.1, read on the forward strand.
AATAAACACGAATAGACTTGGGAATAAAATCTTAGAGATGTCTTCTTTTGAAATTTGTATGATTTATCTTTAATGGGAACACTTGAATAAGGGATTTCAACCCAAAATTTCTGATAAGGTTGCAACTTGTGAAGTCAAAACTGTAGACATAGTCAAAACTGCAGACATTTTCATGACATTCTCCCCTAAATAAGCGATTCAGAAGAAGTGGACACTGTTTTTTGCAACTGGCAAACACTTTTTTCCTGTAACACAGGAGAAACAAATGCTTTATTCTGAATATATACTCAACACACTCTGTTTAATCAGCTCATGGCATCTTGAAAAATATTGATAGTCCTTTGTACACATCCCAAATGTTTCTTTTAGTCACTTTATATTTAAGCCTATATGTGTTCAAAGTTACTCTTTTCTGAGGTGGCAGTCAGAAAACCAGCCCTTCGACTCATCTTTTCTTTCCCTTCCTAAACATTTATTCTCGTTCAGAATTGGTGAGTCTTAGATAACATATAAGACATGATATCAGCCTTTTCCTCAATGCCTTTCCTCTATAATGGAGAGCAAGTGAACGCATTAGTTTCATTTTGCCTTCATTGGAACTCACTTCACACAAACTTTAGTTTTTGTTGAAACTTATTAGCTCAATACAACAAAACAAAATAAACAAAAACAACTCTTCTGCTTGCTAACTGGGTGAACAGAGGATAGTTACTGATTTTTCTCTTAACCTTACTTGTCTCATTTTTAAATGGGAAATAATACGTGTTCTTTCCCACCTCAAAAGGTGGTTGTAAGACTCCGGTAAGGTAATTATATATATGACAGCACTTTATAAATTGGAAACCACTTTTTATAAGGCTGATGCTCAAATAGACATAGACAACATTGTCTGTGTAAGGCCACCCATGCCTGCAGCAATTTAGTGATTCCCACAAAAGCAAATGCTGACATGAAAAAGTATTCATCCTCACCCAGAATAAAAGAAATGTATTTTCAAACAACAAGGAGATACAATTTTCACTTATTAAAAGAAATATTTAGAAAATAAAGTGACCCAGTGCCAATGAGCCTGGGTTGAAATTGGGATTTATTCAATGCAGGTAACATAGTAATGATGGTTTTGTCAAACAATTTGACAATATTCTGTTCAATCTTTAAACATTTCATCCATTTTCCCTTATTTAATTTACCAAGAATCACTGCAAATGCTTTGCAGTGTGATTATTTACAATAGCAAAAATGAAAACAAATTAAATGGCCAAAAATAGAATGGCTCAGCAAATTTTATTGTGTTGATATATCAGACATCCACACAATGATGTCATTAAATGACTCACTTAGAAATTTTTAATAAGCTAGGGAAAATGGCTATCATATATGCTTTATATCACATATATGTGGTATGTGTGTTATAAATTAACTGAAAAGAACAGGATATAATACCTACGTGGAGTATAATTTCAAATATTTGAAATATGTCCCAAAATGACCTCACCTACAACTAGTATACGTAAAAATGTAAACAGGGGTTGTTGGAGGATGTTGGCATTTGGGGAACTTTATTTTCTATTTCTTTGCAATTTTTTAGATTTTGTATAGTAAACATGTCTGTCTGTCTGTCTGTCTGTCTTTCTTTCTTTCTTTCTTTCTTTTTTCTTTTTTTCTTTTTTATAACCAAAAATAGTCATCAGGATCATGGTATATATTCCAGGTAAGATAATACTGCTTCATGTCTTAAATCTTTGACTTGCTTAAAAGCAATGACAGTTTATGGACTCTTTGAAATGTAGATACATCCAATGGGCTTCCATACAATTGGCTCCATTCCTGACTGCCCATTACTCAACACACAGAGCAAACAGAATTTTCATGCTGGCACTAAGTTTTGTGACAGACCCAAGAATGTTGCTTTCATGGAAATTTTGGGAAATGTCGTACTTCTTTAAGAGTAAGTCTGGAAAAGTTCCTAGTTTATACATCTTTGCATCTAATTTGTATTGCAGAGAGCACAATCTAACATCAAGCTACTCAAGAAGCTTTCAGCTTTCATGCCTCCCCATGGGAACAGATCTACCTAAGAGACATGGGTGTTTTTAAGAGATAACACCATTATAGTTTGGTCCCTTAATGTAAGTTCTTCTGTATCATTCCTCAGGGGAACAACACTCCCTGGCTACCACAACTGACATGACATTACAGGCAAAGAGAAAAGAGAAAGACAGAGACAGAAAAAAAAGTGGCACAGAAGCCTTTTATGTAGTTGTGACATATGTAAACTAAGACTCCAGAATAAATTCTTCATGGTATTCATTGTTTGAAGTTCACACGCTTCTACTAAATTCAGTGCTATGTATTTCATTTTTTCTACTTTAGGTTTAAAGTAGAGTAGAAATGTTATCCAAAAATATAAAGATTACATAAATTATTTTAAGTCCTATTTTGTGGAAAATACACACTCAAAAACCAGAAACAAATAGTGGCACATTTATTACACTATCAAAAACTACACTAAACTGGTGAAATAGTTATAAGACATCTACTAAGGAGCCAGGTGCTGTGGGCACATACCTCTAATCCCAGCGACTTGGGAGGCTGAGGCAAGAGGATCAGGAGCTCGAAGTCAGAGGCAGCTTGCACAATTTAGCAAGTCTTTGTCTCAAAATAAAAAATAAAGAAGAGGCTGGAGGTACACCTCAATGGTGGAGCATTTGTGCGTGCACTAGGCCCTAGGTTTGAACTCCAGTACCAGAAATGAAAAAATAAAACAAAAACAAAAACAAAAACAAAAAGGAGGAGGAGGAAGGGGAAGAGAAAGAGAATTGAGATCTCATGCTGAGAATTTCTTAATATCAGTTCTACAGTTCTACACAATCCATACACTGGAAAATAGGCCACATAAGCAAATGGTCCAGCAGTTGTTTTTCTTTCTTCTTTCTTAAGAAAGAGTCTCACTATGTAGCCCAAGCTAGCACCAAACTTGCAATCATCCTGCCTCATCCTCCTCAATGCTGGGGCTCTCTTCTTGAGGATCAAACATTTCCACAATATTTTTTTGCCAAGTAAGGAAACAGTGGTGCTAAAAGGGAAGCTTTAGTTCCTCAGCTCTAAGGGAGCTATGACTAATGAAGAAATCACGCTAGGCTGCAATGACAGGGGTAGCCAGTAGCAGAAAGGAAACATTGGCATTAGGAGTGGACAATGGGAGGTCATTAGAAATGAGGTTTAATGAAGAAATCCCAATATGAAAGTGTAGTTGAATCTATGAAAATCAAATGGGATGCAAATGATATATAAGAATATTAAACAAATGAGGTCAACAAAATGGAAGCAATAACTTAAGGAAGTAGGAGAAATGAAAAATGTTTGAATCAGATATCTACATTTTGGCTGAAATAAAACTACATGGCAGAGGTAATAGAGAATGAGAAATTATGTACATTTTTAATGAATGTAAAATGCAATCAATGGCCTTCATGCACTGTTATGTTAAGTTTTCTTCCAAATATTTAAAGTAAGGGTGCAGTGCAATTTGGAATGTCTAACCTAAAGATAGAAAATACCCTTTGAAAAACTGCAAAACATTAAAGGAAGAAATTGCACGGAATACTAGAAAGTGGAAGGATCTCCCCTGCTCATGGATGGGGAAACTCAATATTGTAAAATTGGCTATACTACCAAAAGCAATCTATAGATTCAATGTACTCTCCATTAAAATTCCAGTGACAGACTTTACAGAAATAGAAAATATAAGCCAAAAACTCATATGCAAACACAAAAGACCACATATAGCCAAATCACTCTTAAGCTGCAAAACTAGGCAGGTGGGACCACAACTCCTGACTTTGAACTACATTTCAGGGCTTTAGTAGCAAAAACAGCTTCATACTGGTACAAAAATAGGCCTGAAGACCAGTGGAACAGAATTGAGGAACCAGAGATACATCAAGGCATCTACAGTCACCTGATCTTTGATAAAGGAGCAAAGCAGGCAAACTGGAGAAGGGATAGCCTCTTCAACAAATGGTACTAGAAAACTTGGATTTCTACCTGCAGAAAAATGAAAACAGACTCACACCTCTCAATATGCACAAGAATTAACTCAAAATGGGTAAAAGACCTCAACATAAAACCCGGAACCTTAAAATTACTAGGAAAATAGATAGGCAATATGCTTCAAAATATAGGCATAGGAAAACATTTCCTTAATAAGACTCCAATTGCTCAGGAAATTGCAACAAGAATAGATGAATAGGATTACATGAAATTAAAAATCTTCTGTACAGCAAAGGAAATAATCAACAGAATTAAGGAAGACCCACTGAATGGGAGAAAATCTTTGCATCCTACACACCTCACAGAGAAGTAATTTCCAGAATTTACAAAGAACTCAAGAAAGCAACTCCCAAGACAACAAATAATCCAGTACACAAGTGGGCAAAGGAACTGAAGAGACAGTTCTCAAAACAAAAAGTTCTGAAGGCCATGAAACACATGAAAAATGCTCAATATTCCTAGCCACTAGGGAAATGCAAATCAAAACTCTGAGATTCCACCTTACTCCAGTAAGAATGGCCAAGATCAACAAAACAAACAATAACAAATGTTGGCGAGGCTGTGGAGAAAAGGGAACCGTCTTACACTGTTGGTGGGGCTGTAAATTGGTTCAACCACTTTGGAAATCAATATGGAGATACCTCATAAAACTAAAAATAGAACTGCCATATGAACCAGTTATACTACTGCTGGGAATGTACCCAAAGAGACACTGAGTCATCATACCACAGAGACACCTATATCTCCATATTCAACACAGCACTTTTCACAATAGCAAGGATATGGAATCAACCAAGGTGCCCATCAACAGAAGAATAGATTAAAAAAAATATGGTACATATACACAATGGAATACTATTCAGCAATTAAAAAACGAAATAATGTTATTTGTAGCAAAATGGGTGGAACTGGAGAACATCATCTTAAGCAAACAAACACAAGTCCAAAAAGAGAAATACCATATGTTCTCACATATATGTGGGTGATGAATCATACTTAAAGGAAGGAAAAAATCCTACATGTAAATTGAAATATAAAAATGCACAATTAAACATAGCATGTTGTTGTTGTTAGGTGCCGCCAAGTCAGTATCCAACTCATAGCAACCCTCGTAGGGTTTTCAATGGCTGACTGTTTCGGGATTGCCTTGGGAGTGGATTGCCAGGTCCTTCTCCCATTTTTGCAGTGCTGGGAGTTGAACTTGGGACCTCAGGGACTGTAGCGCAGTGCTCTATCAACTGAGCTAAATCCCAGCCCAAACATAGCATAGAAGGGACAATTTAAGGAGTAGAAAGGAGGGAGGGATCTAGCAGAGAGAGGCAAAGATTGGAGAAGATGAGATGGGGAGGAGCATTAATATGGAGGGATGAAGGAGGAGAAGTCAATCTTAATATAAACAGCACAACTTCATGAGTATGTTGGAAAAATAGGGGAAAATAACCCAAATAAGTATCAGAGTTTAACTACAAACTAGCCATAAGTCTCTATAAACTTTGTGGGCCAATGAAAGTGTTGCTAGATGTGATGTAAAGGATCCATAATGGAAAAACCCATTGCTGTATTACTCTGTACTCCACCATCATTTACTAATAAAGAAAGAAAATACCCTTTGGATATCATATAAGTCATCAAAAAATGAGGTAACTGCTGTAGCAGAGTGTCTGCAATGTACAGTTGGATGATAAAAGCCTACTGCAATACAAAACATATTGAATGATCTCATGTTGTAAAGAACTGTAAGTGTATATAATTATAGAGAATGGAAAACAAATTATTTACAGATAATTCCAAGGAGAGTGGGTAATCCTTTTATATGTGTATTGCTTGCTTTTATCCAAAATTGAACATGTTGTTAGCAAATTCCATTAATTGTAAGACACATTTTTTTCTACATTTACCAAAATTAAGATTAGCCTTACAGCAATATATAAAATAATGGTATGTTACATAATCAATGTATCCTAGACTCAGTGAAATATTATTTTAAAAAGTGAAAAGCAACAACTTAGAAAATTCATATAACTCCAGTTTGTTCACATCCAATGCCCATGGAAACTAACCTGGTACTAACGTTTCTTAAGCTTCATCTACTCATAAGTAAAAGATTCAAATAGAAACTGAAAACTCAGCTACTCTGTTGGTTAACTATGCATCATGATGCCAAATTTCTCTACACTGGAAAGCATTTCAATTATTTCACTTTTCATTTTAATAGTTGACGTGTCAAGCATCAAAAACCAAAATCCTAAAGTGACCCTCATACAATATCAGGATGAAATATTGTGATACCTAGCAATTCTTATTTCTAAAGATGTTCTGGCCTAAATTATTAATAGCTAAATTTTCAAAACTTAAAATTGCTCCAAAAAGCAAAAGGATCTTTGTTCCACGTTTCAGATCAGAGGCATAATATGTTCCATATGGCTAATTGCATTACATATCTGGGCAGTTCCATTCAGCACCAGCTGAAGCATCCACAAGGTCTAAGGTCTGCGATATTGTTAGATGAAATTATGAATAATTCCTAGAAAATTCTTAATGAATAATTTCTTTCCCCCCCATATATGACATTATGGCCTAGACTCTGAAGAAATTTCTAATAAAGTACATCACATTCTCTTTTCTTCATTAGTAGCTACAATATGTATGTCACTGATGTTGAGGGAGTACAATATAAACTTGCAATCAGGTATATGGTGCAAAGTATCACAACAGCCAATATTAACAACATGCCCAGATCTAGTGATAAGATGTATTTTTATGCTATAGACCATGAAATTATAGAATCTCTCATAGTTCTGACACATTATTTCTCCTCTTAAATCATTATAATCACTAGACTCATCTCATGCCTCAATCTCTAAATGATAATGGAAGTAGAATCACAGTATAATCAAGGAAGCTCTCAAGATTCATTTTCAGAAAAATATGATGCTCACCCTCACTAAGTAGAATTCTTCATTAATTAATAGTGTCTTTGATGGCATTATGTTACCCACCACCAAGTTTTGGAAAATTTTACTTTATGATACCATAAAAATCAGAATCTGTGGAAAGTACTATATGAATAAGTAGTCATATTATAGTGAAATAGGAACAATAGACTGAGAGACTCTTTAAAAATTCCTCCATCTTCATTTCCAGGAAATGGTCTGTCCTCCTGGGGAGTGAATATATGGGGCTGAATTTTGTCACCCAGCTTTTCATCGAATGGTTCCATAGAGAGGCTTATGGGGAGAACAGGTACAGTAGAGTCAACAGAGGGTATTAGATGAACATTGTCCTCCCTTTCCCCTACACTTGTAGAATGACTACCTTAACCTAGGCTATCTCACTACCTCATTCTCCAACTGGAGCTTGAAGGCCAGCAAATGAATTTCATATGGTATTTCTTGATTAGTTACAGAGTAAGAGTGAGACTCAAAGGCTTAGAAGAGTGATGCCTGGCCATAGGAGGCACACAATATGTCTGTGTTGAATTAATGAATTTTAAGTATTGTCATATATTTGAATTATATAACGTGAGAGAGAGAGAGAGAGAGAGAGAGAGAGAGAGAGAGAGAGAGATAGTGTGTGTATGGGTGAAGAGGGAGGAGAAGGTACATACGCACACAAAGTAAAAGTCCTGTCAATAGTCACTTCATAATCTCTTTCCCTTTAAAGGCACTATTCCAAATTGTGTACAATTTTGACTCTGTCCAATACAAATACACATGTTGTTGTTAGGTGCTGTTGAGTCAGGTCTGACTCATAGTGACCCTATGTACAAGAGAACAAAACACTACCAGACACTGTGTCACACACATAATCTTTTTATGTTTGAGTCTATTGCAATCATGGTGTTTCATTTCATTCTGAATTGTACCACATCAGCAAAAGGAGGTCCCAAGGGCTTTACTCAATTCCCCTCATTAAAGTCAACAGTACTTTAAGCAGGCAACTCTTCCCCAGTCATTTCTTGAATGCCTTCTAATCTGGGGGGGGGGGTATTGCTCATTTCTTAGCACTCTATTTGACAGTGCTTCTCTGCTATTCATAAGGTTTTCTTTTCTTTTCTTTTCTTTTCTTTTCTTTTTTTTTTTTTTTTTTTTTTTTGGCGGTACTAGGGTTTGAACCCAGGGCCTTGCGCTCGCATGCTCTGCAAGTGCTGGACCACTGAGCTGCACCCCCAGCCCACTTTTTTACTTTTTGAGACAGGGTCTCGCTAAATTACGCAGACTGCCTCTGGTCTCAAATTTGCGATCCTCCTGTCTTCGCCTCCTGAGCCGCTGGGATTACAGGCATGCACCACTGCGCCCGGCCGTATTCATAAGGTTTTTAATGGCTAATTGTTTTGGGAGTGGGCTGCAGCATCCTTTTCCATAGTCTGTCTTGGTCTGGAAGCTCAGCTGAAACCTGTCCACTATGAATGGCCCTGCTGGTATCTGAAATACCAGTGGCATAGCTTTCAGTACTACAGCAACATGAAAGCCCCTACAGCATGACAAGCCAACAAACACATGGGGGACATACACACATAGGTGCATAATGACATCACATTCTACAACTAGTCTTCATGTTCAGTAACAAAGATATCTTCTTTCAAAGTCAATATATAGAAATCTGCTTCATTCACTATTGTTGTTATATACCATATATTCTTGAATCTAATCCACATCTTTTCAACAGCTTTAGAGGGTTACCAGATCAGATGCAGATTAGAATTGCATGCAAATTGGATTAGTGTTCGAGAGAGAACTAATTCCAAAACTGTTGAAGGGGTGTGGATTAGATTTGAGGATACACAGCACTATTCTATAATACTAACCCAGTTCCCTAAAGATATTCATAAAAGCTGATTCCAATGACATACTATTGTATACAGGGCTCTCACAAACTGGTACACTACAAAGTTTACCTTCATTTCCATTCTATCTCCCTCAGCTTTCCTTTTCAACAGTGTGTAAATTCTATCCATGAAAAAGCTTTTTTCTGATGGCTGCAAGACATAGTTACTTACAATGAAAGAGTTCTGGTTTGGGCATCAGACAACTATGTTGTGGAATATTAAATATGCTACTGATTACCTGTGTAGGCAAGCCTCCTTGAGAATTGATAGCCAACTTCATTGTGTTGTGTGAAGATTAGAGAAAGAAATGTATGTGAAGGAGTTAGCACGGTATCTGCAATGTATAAATTCTCTATACTCAAGAGGCTAACATTGCTGATGCAACTTTTATAGTACAAAATGACTTTTTAGATAACCAGATGATACTAGTATAGAGCAGTAACCTAGAAAAAAATAATTCTTTAATCAGAAAGGAAATAACCCTGCCTGGCAGCCAATGGTACCAAAAGATAATATATAATAAGGAGAATTCACGTGATAGTATTCTATGCTATGTTATGAAACTGTAATGATTATTATTACAAAATGAATATGTTTTAGTCACATACTTTCAACCATATTTATTTAATTTCTTCATAATTTATAGTATAGGAAAGGATAATAATTGAGGGCTTGAAATCATATCTGTTTGACTTCGAAGCCACTGCTGATAGCTACTAGACTGCTAACCTGTTTTCTACTTTGTAAAGTGAAAAAAGGAATAATGTCTTATACAAAAGTGTGGAAAATTATATTAACAAAAAGTGAAGCAATTATTTCGTTAACAGATTTACTGAGATATAATCCACATAACATATAATTCATTTACCTGATCATTGTATATTAAACAAAATCTCCTGTTGAATAGGCTAATAACTTTATAGCAGTACTCATTGTTTAATATATATTTATTGACAGATTAGTATGTGGCAGGTCTTGCTCTGGGCCCTAAATTTAGCACTACAGGCATTTGGGATTACAAAGTTCTATATTGTAGGGGTACCCTGCACAGTGTAGGAAGTCAAGCAGTATCTCTGACCTTTATCTGCTAGATGGAAGCAGCCCCTTTTGCACTAGTTCTCACAAGCAACATTGTCTTCAGACATTTCCAAATATCCTGAGGGTCAAAATCATTCCTGTTGAAAACCACTGCTCTACCATATAGTCAAGCTTCAAACAGGCTTGAGAGAGCTTGGCCATGATCACATTTTTTCATAACTTGCTTTAATGTAACCTTATGTGTATATGTATCATTGCAACCATCACAGCCCCCAATGCAGCCTTGTACCAATCCAGGACTACTTACATACTTATTGACTCAAATGGTATTTAAGTCTTTATCAGTGCTTCACAGTATTGTTTCATTGCACAACCCTAAGCACATGTGTTAGGCAATATACTCAAAGCCCATGAGAATTTCAGATGTGAATAAAAGTAAGTTTCTTTATTTGTATGCTTTGTGTTGTATCTCACAGCAGTGAGTTAATTTATTAACTTACATCTTAAATATACATATGAAAATATGTCTGTAGAGCTTCCCTACTCATCATTCATGCAAAAGAAGCAACAAACAGGTTAGTAATTCAACAAATTAAAGCTATTTTGTTTGGGATAAATTTTTTCATTCCATATGCTGGGTAACACTGATTGATACCTGCCTGCTGGCACTGTTTATACAACTTAAAATTTAAGGCCATTCTGTGGCCTCTGCAATGCCCTTCCCAGTTCTAAATTCCTGAACAGATGCCATTTCACTCACATTCTTGGGCCTCCACTTCTGTTATTGGCCACAGTTCATCATCATCTTTCTTCTGAGTGTGGTCAAAGGAGTAGAATGTGACCAGAAATCGTTGCTATATCCCTCTTTAGCTCAAGACTGGATGATGAAAACCAAAAAGCAAAACTTCTTTTAAATTGTGGCCAAGGAAAAGTACATTATTCATTACTGGCTATTTGGAAATGTCCCTGGTGGTCTTTTGTACAACTCTTTGAGCAGTCAGATCCAGGGCATAGGATTCCCACTTGACATACTTGATAATAATTCCTATCTGGAAATTACACAAGAACTATAATGAGACACCATTACCTAATAGCTACTCTCTTAAATGATTGCATTAGTGAGGTGTAAATCAATAAATGGTGATTAATGAGGTTACATTTCATTTGTGTTAATTCAGTGGTACCCAGTAAACTTCTGTTGCTTATACTAGTTGAGAGAAACATAGCCATAAATGCATTTCTTTTGCTTTTAACCTCCTCTTTTATGATTTTTCTAGTTGTCTGGTCTTTTTTGCTGTATTAACTTGAAGAGGAAAAGAATTATGATGATTAAAAAGTAAGTATGCACAATATTGAGATCATGCTGTGATCCTTCATTATACTCAAACAGGCAATGATATTAGAAATAAGAATGCCTAGTGTTACTGAGTACTCACTATGTGCCAGATACTACGCAAAGAACTTTGCATGGATTGTATCTTTTAATCCTCATAATAGCCATATGAGAACATGTGAAAGGTACTTAAATGCAGCAGTAATTAAGGAAAAGAAAATTAAATTAAAACTACAAGGCAATATCCTGACCAGGCGGAATAGCTAAAATTAAAAAAACAGATAATAATCACTGTTAATAATAACAGAGAAAAAATGGGAACACCATATACTGTTTTTAGGGATGTAAATTGGTACAGTCACAAAGGAAAGCTGTTTGGCAGATTTTACTAAAGTTGAATTTACATGCATTCTATGACTCATCAATTCTTTTCTGAAGTCTACAGCCAATGGAAATGTATCACATATTTATGAAAGACATGTATGAGAATATATATGGCAAAATATTTAATGTGTCTCCAACACAGACACTAAACAAATGTTTATCAATAAGAGAATAGATAATAAATTATGGTATATTCACAAAAGGGAATATTATACAACAGTTACATTGAACAAACTTTAAGTAATTGTAACCACAAGGATGATACTTCCAAACATATTTAGAGAAAAAAGCTAGACACAGAAGAGTCCAGACTCTGTGATATTATATGTACATAAAGTACAAAATGGGCAAAATTGATTTTTGATGCTAAAAGTCATGTATAGGTGAGGTGATATTGATCAGAAGAGGTTAAGAGGAGCATTTATAGGATATTGTTCTTATTTATTGTTTTGTTTTGTTTCTTGAGACAGGGTCTCACTATACTGTTCAGGCTGGCCCCAAACTTACTATGATGCCCAGATTGACCTGAACTTGTAATCCTCCAGCCTCTTGAGTGCTGGGATCACAGGTGTGCACCACCACACCCAGCATAGGATTTTGTTTCTTGACCCGGGTGCTGTTTACATGAGTGTGTCTGCTTTGTAAAAAACAGACTAAGCTATGCTCTACTTCAGTAAAAACATTTACTAAGACATTTTCAGGTACTAGGAACTATTATTTTCTCCCAATCCACAGGTGTAGATACAGAGAGTTGAAGTTAAGAAATCTGGCTAAGATCATGACTGGAAAGTTTGAATTCTGGTAGTTTTGGCACTAATCCCTGGCTCATAATGTCCACTGTGGAAGCTAAAGAAGAGGGGCCTAGTTTTGCTGTTATGTTCAGTGCTCATCAGCAGATTCTAGAGACTTTCCCATGCTTGGCCTGAGTTTCCCTACTTAGTGAAACCTGGGAAGTTCTGAATAGCCAGAAGTGACATCACAGAGTCCAGGAATACCACAGGCTTCTGTGTTTTTATCTGGTAAATGACATGTCCACTAGCAGGGAATGTGTCTCTCTTCAGATCTGATCTCAAGGTAAGATCAAGCCTGAGGACCTGTTTACAGGTATAGTGAATAGCCTGGCATATGGAATAAAAAAGATAGGAACTGCAAGAGCTTGTCATGAGATCTGCACAGCGGAAAGTGAGTAGCTTGATGAGGGCACCTCCAGAGAACAGTACAGGCAAAGAGGAGGAGCGAGATAGGCAGCTACTTCAATAGTGCTGAAGAAAGCTGCTATGGGCATTTTAATGAAAATCAGTGTGATGCTTCTTCAAATAAACAATAAGAATGCCAGGGATGATGCCATCCTATGCTATTTTTTTGGAGTAGCCATGTTACAGTATGGATCCAGGTGAACTTAAAATGCAGAATTGGGGGTCCACCCTTGGGGATCCCTGAAGCAGATCCATGAATCTGAATGTGTTTAATAATTTAACTCAGGTAACTCTGATGGGGCACTGATGGTTTGGGAAATACTGACTCCGTGAAGTGTTATCTGAAGGAAAATGCCTACAGTGGGTCATACCACTTGTTACAGGCTCTTGAGGTAAAAGAGCAAGAGAAAAATAGAATGGCAGAGGGAGTTAATTCATTTCTCAAGCAACAATTTTGCAGGTTAAATTTTAATCTTGTTTTAAATTGCTTTACAAATATGACTCTGATTAAAATATAAGAAAATCAAGAACAAAAGAAAGAATAAGATAAATCCCAAGTAATCCAATGTATGCAAACCAAATTCATTTCTTAAGTACACTTTTCCACATACATACACACAATTTCTTAAGCCCTCCCTCCAGGCTTTCTAAAAAATTTAGCATGATGGATATCCTGGAGTTAATTGAAGAAATAATTTAAAATGAATGTTGATATATTCGAGGAGTTGGAAAAAAATGATAGCAACAGCAGTGGTTTAGAATTTCAAAGCATGGCATAAATAGCACTTCCTATATTTTAATCATATACCAGTAGAAAATATCATTGTGTCCACCTCAATGCACTACTAATGATAACTATATGGTTATTTTTACACCCTAGAGAATTAGTATCTAATTCAAAATTTAACCTCACTTTATCCCATATGAGTAGTCTTATAAAAATTTAAATTTTTAAGAGAATTTTGCCCTTCTCAAGTAAAGTTACTAATTATATATACTAGTTGTTATTCCATAATTAAATTTCGGTCTAAATTACTAGCATATTTGTTAATAATGTCTAATTTTACATAACCAGACAATGTGCCATGCCTTCACAAACTGTTTAGAGGAAACTTTGGAAATATCTGTTCACCTATAATAACATGAGCAGTGTGAGGATATTTATTAAAATTTTAGAATTTCTTCCATGTAGCTTAGATTTTAAGTTTGCAAAAAATGTAGATTGTGAATTTCTGCTTCTGAGTAGGATGGAGTAGGTGGCTGCAGATGACTATTTCCACTGGCAATTAGACAAAGCTGAGTAAATTTCAAATATCATATTTTTATAGATATTAGAAAGCAACAAAAATCACAAGAATTAAAATGCAAGAGAGGAGAAATTATAGGAGGTGAGTTGGTACACAGATGAGAGGATTTTCCCCTTGAGGTATCTGTCATTCTGGGTAGTACGATGAGATGTTGGTGTAAGCAGAAAGTCATTATAGGAAAAAGGAGATGAAGGAAAGTTTTTAATGGGCAAATGAAGCTTGAGTAATAAAATTCAGAAGTATGAGAGCTTTCAATCAAACAGCCCATTTCTCTGTGAATGAATGTATCTCAGGCTGTATGAGAGGTTAAGGAAACAGACCAAAATATCTTGAAAGGGGAAAAAAAACCTCCCCAGTCTTGTAGATTTGGGAAACAAAGAACTTCTGGAAGAGAAAGTCTGAAGGCAAACTGAACAACAGATAAGAACATAAAAGAAAGGATGGATTAACACTACTCTTTGGCAACTGATATTATCTGGGGCATGCACTCATTCTAGACATAGTTCAAGCTAAGAATCTAGAAATGTACCCTTCAGGGATAGAGAAAATTGTGATATATGTATATTATGACTAAGAAGGTTGAAAGCTTAGGGGCCTCTACTACATGGCCTTAAGACCTTGAATAAGTTTTGAAGCTGCCAGGAATTATAAGTCAAAGAGCTCAGCTGGAAATTTTGGAAGGGTAATACAGAATCTCCCAGAGATGGACTGACTGTGCAGAAATTACAACTCAGTTAAATCCCTGATTTCAGGGGAGTCAATTAGCTCTCACACTTCCTGCCTAATTAGAGCAAAGAACTTTCTTGTGTAGAGGTTAACATCATTTGAAGCCTCTGCAGCTTTTTATTTACGAATGTCTTATGTATAGTCACAACTGATTAGACACAAGGAGAAGACTGGCCATAAACAACTAAGAGAAAAAATAGACAATAGAAGCAAACCCATAGATCGTGCAGATAATGACATTAGTCATCCAAGACTTTGAAGCAGCTATGCTTAGTGTGTTCAAAGAAATACAGAAAAAGATGGACAAAACAAAGGAAGAAGAATTTTTAAAAATATATCAAAATCTATTAACAATGATTCAAATGTATAGTTCAGGAGTGTAAGCAAGATGCTTGAATTTTAGAACTTGGATGGATGATTTTAACAGTAAATTGGACATAGTGGAAAACAGGATTAGGAAAATGAAGACATGTCAATAACAGATACTTGAACTGAAATACAACAGGAAAAAATAATAGGAAGAATAGAGAAGACCATAAGAGACATGTAAAATGGTCAAAATTCTATCAGCTGTGGAACTAGAATCTTAGAAGCAAAGGATAAAGACAAGGAAAAAGTTCCCAAATACACAAGAGACACCAAATGTTATGGTTTGGGTGATGAATGTACCCCTCCAGAGGCCTAGATGTTGAAGATGTGGTCCCCAGGGTGGTGCAAATTGGAAGATGGTGGAACCATCAAGAAACTCCTGTAGTAATTTCCCATGATTAAACCTGTGAGTCAATTACCTCCTAGAATTGTGAATGTTCTTATGAAAAGGAACATTTGGAATCCAGTGGTACAACAGTTCGAAATTGAACTTTTCTGGTTCCCAGGGCTTTGATTTTGCTTCACTGAAGTGGGTGAGATGGGAAGGAAAAGTAGTATGGAAGTAGGCCCTGAGCCATTTATCCCTGCTTTATACAAAGTGGCAGGTCCTTAGGTCATTGGTGGTGGTGGTTGTTAGATGTCATCCAGTGGGGTCTGACTCATAGCAACTCTATGTACAATAGAATGAAACACTCCTGGATATTGTGCTATGCCCAGCACCATGTCATTGCTTCTCTGCTATTCATAGAGTTTTCAATGGCTGATTGCTTTTTGGAATTGCCTTGAGAGTGGATTGTGAAGTTCTTCTTCCATTTTTGCAGTGCTGGGGTTCAAACCCAGGGCCTCAGAGAGCCCAGAGCAAAATCCCAACCCACCAGGTCATTGTTGAAGGGAGGTATTTTATAAGCAATTGCTTGGCAGTTCTTATGGACCCCTTCAGGACTCATGATCGGATTCTTATAAACTGAGCAAAACAAAGGGCACAGTGGATTGTGCCTGTAATTCCAGTGACATGGGAGTCAGAGACTGGAGGATTGTGAGCGTGAGGCCACAGACAGTCTGAACAATTTAGTGAGATCCTGCCTCAAATTAAAAAATGAAAAATGGATGGAGGGTGTAGCCCAGTGGTAAAGCACTTGTGAATACGTGTGAAGACCTGGGTTCAACCCCCAAGTCCTACTTAAAAAAAAAGGAACAAAGTCCGCGCATTCTATCTTTCTGCTCCTGTTGGAGATGGGGCCACTCCTTAGACATCTGCTCCTGCCATTATGCCACCAATACGTCCTCATTGAGGACCAAGACAATGGAGACTACCTGATCATGGGATGTGAACCTCCAAAACAGTGAGCTAAATAAATCTTCTCTTTATAAAGTTAGTTAGCTCAGGTATTTCATTGTAGAAACAAAGTTGACAAATATACCAATTCATGTGTTCCAAAAGCTTATAGAACCACGTTGTTGTTAGTTGCAATTGAGTCAGGTCTGACTCCTGGTGACCCCATATACAATAGAACAAACTGCTCACTGACACTGTACCATGTACATGATCTTTATTATGATTAAGCCTATTGTTGCAGCAACTGTGTCAATCTATCTAGTTGAGGGTCTTCCTTTTTTTCATTGTGCTGCCACTCTCTCAAATATGATGTCCTTATCCAGGAATTGGTTCTTCCTGACAACATGTCCAAAATACATAAGATGTGGTAAAGCCATCCTTGCTTCCGAGGAGTACTCTGCACTCTGGTCACACTTTTTCTAAGACAGATCTGTTGGTTCTTTTGGCAGTCCATGGTGTATTCAATATTTGTCTCTAGCTCTATAATTCAAAGGCATCAATTCTCCGTCTCCCTGATTCAACGTCCAGCTTCCATGAGTCAGGCGTTTGTCTTCTATGTGACATCTTTACTTTTCAACACTTTAAAGAGGTCTTGTGCAACATTTTCCCCAATGAAATGTATCTTTTGATTTCTTGACTGCTGCTTCTGTGAGTGTAGATAGTAGAACCAAGTAAAGCAAAATCTTGGACAATCTCAATTTTTTCTCCATTTATCATGAAGTTGCATACTGACTCAGTTGTAAGGATTTTTCTTTTCTTGATATTGAGGCATAATCCACACTGAAGGCTGTGTTCTTTGATCTTTATCAGTAAATGTTTCAAATCATCTTCACTTTCAGCAAGTAAAGTTGTGTCAACTGCATAATGCAGGTTGTTAATGAGTATTACTCCAATCCAAACAAGTCACATTGTTCTTAATAACATCCAGCTTCTCAGATTATTTGCTCAATATAGAGACTGAAGAGGTACTGTGAGAGGATACAGGCCTGATGCACATCTTTCATGGCGTTAAACCAAGTAGTGTTTCCTTGTTCTGTTCAAATGACTGCCTCCTGATCCACATACAAATTCCTCGTGGGTACAATTAAATGGTCTGGTATTTCCATTCTTTGCACTGTTATCCATAATTTGTTATGATCCACATAGTTAAATGCCTTTGCATAGTCAATAAAACATAGGTAGACATTGTTCTGGTATTCACTGCTTTTGGCTAATATCCACCTGACATTAGCAATTGTGTCCCTGTTCCATGCTCTCTTCTGATTCAACTTGAATTTCTGGCAGTTCCCTGTTAATATATTGTGGCAATCACTTTGGAACGATTTTCATGAGATATTAATGATATTGTTCAATAATTTCCAAATTCAGTTGGATTCCCTTTCTTGGGTATAGGCACAAATATGGATCTCTTCCAGTCAGTTGGTCAGGTAGCTGTTTCTCAAATATCTTAATATAAACAAGTGAGCATACCCAGTGCTGCATCTGTTTGTTAAAACATCTCAATTGGTAGTCCATAAACTCCTGGAGCCTTGTGATTTGTCAATGCTTTCAAGGCAGCTTCCACTTTGTCCTTTAGAATCAATGACTCCTGATTATCTGCAGCCTCTTGAAATGGTTGATCATCCACCAACTCTCTCTAGTATAATGACTGTGTATTCCTTCCTTCTTTCGATATTTTTCTACATCATTTAATATTTTTCCTAAAGAATCCTCCACTATTACCACTCGAGGCTTGAATTTTTTTCTTCTACTCTTAAAGCTTGAGAAAACCAGAGAGTTTTCTTCCCTTTTGGCATTGTATCTCCAGATTTTTGCACATATCATCATAATATTTGATTTTTTCTTCTCCAGCTGCCCTTTGGAATCTTCTCTGTAGTTCTTTAATTTTGGCATGTCTTCCTTTTACTTTAGTTGCTTGACATTCAAGGGCAAGTTTCAGAGTCTCTTTTGGCACGTAATTTGGTCTTTTCATTTTTTTTCTGTCTTTTTATTAACTTTTGCTTTCCTCATGAATGATGTCTTTGATGTTATGCCACAACTCATCTGGTGTTCAATTATTAGTGTCTTACTCATCAAATCTGTTCTTGGGATGGTTTCTGAACTCAGGTGGGATATACTCAAGATCATACCTTGGCTCTTGTATACTTACTCCAATTTTCTTTAGTTTTAGTTTGAACCTGAATATGTGAAGTTGATAGTCTGATCCACAATCAATATCTGGTCTTGGTCTGACTTTTGATATTGAGGTTTTACATTGTCTTTTTCCACAAGTGTAGTCAATTTAGTTCCAATTTGTTCCATCTGCTGAACTCAGTCACCATTTATGTTGGTGAAAAATGTATTTGCAATGAAATGGTCATTAGTTTGACAAAATTCTATCATGCAATCTCCAGCATCATTTTTGTCACCGAAGCCATGCTTTCCAACTACTGAGTCTGCTTCTATGTTCCCAACTTTTGCATTCTGGTCACCAGTAATTATCAGTGCATCCTGATTTCATGTTCGATCAATTATAGACTGCAGAAACTGGTAAAAATCTTCCCTTTCTTCATTTGTGGCTTTAGTGGTGGGTGCATAAATTTGAAAAATAGTCATATTTACTGACCTTCCCTGTAGACATGTGGATGTTATTCTACTACTGACAGCATTGGACTTCAGGACAGATTTTGAGATGTCTTTTCTGACGAAATAGATTTATAAAGAAAACCTAATACATTGTGAGAATCAAAGAATAGCTTTGTATCTGTGACATTTAGGGGGCCAAGTTCTGAAAAAAAAGCTTACAAAATTTTGTTAAAGTAATAACTTCCTGCATAGCCTCCCCCTGCTACCACCATGCTGGCAACTATTTCTGTAGAAAGTTCACAACATGATGAAACCTGTGAGTCAATTACCTCCTAGAATTGTGGAATGTTCTTATGAAAAAGAGACTTTTGGAATCTTCTGGTAAAACAGTTTTAAATTGAACTCTGTTGGTTCCCAGGGTTTTGATTTTGCTCCACTGAAGAGGGCCAGATGGGAAGGAAAGATAGTATGCAGGTGGGGTTGGGGCACCCAGTCTTGTTTTACACAAAGTTAGTCTGCTTTTATATCATTTATGCACTCACATTTCATCTGAAAACAGCATTCTTCAGATATAAATGTGATTGTGCAATTATGTATTATTTTTGTCCTTCTCTCTTTATATTGGAGACAATATAATTGAGTCTAAATATGCAATGTAACCTTCTGAAGGTTATGTTGCTAATTAATGGCAGAGCAGGGACCAGACTAAATGTCTCTTGGATTCAGGTTCATGGATTTTTCTAATACATCACAGTGCTTCTTCTTATCTAAGAGTTTGTGCAAAAATGAAGTACTTTTGCAACATAATTATTAAGAAAATGGTACTTCATATCATGTTATTTGAATATCTATCCTCAAGTTCTGGAAACCCATTGTCTTCCTCTCACTGTATACCAGACATAAATGAATGTCATTGTTCCTCCCACCCTTTATCTTTTTCCAAAATATCTGTCTCTTTTTTCCCCTTTGTTATCTCATAACTTCTCGAAAAATGTGGCCATTGGCTTGTACCTACAGAATATATTATGCCCTTCTTAACTCAGAATAACACTTCCTGATACCAATTCATGTCTAGCTCAAGACTCATTTATTCTAAATCTTTTCTGAACAGCATTGCTGCCCCGTCATTTATTACTTAAAATTCCCTATGCAGCTAAGATGCATTCTTATCTTTATATTGCCCTAAAATAAATACCTATTTTTTAAAAAAATTAATCAAGGAGGTTCAATCAATACTTTGACAAAACTCAAAATATACAAAAGGATATAAGATGTGTCCTGAGCCTTACCCACCAGACTATAAATTCACCTCCTGAGAAATGATAAATTTTCTTGGATGTACCTCTGGCAATAGTCTATACATATGACAGCATATAAATATACATTTTTATCTTTTTTTTTAAACCCAGATAGGAGTATACTCTAACACTGTTCTACATCTTCCCGTTTTCATTTAACACTATTCTTAGACACACCTCTTTATTTGGACTCACAGAACAGTTTCCTCCTCCTAATAGCTGCATTACATTCCATTGTAGGAATATCCTGAATTGTATTTGATGTGTCTTCTAATGGAAATTTTATATATATATAGATATAGATAGATAGATAGATAGATAGATATGTGTGTGTGTGTGTGTGTGTGTGTGTGTGTGCTACAATAGGTAAGCTGCATTTTGTCCATATGTGAGAATGTCATTGGAATGAAATAATCATTATTTTTTGAATAGATATTGCTAAATTGTTACAAAATCATGCTAAAGCCATAATAATGTTTATAGTAATTTATACTCACACCTTTTCTAACAAGTTGCTTATAAAACTTTTATTTTAATGAACATGCAAAGTGAAAGTGGTATTTCATTAGTTTGCATTTACCTTATGATAACATCATAAGATGAACTATTTTTTCAAATGTGTAAGAGCTAATTGTATTTCCTTTTTCTTTTGTCAATTTTATTATTACATTGCAGGTATTTTTTATTGATTTATTGAACATTAATACATTTAATACAGCTATTAAAATAGTCCTTTACTGTGATATGAGTAGGAAAAATATTCCCCAACTTATGGTTTGTCTTCTGGATATTTTCATGGCATTCTATTGCCACATGAATTTTTTCATGTTTATGCAATAGAATTTATACTTTTAAAAATGGTCTCTGAGTTTTTGGCTGTATATAGAAAGGCATTCCAGTCTCTATAACTACTTAAAAGGCTCATGCTTTCATTAAGTACTTCAATGATTTAATTTTGCCAATTTTATTTTGGTCAATCTGGAATACGTCACTGTAAATTCCCCACTATGTACCACTAGGAGTTAGTGGTACAGCTTTATTTTTTTCTGGATACTACATCTAATTTTAAGAATAATCCCACCCTCCCCCCCTTTTTTTTTGTAGTGCTGGGATCAAACCCAGGCCTTCGCACTTGCTAGGTAAGGTAAGGACTCTACCACTAAGCTACCTTCCTTGCCCTTTCTTTTCTATTTCTATCATGACTTCTCTATTATGCTGTAAGTTATAGTCAGAGGTTTACTTTCTTTATAAATTTCCATGGTACAGAGCATAGAGTTGGTTCTCAATAAATGCTTATTGAACTGAAGTACACAGACTACACAGTACTATAATAATCAGCTTCGATAAAACACGTGTTATGTCAATTCCATGTTATATTTCTTCCTTTTTCAAGCTCAAATAAATAATGTTTCCTTTTTTTCCTTTCAGCTAATGTTGGAATACCTATTTTCATAAAAAGGAATTACCTTCCCAAACACTCATATATATTTGAATTCACTATTTTCTCATCATTATTACATACATTAAGTGGAAAACATAACTGTCCATAACTTGTAGAAGTATCACTCAAAAAATTGGAAATTCAATCCAGGATGTAGCAAATCATGTTGTTGTTGTTGTTAGGTGCCCTCGAGTCGGTATCTGACTCATAGCGACCCTCTGTACAACAGGGGGAACACTATTGTCACTGCTTCTCTGCTGTTCATAGGGTTTTCAATGGCAGATTGATTTTTGGGAGAGGGTTGCCAGGTCCTTCTCCCAAGCCTACAGCTTCTGGTGTTTCCAGGCGGTCTCCCATCCAGGTACTAACCAGGCCTGACCCTGCTTAGCTTCCGAAATCTGACGGGATCGGATGCCACAGGGCTACCGCTGCAGGCAGCAAATCATGTAAGTTTCCTTAAAAATTTAGAAAACTATCTTTGTTTCCATGTTTCTGTTACTTCCTAAGACTTTTCTTTAGTATATATATGACAAAACTGGGTTTGAAAATCACATTTTAAAAAGCAAACTTTACACATTAGATTAAAACTAAGGAAATCATAATAAAATATGCTATAATTAGAAAAATGGCTGCAGGAGTTAAAAAGAGATGATAGTAGCAACCATAAGTTACTACAGTCCCCGGACAGCAGACCTAACAACCATCAATATTTTATGCATGTTTTATTTGCCTATTTATTCTGCTGTTCGATAAAAATTACATGTTGCTATGGAAACATGAAAAATCATAGATACCTCCTCTACTCAGAGGTATGGCATTTCACTTTCTTAATGAAACACACACATCATAGGGCTTAAGCTTTGTATTTGGCCATAACTTCTGCAAAGTAAAAATTGTCACACAGTGATCCGTTAGTTACTTTTGGTATTTGTACTGATTTAGCAAAAGTGGTAGGAGCTTTGCATAAAAAAATAAAACATAAAAGGCATAAATCTAGAGAAAGGTAAGTAACATCTCTGTCTTCCTAAAAGTATGAAGATATTCTTTTATACTTTTAAAAATAGCATCTAGGATAAGGCCCACCTGTGGGTAACATAAGATTCTTCTGAAAATGCAAAAAGACTCATGATTCATTTTCTACTATAGAAGGGACCAGAAGGGTGATTTCATGAAATATAAAGCCCTTACTCTAATTGAGAAGACACTTTGGGACTCTCTTGTTTTCAGAATCCATTCCAAGGGGACAAAAAATTCCATACCAAGATTTCCTGGTGCCAGCCATTGGTGCAAACATTACCTAGTGATGTCTGCACAGTGTCAGAGAGGTGGAGAAACCCTTCAAATCTGTTAAATGTGGAATAAAGAGGAGAATAACTTGAATTAAATTCCTGTCCCCACTTGAAATAGACTCTGACTGTGCCTCTGTACCTGGCCCTGATTTTTGCATGAAAATATTCCTTTTGTCCCTATCTGGTGCTAGCCTTCAAAAAGGAATAGGGTTTAAAAAGCAGGAAATAATGTGAGATTTTAAGCAAACAGTTCAATATTCTTTTAGAATGCTCTCTGTATTCAAAAGCACTTTGATTTATATCTTTAGGAGTCTTTGAAACTGTACCTCTTTTAAAAGACCATCCCTGATTTTGGGTCTTTGTTCTTTTATGAGCTTTGTCCCTGATTTCTAATATAGAGACCCGAAAAGCATGTTGTTAAAGGTAGGAAAAATAATTTTTACAAAGCCTCACAAACTGTGTTAAATATGCTTTTGAAAATTAAGTTTAATATAAAGTTAAGTATAACCATCACCATTGAAAGTATTGTCTGTGCTAAATAACTCTTCCAATAAAAATATCCTTTGTTTTCCTATAATGTAATTAAAAGCGAACCCAAAAGGGCAGCAATAAATCAAGGTTCACAAAAGCAGACAAATATTATAATTAATATTTAACATAAGTTGTGATTGCTTTTAGAGTAAGTATTAAAAATATCAATTAGAATATATATTCAAAGTTTTCTTCCTTTCCCATTACACAGTGGAAGGGGCTATTTTTTAATTCTGGATACTCCAAACCAAATAATACATAGTCCCTAATTAAATAAAAGGCTGCAATTGAATTGAGAGTTTCTGCTGATGTCATACATAATGAGAGCACAGCTCGAGCTATGAATGAATGGCAGCTGAACCCTGAGAATGAATTACAATGTTAGCGTTCAATCAGGGACTAGGTATTGTTATTTGTAATAGATGTAAAATGATTATTATTATTTTTAAATACAGACAAAGGGAAGGAAATTTGAATTCAAAATTCTGAGGCTAGGAGGCAAAAAAGATTAGAAAGTATGTGATTACAGTGACTATACTGTATTAGAAAATGAAATGTACAAATTTACCAGTGAATAATTGCTTTACATATTATATATAGATAAATAGCTAGGTATAAGCATATCCATATCTATGTGGGAATAGATGTGTATGGAAAGCCACTAAAGAGAATAAGACTTTCAGTTTGTAGGCATTTATTTAAAAATATTGAAAAGGAACTTATGATATAATGAAAGGGTGAAATGGTGTATATTTAACTTATCTAAGATTCTGCACAAAGTGCTATGATTTTACAGCCTCTATCAGAACATAGCAAAGATTCTTTTCAGAATCTTATTTGTAGAAGCACATCTTAATGTCTACATATGGCAAATTAAATATGTAAATCCAATATGGCTAATTATTTATTGTTGTTGAGTATTGACCATGTGTTTGACTCAACATAAGGCATGGAAAATATTGTGTTTTCTACCCTAAGGGATTTCAAGCTAAAGTAGACAATGCCTCATTTCCTTATTTCTTTTCCCTTGTTTTTCCTTCTTCCTACATCATATTATCACTATAATGGCAACTCTGAAGAAGTAGTTGCTAGCTATTCACCTTTCTTCCTCCCACTAATTTCTGTCAGACCCTGATCCTGTCTCACTGCCATGTGGGACAAATCAGACTATATTCAACACAAGATGTAAACAACTGTAGAACACAAGTGTGAGATGACATGGCACCAACACAGACAGAAAGTTTGGAACTTCTAAGGGAAATGAGGAGAAAAAAGGGTTTTGAAATGATCCTAGGTAATTAATGTAAAAGATGACACTGGTTGATAATGATGAAGAAAATCAATAAAACAAAGAGAATTGCATAGAAAAATTCCATTGGTTCTGTAGACCAGTGTTTCCTGGCTGTGATCTGCATCAATTGAACATATTCCTACTCTAACCAGTTGGCTTCTAGGGTTCAGTTACCTGCCAGTGTCATCTATGCACAATTCAGCCAGAAATCAAGAAATAAGCAAAGGTTCCCAAATGGTTAAATTCTCAACTATAATTGAGCAGTGACATTCATGCTTTAAGTTCTTAAAATGTGCAAGTCAGTACTGGTAGCACAGGCCACAGAATCTGACACTCTTCTTGGTTGTGTGATCTTGGGTAAGCCCTTTACCTTCTCTGTGTTTCAAGTGCCCATAAAATGGAGATTGTAACAATTCATACCTCTAGTATGGTTTAAATTAGATAATATTTGGGGAGGCTTAAAGCTGTTCTTAGTATATATGCATTTTAAAATAACTATTAATTACTTGTTATCATTTAATGCTGAAGAAAATGAAGTGGGACACAATTGATTTATCTGCACTACCTTTTCTTTTTCAGAAAATCTTTTCAGAATAATTTCAGACTTTCAAAATTCTTGCACAAAGTCTGGGAATGTAGCTCACTGTTAGAACACTTGCCTAGCATGCATGATGCCCCAGGTTTAATCCTGAGCACTATAAAAAACAAATCCTTGCACAAAAGTACAAAGAATTTCCCATTCATTTCATTCTGTTTCTCTTAACAGTAACATCTCATATCACCTTGGTATGATAATCAAAATCAGGAAATTAACATGCGTCAATGCTATTATCTAATCTAGAGACTTTTCTCAACTTTTGCCAAATGTCCCACTGATGTTCTGTTTCTCCTCCATGATCCCACAATGTATTTCATTGTCATGACTACTTTATGTCTGCCAGTATGGAATAAGTATCCCGTATTTTATGACTCTGACATTTTTTAAGATGATTGGCTAGTTATTTTGTAGAATGTCTGTGTTAACTTCCTATAACTGTTTCAAAACAGTCACAAATTTAGTGACTGAAGACAACACAAATTTATTTTTATTTTATCATTCTAGCAATCAGAAGACCAAAATGAGTCTTACAAGGGCTAAAACCAAGGTGTCAGCAGGACTGCATTCCTTCTAAAGGCTTTAGGGAACAATTTCCTCCTGTTCCCACCATTGAAAACCCTATGAACAGCAGAGAAGCACTGACAATAGTGTTTCTCCTGTTGTATGTAGGGTCGCTATGAGTTGGATACCGACTCGACGGCACCTAACAACAACAACAACATAATCATATGTTTATATGTTATAACAATCTAGACACAGTATTACTAAAGAAACGGCAAATCCTTCACTTTTCATATCTGAAAAGTCTCTTTGCCATATAAGTGAACATAGCCATGACTGTCAGAGATTAGGACACAGGCATTGTTGTGGGATCATGGGTCTATCTACCACAGTTTCTATTTGTATTTGTTCATATTGAAGTTCAAGTTATGTACTTTTTGTGTAACAATAGAAGTAGAACTGTTGCATTATGCTCCTTTTATTTTAATAAAAAAGAGACAAAGATCCACAATCCTTCAACCACTCATCCCCAAATGGGAAAAGCTCTGAAAATCTCATTTTTCTTTGCAAGTGTGGCACAAGTTTATTTGGTAGCAAAACTTGTTTATTCATTCTACTTAGTGGGCATATGCATATGTTTTCCTGCAGAATTATTAATGTGTTTGATTATGAGGTGCTGTCCCCAACTCTGTTGAGGGAGGTGGGAGGATGTGTTCTATAATGTATAGTTTTCTGCTGAATTGCTTCTATAAAATCTGAAAAATCCTGGAACATAAATTGCCGAAAGGTTTCATGCACAGGGCTGTGAAACCTTTATATCTAAACACAATTTAAATAAGATCTTTGTTGGATAGAAAATATATCCCCATATTTAGGACAGTAATGTGTACACCTTACAATATGCAAGGGCAAATGAACACAAATCAAAAGAACTAAGTGAATTGCTCAATTGCTTAAATAACTGTTACAGACCTCTTTCTGATACTGAGAAAGTGATTACTACCTCCAAGAAAATGTTCTAATTCTAAATGTACTATGAAAGGTTTTGATTTTGTTTTTCTGTGGTAACTGGGGGTTGAATCCAGGGCCTCACACATACTTCTGAAGTACTCTGTTACTAGGCTACACCCTCAGCCCATTTTTATTTTATGTTGAGTCAGGGTCTCACTAAGTTATACAGGGTGCCTCTGGCCTAGAACTTGGGATCCTCCTGCTCTACTTCCTGACTCAATGGGATTAGAGAGATGTGTGCCACACCCAGCTTCAACGTACTATGTCTTTTATAGAGAGATTGTGTGTGTGTGTGTGTGTGTGTGTATTTTCAAATGGAACTGCCAAGACACTGAAATATCTCTGTAACTGTCTCAGTTTCAGAAATATAAGTATATAAATCAATTATGAATGCTATAATACATCTTACAGATGTCATAATTCAGTTTTTTAAGTTTGAATTTTTATAAATTTTTATAAATTATGTGAGCTGAGTTTGTATCCAGGAAGAGTAGGATGAACTTTGCATATTAAAAGAGCTTATTAGAGCATTTAAGGAATGATATATAAAGAAAACAGCTTAAGAAAACAGGCAAATGGTTTCATCCTCCATCATGACAATATTTTGTATCACACATCACTTCTGGTACAGCAATTTCTGCCAGATAAAAATATGGTGGTATATCTTCATCTACCTTATTCACCTGATCTGGCACTGTGTGACTTCTGGCTCTTTCCAAAAGTCAAAATCACCATGAAAGGTAAACATTTTGAAGCAATTCAGTACATCAAGGCAGCCAAGACAGTGCAACTAAAGGCATCCATGAAAGAGGACTTACAGAACTACGTCACAAAGAGGCAAGAATGATGGGATAAGAGTGTTCAAAGCCAGGGTGAGGCTTTTGAGGTGGATTCATGGCAATGTGTCTTTTACTATAATAAATTTTTAAAAATTTAAAAATGTAAAGGCAATATTACAGTAAATTAAAAATTTAAAAATTTAGAAGCAATATTATAGAAAACATTAAAAATTATGACCACAGTGAAAGAATACATTTTTCAGAAAATACTATATAAGTCATATTTCTTCATGAAATCTTGGTTGTATTTAATAGGATATGATATTCATGACCACAATACAACTTATTGTTTCTAGAACTTTCCAGTACAGCTAGAAAATGCACATATATAAAATATATTTACATGGGTGTATAAATATGTTTATATATTATACATTCATTTTATAATATATATCTACAGCAATACCATCCTGGTGTCTAATTTCATCACACCTCAGAAACTAAGCAGGGTTAATACTTGGATGTGAGACTGCCTAGGAATATCAAATGCTGTAGGCTTGGGATAAGGACCCAGCAGCCCACTTCTGAAACAATCAGCGATCAAAAACCCTATGAATAGCAGAGGAGCACTGACAATACTGCCAAGCATGGCACAGTGTCAGGTAGTGTTTTGCTCTGTTGTACATAGGTTTTCTATGATCCAGATCTGACTCAATTGCACCTAATAAATACAACATTATAATATATATGCTTGCATAAATAAAATATAGAGAGGATGAGTAGCTGTAGACTTAAATATTATATATATGTGTGTGTATATATATACACACATATATACACACATATACACACATATATGTGTTTATGTATGTGTGTGTATATATATACATATATATATGAAGATTTAATGCCTCTTGAAGTCATACTGGTATTTTCAATTAAATCCAGAGATACAAGTTTTCTTAACGTCTGTGACATCATTTTCTTACCTATTGAAAATCCTGAAATCTTACTGATTCTCAGGGACACAGGAAAGGATAGCATATCACATAACTGCACATTTGTTTTATGCCACATTACAAACACAACTGCCTTAGAATAACAACACTAATACTACTGACACCCACTAAGATTATTGTAATATTTGGGAATGTTTTGCAACCGTTCTCCCATTCCTCTGTCATTTATTTGGAGTTGTACTGTGTCTGCGTTGATAAAGCATGTAATTTTAGTAATATATATATATATATATATATATATATATATACTATATTATATATATGCTATATGCATGCACATATATACACACACACACTGTATGTTCACTATATATTTAGTGAATATATATATATATATATATTTTTTTTTCACTAAAATCTTTTGTTGATGTCTCCCTGGTCATTTTGGTTCTTAAGAAACTTTCTTGGCTTCTATGCAGTTCCCTATAACAGCCAGATTTGGTGGCTTTGGAGGGTTCCTTCTCATCTTCTTGTATTATGAAGCTTGTATTGATACTTTGTCACTTAGTTTTATTGAAAACACTGTCTTCAGGGTTCTAGTTTCACTGTCTAGTTGCTAGTTTGTTTGTTTGGTCTTCTTTTCCTGGAGTTTTGAGACAAAGTCCCAAGCTGGCCTAGAATATGTGATCCTCCTGCTTCTGCCACCATGCCTAGTGCTGAGTTGTTTCTATGTAAGGATGAAGAAGATCCAAAGAATACACAGCCATCTAATTCTGTCCTAAGTGTGTTTCATGAATTATTTCATTAAATCTTCAAAACAAATCTAGTAACCAGTTTCACAAAGAGGGGTCTTGAAAATGATATATACTGATCTAAGATCAAAAAGTCAACTGATGAAGGAAAAACATTTGAACTCAGGTCTATAGTCTTAGTTACTACATTGCACTACAATAATTTCACGTACAGTATAAATATTTCCTTATGATTAGGTAGACTAGGGCCTTGTTGCTTCCAAATCAGTTCAATTTTGCAAAGGAATGTTTCAACACACTATCCAAGTACAATAATCTTACCATATAATATATGGCACTGCATCTATAATCACACATGTACAATATTTTCTTTCAGATCTTTTTTAATTACTAAGGAATTTTCCATTGCACTATTTTAAAAAATCCTTCATGAATACTCTCTATTAGCAGTAGATGAGTGCCTTCAGCAAGGCCTTTACTAAATACTAACAACAGGCAGTATCATTTGTGGACAGAGAACAAGACAAATGGTCAAAATTCCTCAGTTTCATTTTTGATTCTGTCATCAGCATACTGTGCGATCTACTGAAAGCCCGTTTAGTCCTCTGATTATAGGCTCCTTCAACAGTGACATTAATTCACTCCTACAAAGTTAGTCTCTGGTATCTAATGTCCTCCGACATCATCTTGAGACAACAGTTGGAACAAAACCAATAAAAGTCACATAATGGATTATATACTGATGACATAAAGGAGGCATGCATAATAAGGGGTGGAAAATAAATTCTAAGCAAGTATGACAATAAAGAATTGTTTCATTCCTTTCTAGAAGAGTAAAAAGGTATTTTTGTTTTCAATACTCCATACACAAGAGTTTCAGTAATAAGTTAATTTCTATGATTGCCTTGGTCCGAATCTGAGATGGAGTTTTATGTATGAAAACTTTTATTTAGAAAAATACACCATTTTGCTATTTCTAATTATGGTTTAGCAACAGGAATGCAAAGGAAAACTCAAGGTTAGTGAGGAAGAAAAAGTATTGGATATTCTGTCTATCTATCTATCTATCTAGCTAGCTAGCTAGCTAGCTAGCTATGTATCTATCTATCTATCTATCCATCCATCCATCCATCTATCTAGGCTGGGATTTAGCTCAGTTGGTAGAGCTCCACTCCACAGTCTACAGTCCTGAGCTTGATTCCCAGCACTGCAAAAATGGGAGAAGGACATAACAATCCACTTCCAAGGCAATTCTGAAATAAACAGCCATTGAAAACCCTATTACCGTCACTATGAGTCAGACACAACTCAATGGCACCTAATAACAACAACATCTATCTATTTACCTGCCTACCTACTTAACTACCTACCTATCTCAGGGATCATTTCTATCATTTATGACTTACCTATCTAGATATAGATATTTTGCTCCCTATGAGCTGATCTTTGGATTAAGTGTTAATTCCATTAAGGGCTAAAAGTAAAACTGAGAAATCAGAGTGGTGGGAATTCTCATGCATTTTGGCTTCAAAGTCTTAAATGTTCATGGAGCTAATCTGTAAATACAGAAAATTCCTTTTCCTTTGACTCTCAGAAACATATTTGTTGAGGTCTGTTTATAAACAAATTTACAATTATTACCATAAGTTCTTTTATTACTTAACATTGGTATATGCCAGGTTACACTGAATAAGGAGCAAAATTAATCTTTCTAGTTCAGATTTTTAAAAAGTGTCTATAACCTTCTTTGCACTGGGGTTTTTCTTTTTTCTTTTCTCTTTCTCTTTTTTTTTCAATTTTTATTTATTTATTTACATTTTTTTGCAGTAAATATTTAAAGAAACCAGATGGACTTAAAAGCAACCCAACAAGAAGAATATATATCTTTAAAACATTTATATGAATGGGGCACGCCTGTAATCCCAGTAACTTGGGAGGCAGAGGTGAGAAGATCATGAGTTTGAGGTTAGAGGCAGCTTGCATTGTTTAGCAAGACCCTGACTCAAAACAAAAAATAAAAAGTGGGCTGAGGATGCAGCCCAGTGATAGAATACTTGCACAAGCATGTGTGAGGCCCTGGGTTCAAATCCCAAGTACTGAGGAAGAGAGAAGGAAGGGAGGGAGGGAGGAAGGGAGGGAGGGAAGGAAAAGTTACATGGATTAGTTTACCTGGAGTTACATCACAGGTTGATAAACTTTTTAACAATGGGCCAGAGAGTAAGTATTGTTGGCTTTGTGGATGATATGGTCTCTGTTGCAACCAATTAAATCTGTTATTATAGATTAAAAGCTGACATAAATAATACTTAAAAAATAGCGTGATTGTGTTCCAATAAAACCTTATTTGCAAACATAGGTGACCCATGTGTTGTAATTTGCCAACTCTGTTTAAAATATTAGTTTAGGATTTTTTTCAATTCACTTTACCATGAATAGCTAGAATATCTACACTATATTTGGTGACATAATTAGCGCTATAAACAATTCAGTGCTGTGTATGGAAAAGTTCTTGCCCTTAAGGAATTTGCAATATAATAGGAAAATATTGTTGTTAGGTGCCGTTGAGTTGGTGTCCAACTCATAGCGACCCTATGTACAACAGGCAAAACACTATTGTCAGTGAATCTCTGCTATTCATAGGGCTTTCAAAGGCAGATTGATTTTTTTTTGTGTGTGTGTGGGGGGGAGTGGGTTGTTGGGTCCTTCTCCCAAGCCTACAGTATCTGGTGTTTCCAGGAAGTCTACCATACAAATACTAACCAGGCTGGACCCTGCTTAGCTTCCAAGGTCTGATGGGATGGGATGCCACAGTGCCACAGCTGCAGGCTAATAGGAAAATAAAGTGAGCTTATTCTTAAATTATCATTCAAATCAAATATCAAGTGTCTTAAAACTAAGATAAAATAAAATTACATGGAAGCCCATAAGTGAAGATTAAGTCTACAAAGAGCATTCTTTCTCCCCAATGGCCTGGAAGATATTATTTACTCAGAATGGCCCTTAATCCCATGTTATTCTGTGTTGCTGTGTGACAGAGAGAAAAAAAATATAGCAAATCTACTCTTTTGTTCTTTCTTTTTCTTGAAAGGTGGACCTTTTGCCATGATCAGCTCCTGTGACCTTTTTGTAGTGATCTGAACTTAATGGTAGAAATATAGAAGACAGGGCAACTGTTGGAAAAAGTTCTATAAAGGATGTGGGAACATATTCAGAAAGTATTCATAGATAGCATATATTTCAGTTTCCTTCTTTGGAATTTCCCATTTCCTCATTCCAGATTGGAATAAGATTACTGAGAGAAGATTATGAGTCTAATAAATATCTCTATTGTTCCTAATTTTCAGGTGCAAATTCTGTTGCTTTTATAAGTGAAACCATGCAAGAGAGTTCACTGAGATGGACTGGAAAAAGCTTAGACTAAATGGTATGGGGCATCACCCTGCCGCTGGACTCCACTCCAGCCATGAGCAGGAACCAGCTGCTGAAGACCTGCTGTCTGGTGAGGGTGGGCAGAATGCCAGAGAACTGCGTGGCCCAGAAAGGAGGCTGATGCCCACAGCTACTCTGAGAAGCTTTGAAAAAGGCAGGCTCAGAGATTTATGCCCACAGTGGCTCCTTGCTTCTTTCTTCCAATGAAGAAGCCAACTCCAAGCGCTCAGTTCACACAGCTCTTTATTGCCTCGTCTGTCCCAGTTGGTGGAATGGACCCTGACTGCTCCATGAACCGTCCTTATATCCCCTTCAGGGGCCAGAGATTGCCACTCCATATGGGCCTTGGCCAATCAGGGGAGACACGAAAATTTGGGTTTGAAAAAAGAACCGATTGAGGGTGGTTCCTGCACAGTCCAATCAAGAGCTATGTGGTGGTTTGGAAACAGCCAATCAGGTGACAAGGGGTCTGAGGAGTGGAGTTGGATGCCAGCGCCATCTTTGGAAGCACAACGCCCAGGAGTTCCTGTATATAGGGCCACGGTTACTGCCCAGGGAATGAGTCTCAGATCTTCAAGTGGGCCAGACAGACCCCAGGGCGAATTGCCTCTCTAGGCAGTGCCCTACAAAACAGATTTTATTTTACTTATTCATTTTTTTGTGGTTTGATTGAACCCCTAGCACCAGCACTGAGCCACACTCTAGCCTTATTTTTATTTTTTCTCTTGATACAGGTCTTGCTGAGTTATGCAGACTGCCTCTTGCCTCGAAATTATGATCCTCCTGCCTCAGCCTCCCAAGTTGTTGGGATTACTGGTATGCAACACTGTTTCTGGCCTACTGAATATATTTTAAACATATAAATGGCATAGAAACTCATGGTTAGACGTGCCTTTCAAAAGGACAAGAGATTGTATGACCTTTTTCAAACTGTTTTCTGCAAAATTCTAGACTCTGAGGCAGGTCGTGACCAGGTGGGTGAACACATAGGAGGAAGTCATGTGGCTTGGACTCTAATACCATGCTCTTAGTGCAGTCAGAGATAATGGGTATGGTTTTATCTGATTTCTGTGCCAGAGTTCTAGGTAAGATAATGGAAAAGAAAGGCACTGAGGTTGAAAAAGAAACACTTCAACACTGTCAGATTCAACCAGAGGTACCATGCAGATTGAATGAGCTGGGACTAGATTTCATAGTTAGCTCCCTTCTGACTGCCCATGCATAATGGCTCTTTCATGTGCATTCTCAAATACGCAAGCGAGCTGCCTGAATGTGTTGAGGAACCTAAAATGAATTCAATTATCAGCTCTGGATTCATTTGTTATGTTAATACAAGCATCCCTACTATAACCCAGTGCAACGTTTTTGGTGTCTCCATCTACAACAAAGGCCTATAGTCATATTTGCTGAATTAGATACAGTGGTGGTACCTCAAACCTGACTAATTAAGTGTAAAATTCTGTTCTCTTTTGAGGCTAATCTCCTTGGAATAGGGCTTTACCTTTTGATCAGGAGATCTCTCTTCACCTGGGAAGGACTCCTTTTACCTTTTCATCAAGAGATCTCTGATGACTAACTGGCCATCTCAGAGGGGAGCCCCAATTATTTTCTTTACTAGATATTAAATATTGAAACAAGTTGCTCCAAATGGATCTTGTCACTATTTCAGGACATCTATGATTTTATTCTTTTCTACCGTGTTTTGCTTTGCTTTATCACATTTTCATTCTGGCTTGTAGAGTAAACTCAAACACTTCATTTATATTTATCCTCTCTTCTGCATTTACTATATAAGCTTATGTGCACTCTTAACTAAGTTGTGCTTATTATTTTCACCTGAAAACGTTCATCTGCATGGTGTTGGTAACTTTTTAAATGCTGTCTACTCAATGAAGCAAAGCCATTTATTTTTCTGGCCAGTCTGTCTCACTATTCTCCATCATAGAGAAATAAAGTATGATCCCTGATGTCATTAACAAGAATACTGCAACACTGCCAGAAAAAAAGATAGGGTAGAGAAAGGTGGTGGTTGTTGTTAGGTGACATTAAGTTGGTGTCCAACTCATAGCAACCCTATGTACAATAGGCAAAACAGTATTGTTAGTGCTTCTTTGATATTCATAGAGTTTTCAACGGCTGATTGTATTTTGAGAGTGGGCTGCCAGGTTCTTCTCCCAGGTCTACAGCACCTAGTATTCCCAGGCAGTCTCCCATCCAAGTATTAACCAGGCCTGACCCTGCTTAGATTCCAAGATCTGACAGGATCAGATGCCACAGCGATACAGTTGCAGGCAGAGAAAGGTAGAATTGGCAAAAAGAAAGGCAGAAAGAAATAGCAATTGGATATTCCTGTCCCTGTGACACATACTCAGTCAAAAAATCTTAATGTCTTATCATTAGGGAAGCATTTCACCCATTTAACATCTGTTTTCAGGAAAGCCTACCAAAAACACCATTCCAAAATAACAGAAATCTGTTTACATCTGCTGAATAACAATCCCAGCATCAACTATAATAGTAACAATGCCAACAATCCATATTTCCAAAGGCATACAAAATTTTTGGTACTATTCCTGACACAGCAAATTGAACATCCCTTGGATGTCAAAGGCTAGAAAAGAATCAGATATCACCCATGTCTCTTCAAACTTTCCATGTAGTGAAGAGAATAGGGACTGTGGGTTTAGCTCAGTTGATAGAGTGCTACTCCACACTCCAGTCTCTGAGGACTCAGGTTCGATCCTCAGCATCACACAAAGAGGAGAAGGATGTGGCAATCCACTCCCAAAGCAATCATGAAAAAATCAGCCATTGAAAACCCTATGAAGGTCGCTATGAGTTGGACACAATTCGAGGGCACTTAACAACAACAACAATGAAGAAAATAGAGGGAAAACAGAGGTGGTTTTATGCTAACATAATCCACAGATTTTAGGAAAAAAGGAAGCCCACAGAAAAAAGGAGCTTTGTATTTGCAGTCATGAAATTAACAAATTTGAAGAAAAAAATCCCTTCACTGAAGTACAGATGTCAAGTATTATAAGATAAACCACAGCATATCATTCTGTTGCCTTTAAAACATTAGCTTTTCCATTAATGAATAATTTTATTAAGCATTCACTGTAATTTAATATACTCTGTGTAATTATTTAAAAAGTCCATGCGATGTGTTAGCCATAAATCATTCACTTAGTTCTGAGTATTTTAAGAATGTTACAAATTAGAAGATATAGACCTTTATATAAAAGAATTAAATATGCATGCTTAATTTTTTGATAATTTTCATAGGTGATCTTTCTCATCTAAAAATAGTACAACATATTTTAGGAAAAAAAATTATTTCATCAGTAGTCAAATGGAGTTATAACATTAAAAAATTCAACTTATAGCTAGAAACAAAAGTTTTCAAATTTTGGCAAAAGAAATTTTATTTCAAATGATTTTTTTACATAAATATTTAGTTGCTGGCACAAAGGCTAAAGTATCAAAAGCCAGGGGGAAGGAAACAGTAACAGTTTTAAAGGTAACAATAGGCTCAAAATATAAAAAGGACCAATTCAGCTGGTTTAAAAAAAGAAAAGAAAGCACAATAGCACACAGTAAGTTCCCCTATTATATAATTACAGGTTTTGTATACAAGTACAGACAAGCAGACAGAATAAAAAACCTCCTTTAGGAAATCCGAAAACCTTGGCAGGTCTGGCCAGGTGGCATGTGATGCAGGTATCAACAACAAAAAGAAGCAGAGTCTAACTGGGGTTTGGCCCACACTGAATTTGGCTTCTCTTTGCTAAACAGCAGTTTGCTGTAAAACTCTGGGAGACAAAGGGAAAATGGAAAGTGCTAGAGGATTAAGGCATAGAGCTCAGGTAACTAAAAAATGATGTTGTCATTCACAAGCTTTGCCAGGCAATGTTTTTGCCTTCACTTAGGAGGACAACTCACTTGAGATCTTGCAAGAAGTTCAGAAGACAGGAATTTCATAAACAAAGCTCTTCATCAGAAGGCAAAGGAAAAGAGAAAACATTTTTTTGAACATGAAGTTGTAGTGATTAGGTACAATTCACAGATATTTTATACTAAAGAAAGCTTAGATGTGACTAGGTTCATGGGGACTGATGGTCCCAGACTCGAGAAATGTACGGGCAACTTACTTCCTTTCTTAATACCCTTATTTTTTGTGCCAGTGTTTTCCACTCTGTGTTTACTTGTTATATAAGCAATTCAAAAGATAAACAACCTAGGAATTTCACATCCAGGTATATGCCCAAAAGAAGTGAAAGCAGCGGTGTATAGATATATTTGTATACCCAAATTCATAACAGCACTATTGACAATAGCCAAAAGATGACAGCAATCTAAGACTGATTAATGGGTTAGTAAAATGTAGCATATACATAAGATGGGATATTATTCAACCTTAAAGAAGAGAAGAGGATTCTGCAACAGGTTATGCAGTAGTTTGAATGTGGTTTGTTCCCTAAAGGTTTATGTGATAGAAGCTTATTTGGCAGTGTGGCAATATGACAGGTGGTAAAATCTGTAAGAGGTTTGGGCTAGTAGAAGGCAATCAGGTCATTGTGGGTGTCACTCTCAAAATGGATTAATGTTGATTTCACAGAATAAATTAATTCTCATGAGAGTGAGTTGTTACTAAAAAGGAGAGACTGGGTTCTCCCAGATTTCTGGCCTTGCCAGTGATTTCTCTCTATCCCATGAGTCCCTACCATTTATTCCATCTGCTATTAAGCCCTCACCAGAGATGGAACAGGTGGAGCTGCCAAATTCTGGACTATCAGCTTTCAAAAATGTGACTTAAACTAAATTTATTTTATTAAAAGTAGCCAGCCTCCAGTTTTTCTGATATAGCCACAGAAAATGGACTAAAATATGCTACACCATGAACCTTGAGTACATTATGTTAAATGAAAGAAGCCAATCACAAAAGGACACATATGATTCCTCTTATATGAGGTTCACAGAATAATCAAACTGGTAAAGATAAAAATTAGAAAAGAGGTTAGCATGGATAGGGAGAGGGAGGCATGGGGAGTTACGTTTAATAGTAAAGAGTTTGGGTTTTGCAAGGTGAAGAGGCCTATGGATACTTAATTCCTAATACCACTGATCTGTTCACTTTAAAATTGTTAATGTGGAAAATTTTATGATGCATATATTTTACTACAGTAAAATATTCAAGTATTTGGTGGCATGGAATGAAGAGGCAAATCAATAACATCGCCAACGATAAAGAATGGCCAACACCAGTCAGAGTCTGGGACCGATTGCTACTGAGTTTCTTACAGACTGCAGCAGGTGCTGTCAGAGCTTGCCCACAGTCCTTTGGCCACTTGTAATTTTTTCCATGTCAGTGTGAGTTCAAAGTGCCAGCACCAGTGTTTCTCTGTAGGACAGATCTCAATGAAGTGGTCTGAGCCTGCTTTGCCTGGGCTTCCGACTGGCCAGAAGTGTCAGGGTAGTAAAGCCCCTTGGGAACAGACCTTGGTCAAAGTCTGGAGGAAGCTGGTATACAAATATTCCAGTTCCTTTGAAAGGTATAGGTAACTGTGAGACTCATTTTATACAAGTTTCCAAATTTCCATAGCAGAAGTGTGACACCATTTCCATTAGAACCTATTTAACCATGTGCCTTTATTGACATTTTCTTCCTTTCTGTGCTGGTTATTATTTGTGTGTGTGTCAACATGGTTAAGCCACAGTACTCGGATATTTGACCAAATATTATTATAGATGTTTCTATGAAGGTACTGTTTTGATGAGATTAGCCTTTAAATTAGCAAATTTTAACTAAAGCAAATAGTCCTCCACAATGTGGGTGGGCCTCATCCAATCAGTTGAAGGCCTTAACAGAAAAATTCTTTTCTGTAGCAGAGAGAATTCTGTCAGGAGCCTGTTTTTGAACCCGAGATACAACACTGATTATTCCCTAGGCTCCAGCCTGCCAGTCCTCCCTGAAGATTTTGGACTTGCATCTTCACAATTGCATGAACCAAATCCTTAAAATTAATCTTCCTTTCTGTCTTTATGTCTCTGTCTCTCTGTGTCTGTCTCTTTCTCCAGATATACAGATAGACAGACACATGGATAAATGTATATATGTAGATATACATTCTAATTCTGTGTCTCTGAGAATCCTAATATATTTTACCATTCTTGTATCAATGCTTCCAAAATCATTTTTCAACTAAACTGTATTTGCCCTTGAATCCTTGACTCAGAGCAGTGGTTCTTCCTTCAGGTCACATCTGGCAACGTCCAAAGACAATTTTGCTTGTTATGGAGGTGGATCTAGCGAGTACAGCCCAAGAATACTGGTCAACACCTTCAAAGCTCAGGACCACATTCTACTTTAAAGACTTATCCAGGTCAACATGTCAACAGAGACAAGTTTGAGAAATCTTAACTTAGAATTGGCTTCTGGGGAAACCCAAAGTAAAGCATAAATTAAGTGAAAAATGTAGATGTTTCTGGATTAGGAAGGAGTTCTGGAGTCAGTGTTAGTAAATTTGCAGAGAGAAACAATGAACAAACAAAAGCGTGAATACTTGCAGATAAGGAATATTAGAATATCAAGCTCATAGCCAGGTGCCATGGTGCATGCCTATAATCCCAACACCTCAAGAAAAGGAAGCAGAATGATCATGAGTTCTAGGCCAGAGGCATCCTGAGTAATTTAGCAAGACCCTGACTCAAAATGAAAATTAATAAAAGCGCTGGGATGCAGCCCAGTGGTACAGCACTTGCAAAATATGTATGAAGTGCCCTGGTTTCAATGGTCAAGTTCTGCAATAAATAAATAAGTAAACAAACAAACAAACAAATCAAGTGTATTATGCCCACTGAGAGGCACTTAACAGAGGCCTTTAAACTGGCTATGTCACTGAATAGGAACAAAACCATGTGGGATACACCTCTGCTTGGTCAACTGCCACACAGAGAAAGGAGGATTAACCAAGGGCTAGCAAGATGGCTGGTGATAGTTTCTCCCTGGCTGCTCCAACTTCATACTAATATGACTCGCCAAGCCTCAGCCTCATAAAGCAAGTCTCAGCAAAAAGGCTGATTATTCAACATCAATAGTTTTGGAAAGATCCTCAAAAGGTCACTCTAGCCAAGACTGCATTTTTAAATTCCCTGGGACTCCAGTACTGGACCTCTGGCTCCATATGAAACAAGGGTGGCTGGCATCTGCATTCACTAATGATTCTTCATGGGAACTGTGTTTTCCCCAGCCATATTAAGAAGCAAGCCTCTCGGCATTTCCACATGCTCTCCAGGAAGCACGGTCACTCCCCTTCTACCTGCCTTGCCAGAAAATCTCTTTCCAGTGTTACCTGTCAAGTCTCTTGTTTCTCCTGAGAGCCGCCATTTTCCTCAGTCATATGGAGAACTGCGTTCCCTGGGTGTGTGAATTTAACAGGCACTGTAGGGTGTCACAATATCTGTTCCTCACTATCTGTGCGTTGTTCATTTTCAGACAACCCAATTGCAGAGCCTGCCTTGGCGTCTTTGATAATGGGGTGGGATCCAGGGCAGAAAAGCAGGGCCAGCAGTTGGTGAGAAAATAAGTGAGAGTCAAGCAGAAGCCTCCAAGAAAATGTTTCTGGCTGCTTTGCTAATGCTTGGATTGATTTGATGCAGAGATATTCTTGGAGAGGGTTGATTATTAATGTGCCTAATTCTACAGTTTCCATGTAGGAAGTGGGATCATCTATGGTGTGGGATCATCTGAGGCTCAGGGGGTGGAATCAATGCTAGTTCAGCCTCTTGCCCCACACAATATGTTGAGTAGACATTACAGATGAAAGCTCCAATTGTGTCACTGAAAATGTTGGACACTATTCTTGGCCATAACAATAGCTCCTATGCCATAATTCCATTCCAACATCAGAGTAGCACGGAAGAGTATCAGAACCTGTAGTTTTTCAGATAACATTTGAAAAAATATAAAAAAGAGAAATAGTCAAATGTTATATTTAGCTTTGAAAGTTATAAGCTGAGACCTTTGTACTGAACACCAATTGATTCTGAGTCTAATTTTATCTTTGTTAGGAATTGTAGTCTCAGAAGCATTGCTTAATTCTACTAAGCCTAAATTTCCTCACTTTTAAAATAAGGGTGTAGATAGTACAAGCTCTGAGGATCCTCCCAGCTCAAACACTCTATGATATCTTGGTAAAGTATGGCAAAATCAGACTTCATATCATAAATATTGTATTCACAGTTTTCATTAACCTGTTCCCCAAATCACTTGGTCAGTGGCACAAACATTGCTCACAGAGAAAAAAAACCCACAGAAGAAATGATTTCTGTGTATATGGGGTGTAGAACTGAATCAATAAGCACTTGGTGAAAAATATATTAGGTAAACAGTTTCCTTATGCAGTAAATTATACCAATGCCTATAAATAAATGATTGGCATAACTGGGTAGGAGAGGAGAGGTTTAGAATACAACTCTCATCAGATAATGTACCAAGCACTGCCATGTACAGCTTACAATGACACAATTTGAGGTTCAGAGAGTAGAAAGTGTTTATGAACAAAAAAATACTCTATGTAAAAACTATGTTGCTGTTATTAGGTGCCATTGAGTCAGGTCTAACTCATAGCAACACTATGTACAACAGAATGAAACATTCCCCAATACTGTGCCATGCCTGACATTTTGTCAGTGCTTCTCTGCTATTCATAGGGCTTTCAACAGCTAATTGTTTCAAGACTGCTTCAGGAGTGGGCTGCCAGATCCTTCTCCCATTTTTGCAGGGCTAAGGATCAAACCCAGGGCTTCAGAGTGCGCAGAACAAGCACTCTACCAACTGAGCTAAACCCCAGCCCCATAAAAATTACAAGTTGGTCTTAGTTTGCCTTCCTCAAAAGTGTACCCAAGGAGTAGGATTTTGATGTGGTAGTTTATTTAGGAGATGATACCAGGAAGCCAAAGACAGAGGATGGGAAAAGTGACATGGAAGAAAGACAAATCAGTTCCAAATAAGGGAGCTGCCACAATAGCAAACTAGTGCCCAGTCTCCTTGGGAATACCCTGGAGAGCTACATAAAAATGGTTCTCATAGTTGATCTAGGAATGACTGGGCATTTCTTTATTGAATCCTCTGCCTTGTGGTAGAAGGTTGTTCTAGTAGATACCAACCCACCTGCTCCTGGATTGTATCTACCTAGTGCCTTACTTGGCTTACAACCCTCTCACTGCTTCAGAGAAATGTCATCAATCATCTACTATGGCTGCCTCAAAACCAGGTGGGACTGGTGGATGTGGCCTGGTGTACTACAAGCAATACATCTCTTTTCATCAGCACATTTGCACCTTAATTTAGTGAATGGAAGAGCAGTAGGTGTGCTAAATGGTTCTGTAAGCCTAAAATGATAGGGAAGACAGTGAGTTGACAAAACAATCTGTAATACCAAGCCAGAAATACCTGGCTTAGGAGGTGAGCTTAGACAAAGGGGTGGAAGGTCCTCACAGGTGGTTGGGAATCTGTGGTCTGGACCTTGCAGCCAATAGCATGGTTCAGAAGCACAGGGTCCTGCCTTCCTTTTTCAGGTCCTGACTTTATCCACATTAAGACAGCCAGAGAAGCCTGACCCAGCCCCAAACCTCTCACAACTGATCCTTTCACCTCTTCCCTTTAGTTCAGAGTCCATGTATTTTCCCCCCTTCTGCACTTAAAGAAATTGAAAAGAAGGAAAGATAATAAACCTCACATAGAAAAACCACAGGCCCCATTCTTGGTGCACCTGCATCAGCTTGGGCCAAGCTATCTCCTCTAAAACAAAGTTAGGGAACCCCAATTTGGGGTTTGACATTCTAATCCCAAACTTTCCAAAAGGAATCCAATTCAAGATAAAATAAAAACCTCATAACATCATTGGTTAATCAAGGCCCCATTGATTTAAGGAACAGAGTTTCTCTGAAAGCAAGATTAAATAAAAGGAGATCCGGGTGAACAATGGAACACAGAAATTCACAGCACACACAAAGCATATGGACTTCCCAAGGATTGGAATCAGCAACTAAAGTTTTAGCTATGCACCTTTCTTCTTTTATTAAGATCAATGCTTTCCTTCATTCTTTCCTTCCCCTCACCTCCCTTCTATTGACATTTACTCTAAAGGCCCAAATAAACTTCCCTCATAACATTGCCACTCTAGTAACCCTTTCCAACAAGAATCTCGTATGTTTCTCAAAGACTGAGTTCTCAAGGGAGGAATCCACTGGATGCATTCCAGTTCACACTAGACAACACAAGTCATAAATTTTTGGAAACTATTCAGATAGGTCAAGTTCCCATCCTTTCCCCAATCAGCTAGGCAAGTAGCAGGGTCACAGAGACCACAATACACTCAGGGGAGCTATAGGCAGATCCCTACAGACAGAAACATGCATAAGTAAGTAGCAATTCTACCTCAGAGAGGGCTTTCCTAACAGCCCATAAGAAAGAAAAGAATTAAATTATTTAATTTTCTATGCTACCATATAAAAATTATTATTTATCAATATATTGTCAAATAAATTTAACTGGTACTAATTTAAATTAACAATGCATTTACTTTTGAGACTTTGAGTTACTAAGATAACATTTTTGGGTTTTAGTTCTATCTTCCAGAAGTGACAGAAATACCTGTTACTGCTCAGAGACCAAAGGTTGGCAAACCACTACCGGAAGGCCAAATCTGATTTGCTACCTGTTTTGGTAAATAAAGTTTTGTTGAAATACAGCCACACCTGTTTATTTACATATTAGAAGTATACAATGGTAGAGCTGAGCAGTTGAGACAGAGATTTTATGTCCAATAAAAC
Organism: Pedetes capensis; assembly: GCA_007922755.1. Lineage (NCBI taxonomy): Eukaryota > Metazoa > Chordata > Mammalia > Rodentia > Pedetidae > Pedetes > Pedetes capensis. The sequence goes on from VMDO01001164.1 coordinate 148,048, forward strand.
CTATAATAGTTACTGTCTATCTCTTCATAGATTTTGCTGACCTGTGGACCAGATTGTCATGAAGATTAATAATGATGCATCCTAAAGCACATTGTCTAGTTATCATTCATTTTTTTCAATGTATGTTAAATTTATTTTGCTATACTCAGAACACAGGCAGGGCTCTGAGACCACACACTTTTAGGGGAAAAAAATAACCTACAAGTTCAATATGAAGGAAATGGTTTTTATGCATTTAATATACTCTTGAAATCTTTTCAGGTTTTTAGTTAATCTGTTAAATGTAGCAGTGTGTTCATAACTTAATTTGTATATTTTAGCTTTTTACCTTAATGCACATAATTGGCAGGTACCACATTAACACACAAAGGTGGTTAATGCCATGCATTAAAAAAAGCATATTTAGGTCTTTATTATTTCTGCTAAATAATATAATGCACACATCACAGAATTGAAGGGCCTGAAAAGATGTGTGAAGGTGGATTCATTCATCCCTCAGCTTCTGGGCAGCTTTACACATCAATTATCCTACAAAAATCATTGCATTTTATTCATTAAAATCACCAGATAATGGGATTCCACAGAATCCCTTGGTAATATGCACCAGGGTCTCCTAATTCTTTCATTGGGGCATTTTTCCTCAGTGAAGCCCAAATTCTTCCTGCTGCTAGGCCTTTTCATCCTGTTCTCAAAGGTTAGAGCTGCTCCACCTGAGTTTGTGTGTTGCGTAAAGTCACTGAAATGCACTGGCTCTTTCCCTCTCCCCCCTTTCTCCAAGTGAAGGAAGGTGGTGGCCATGCAGCCACCTGGGCCTCAAGGCCAGCCAGGGCCACCTGTGAGCAGAGAGAAGGTTAAAATGCTTTCCAGTAGCTTGTGCTCAAGAAGTGAGGCAGTGAAGCTTCTGGAACAAAAGGACAAATTTCCTCTGCCTTGTACACATGGGCCATTGCCTTTTTTCTAAATGTAAAGCAAGATGGTTATTTAAAAAAATAAGAATATTATAAATAATGTCATCTACATTGGGAAACAGAGCTGGGATTTGGCTCAGTTGGTAGAGCGCTGGACTGCAGTCTCTGAGGTCCCGAGTTCAATTCCCAGTACCGCAAAAGTGGGAGAAGGACATGGCAATCCACTCCCAAGGCAATCCCGAAACAGTCAGCCATTGAAAACCCTATGAGGGTCGCTATGAGTCAGATACCGACTCGATGCACCTAACGACAACACATTGGGAAACAGTTTTTGGAATGTTCTGTGACATTTTCTTTGAATATTTGAAAAACATCTTCTTAAACCTATATGCTTGATAGGGAGAGGAATTCTAGTATGTCGACAGTAAAATTCTTAAAATGTTGAGAAAAATTAACTGCTACAGGATGAGAGAGGGTCATTTAACAGCTCCATGAAGAACTCAGCTTTTTAAGAAATACTTTCTAAGAGCACCAGGCTACCTAAAAGTATAGTCAAATGTATTTCACTTGCAAAAGCAAAAAAGCAAAATAATGTAAGTGAAGATATGTTTAATACTGTTAAAAAGCAGAATAATGTAAATGATATGTTTAATACTGAATTTCTCAATCTTCCTATAATAATTTTTTTTCTTGAAAATAGGGTATAAAAACACACATTCATTATTGAAGACTCTTCTCATTTTAATGATTGCCTAAAATATAGTGTTTGGGGTTTCCCTTCCATCCCTTGTTTATCCCTTCCCCATGTTCCTGTGACTAACACACTGTGTCAGAACCTCCCACAGATGGTCTGTTTCTCTGGCCTCATTGTCATTGGTCATCAGACTTGGTGACAAGAGAAGCCATGCAAAGAATTCATATGCATTTCTTGTAAAGGCAGAAAAGGAAATAAATGCTTCTAGGTAACAAGAGTGCTGTTAAACACAGAAACCAGTGCTTCCTGCAGACCTGACACACAACTATTCCCTTCTTAGTGTGAAAGCAACAAAGCAGTTGGAGCATACTAAGTGGCATAAAAAAAAAAGCAAAAATTGGAATGTCTTTTGGCATCTATGTTATACAAGCTTAATAATGCTTTAGCAATATCTCTTTGCAGAGACAAATAATTATAAAATTGTTACTACATGCCTCAAAATGTACATGAGTGTTTAAAAGAAATATTTGCTGATTATTTTATGCTACACTTCCCTTTTTAAAAATGTGTTTATAGGTTCCATCATGAGACAGCTTATACAAACTATAATGTTTAAGTCACTGGTCGATTGTAGAGTTATTACCCATAAACCTTTAATTAATGTCTCAAGTAGCTTTGTAGAAATAGATTAAAAATAACCCCATTTTGATCCAGGTAGAATTTTGAAACTTACATATGCTCTTTAAAATTTGCTTTCTAATTTTGGAATACATTTGTGCTATATTCTTAAAGATGAGGCTAGGGTGACTTTTTAGGTTGGATGCATACAACTTTCAAATCTGATTAATGAAATATGTTATATGCAAAAAGGCTACTGATTTTTAATTTAATTCCCCATCACATACTCACCAAAACACTGTGAGAGGCACCTTTAATCATGCTAATTTCAGGCAGGTTCATGATGTCCTGGAGATTTGTATATTTCAAGTTGAATTAATCATCTTCTCTCTTTTCCCCCAGCTCTTACCAAGCAATCCCTTCCTCCCAGGTCCTTTCTGTTCTGTTAATGGCATCAACATCCTCTCACTCAGACTCAAAACCTCCCAGCCACTGCTATCTCATTTCATTTCCTGCCTAATATTTAACCAAATGACAAGCACCACTAATTCTACATTTGTAATATTTCTTATATCCATTCAAAGGGAGACAGGAGAAGAATTGATGCTTTTGAATTATAGTGCTGGAGACAAATATTGAATATACCATGGACTGCCAAAAGAACCAACAGATCTATCCTAGAAGAAAGGTACCCAGAGTGCTCCTTGGAAACTAGGATGGCTAGACTGCATCTTAGGTATTTTGAATATGTTGTCAGGAGGGACCAATCTCTGGAGAAGGACATCATGTTTGGGAGAGTAGTGGGTCAGCAAAGAAAAAAAAGGAAGACCCTAAGTAGATGATTTCACACAGTGGCTGCAACAACAAGCTTAAACATAAAAAGGATCTTGTGCATGGTACAGTGTTGGGTAGTATTTCGTTCTGTCGTACATAGGGTCATACTGAGTTGGACCTGACTCAGTGGCACCTAACCATAAGAGCAGTTGGTAGACATATTTTTTTCTAGCCCCAACCAAGTGTCCAGAGACCCATATCTGTAGTTCTGAAGCCCCAAAAGATATGATTACCAAGAGTGTTTTTTTAAATAATCTATGATATGAAATGACTTGAGGATTTTTATACATATTGTTTAAACTTAACTAGTAATTTGTAGGTCTAACAGACAGAATTAACTACTTACATTTGTTTTGTACACCCTAAATAGGTATAAGAGCTCATCCAATCATCAACAAACACTTTCAAAAAGGTTTAAACTAAAACATAAAGCCACTTGCAACAAAAAGAAATACCTATACATCCTTAAAAAGGAGATGGGTTTTAGGGACCTGCACATCACCAGTTAAGTGTTTATAATATTGTTTGAATTTGTCTGGAGAAATATCGAGGTGTTTGCCCACAGGGAGCTTCTGTAGATCCTGCTCCTATCCACAGCATGCCTTACAGCACCTTTCTAAATTCTGGAAAATTCCAAATCCCAAACTCTTGAGTCCAAACCAAAGGTTTAAATGAGGGACTATAAATTTTTATTATCATAGTCCACTGAAGGAGAGTCTACTTATTATTTCACCTTTCTTCAATCTATTCTATACACTTTTATCAGTTGAACACTTCTGAATATATTTATTCCAAAATTTGAGTCTTCAGTCAGACATCTGCTTCTATAATCTGGCTTTTAGGCCCTTTATGATCGTTCTATTTTTTCTATCCAGGTCTAGCAGACAGGACCTAGAGACCATTCATTCTGCTATATACTGACTACTTTTGAAAAATAAGATGTCCAAAGTTGAGAGTCAGATCAATTTACTTTATACACCTTTGTGTGGGCTATTGAGTCCATGGGTACACAATTTATAGAGTAAATTTAAAAGTAAGTAAAAAACCAAAACTGGAGAGAAAAGAATGAAAGGATGTAAAACAAGCATTGATCTGAACAAGTATGAATGACAGTATAAGATGGCGGTGGTTCCAGTTCACACTTCTGTGCTGAACACCAGGTTGGCTCTGTTAAGGTTCAACTTAGGCCTGTGGGTGTAGCTCAGTAGTAGAGTCTCTGCATAGCATGTACAAAGCCCTGGTTTCCATTCTAGCCACCAAAATGAAAAGACAGGTTAAGTTTTGCCCTCCTTAATTTAAGAGGAATTTGGGATATTGAAATTTTAGAAAAGATCTAAAGAAGAGGCATCTATGTGCTACATGAACAAGGCTTATTGTTAGGTAAATCTAAATAAACAGGCCTTTCCTTTTGTGAAAGAAAAAAAATGGATGGAGTTGTACAACAGCCAGTGGTAGTGATTGTGATCTATTAATTGTCTATGTGGCCAGTTGTAGAAAGGGAGAAGAGTCAAGGTCAGGAAGGGCTTACAGTCTGGCATCCCTACTAAGGAGATGAACAGACACTCAGGTCCGATGTGGACTTCTTCTCCCACCACTGGAGTAAATTGGTTTAAACACAATAACAGGTATGCATCTTATACAAAATGAAGTGAATATATTTGGACTGCAATTTGAAAGGTTTCAGTTATACCTATCAAAGAAACAAGTTTAAGTTAGGTTGTATATGAAATCATAAAGAACTTCAGCAGGTGAATTAAAGACATAGAAACAAGTATTAAATTTATTTTGTTTTTATTTAGAATTCTAAAAGAAAAATAAGAGATACCTATCATTTTCTTGGAACCATTTAGAATCATTCCAATTAGCAAGAAAGCAAGCAAATTCCAGAGCTTTGTGCATGGTCTTTCCTAAAGTAGAATGCTGAAGAACTATATTCAAAAGGTATTAGATGAAGAAAAGAGCAAGCAGGTATGCAAGCTACTGGTGACAGAAATAGAAGCAGTAGAGGGGTTTGTGATCCTTTTGACAATTCATAAGGAAAGTTTCATCTGTCATAACCTTAAGCGCAGTAGAATATCTATGAATACTGCAATAACTGAAGCTTATATTTGAATCACCTAGTCAGCAGCTCTGGTAGTATCAATATGACATATATGAATGGACCTACTCAACCTGCACTCCAATCATTCACTTCACTTCTAACCCAGGACTTTAATGACTGCTATGCTTCTACATTCTCTTGCATGCACTCATCTTTGACACATACTCTGACAGCTTGTTCAAACAAAAGGAATATGTCTAAACTCCCAAAGCAGGACATAGGGAGTTGTAGTGCTGAAAAGCAAGCCAAATTTATAATTTAAAAATAAATTTCAGCAATATTCAATAAATTACATATTACATACTATAAGAATTACATTATTATTGCCAAAATAATATATGGCAGTTATTAGAATTATAGCAGTAACATATGCAATTGCTAATGGACTTACACTGTAGCATGCCATTGGGAAATAAAAAATCACTATATTTTTTCTTGTTACCAAACAAATGCTGCTATAATCTATACAGTAATTTGAAATTAGGTGGTTATAAGTGGAAGTTTATATGCATATTCGCTATGCATATATAGGCCTCTGTCACACAATTTCCCATTAAAATTAAATAAGTAGAAAATATCACCCACAGACTGTTTCTATATGCCCAAACTGTTTTGACTATTTTGAGCGACTAACGTGGCTAAATTGAGTTATTCGGCCAAAAAAAGTCAAACTTGACCAAAAAAGATCAGAGAGGTCAAAACAATAATTGAGTCAGTCAAAAATAGAATTGTAAAGTTTTTTTCTCTCTGAAGATACTGATTTGAATGGTCAAGTCAGCTAAAAGAATCAAAGCAGCTTATGTACATAGACATAACCATCTATTCACACAGAGACAGCACCTAACAACAACGAACAAAAGCTTATTGGAGCCTACAGCTGTATCATCATGGCATCCAATCCGGTCAGGTCTTGGAAGCTAAGCAGGTTTGAGTCTGGTTAGTACTTGGATGGGAGACCACCTGGGAACACCAGGTGCTGTAGGCTTGGGAGAAAGACCTAGCTTCCTACTCCTGAAACCACCAGCCATTGAAAACTCTATGAATAGCAGAGAAGCACTCACAATAGTGGCAGGCATAGAATAGTTTTGGGGAGTGTTTCATATGTTGTACATAGGGTCGCTGGACCCAACTTGACAGTACCTAACAACAAAGTCTGTTGGGACAACTGTAACAATTCCTTACATTTATTAACTAATCTAATAGTCAGGGGTGGGTCCAGCAAATGTTTCCATTCCTATTTTGAAGCTAAAGAGGTCTGGAGAGAAGTGGTCAGAATAAACTACTTTTGGCTAGCAAACAGATCACTCCAAACATGGCGATTTAAAATAAAAAATGTTTATTTCTCACAATTCTGTGAGTTGCATGGGTTCCTTTGTAAATTCTTTTGCTGCCTTTGGTAACAGACTGAGATGGTGAAACTATTCAGCTGGGAATGTCACTGGAGAAGGAACACCCAAGATGACCTCTTATCATAAAGGGGTTCTCTCCTTGTGGTCATCCATTATTTAGTAGTTTAGCCCAATTTTCTAACAAGGCAATTGACTTACAAGTGGAAGCATTTCAAAAAGATAATCTCCAAAGTACAAGCATTTGTCAAGTTTGATTGTATCATTCTTGCTTAACTTCCATTGGCAGAAACAAGCCCAGGGAGGAGGTGGGTGGGAACTCCCCAGGGCCTGAATGATGGGGTGTGGTTCACTGGAGATCACCGGCATAACAGTCTACCAACACATGGGATGTTATACAGCTGATCAATGACAAAGTGAGATTAGAATCTAGCCCCACTTAATTTGCTTTTTTTTATCTCCCCTCATCAGACCAAACTGACTCTCCAGTGTCACATTTATTCCTTTTTTAGTAATATAAAGAAGATTCATCATTTTAGCACTAATCAGACAGTAAAGAATATTTTCATTGAGGAGAGGATGGTTTATTACTACATAACAGTTTTAAAGATACCAATTCAATTTACCCCTCCCCCAGTTTAAAGACCAGTCATTTTAATCTACAAAGGAAATCTTTAACAAACATATCCATGCTAGTTGTGATAAGCCTTTCTTTTTTTCTTTTCTTTCTTTTTTTCTTTCTTTTTTTTTTTTTTTTTGTGGTACTGGGTGTTGAACCCAGGGCCTTGTGCTTGCATGCTCTGCAAGTGCTGGACCACTGAGCTGCACACTCAGCCCATTTTTTTACTTTTTGAGACAGCGGCTCACTAAGTTATGAAGACTACCTCTGGTCTCGAACTTGCGATCCTCCTGCCTCTGCCTCCCAAGCTGCTGAGATTACAGGTGTGCACCACCACGCCCGATTTAAGCCTTTATTTTCAACAAATTAAAAGCTTATAGAAAACCAAGACCCATCTTGCTGGGTATCCTCTTACCTTTGACAGGCTGAACACTGGGAGGCAGAGCTAGGATTATGAGGTCTCTATACTGAAAGCCTGCAGCGGTAGCCCTGTGGCGTCCGATCCCGTCAGATCTTGGAAGCTAAGCAGGGTCGGGCCTGGTTAGTACCTGGATGGGAG
>VMDO01001164.1:155826-226889 GCA_007922755.1 Pedetes capensis
TAGTCAGGAGAGAACAATCCCTGGAGAAGGACATCATGTTTGGAAGAGTGGCAGGTCAACGGAAAAGAGGAAAACCCTCCACCAGATGGATTAACACAGTGTCTGCAACAATGGGCTTAAACATAAATAAAATGGTTTGCCTGGCACAGAATCGGCAAGTGTTTCGATCTGCTGTACATAGGGTCGCTATGAGTTGGACCCGACTTGACGGCACCTAACAACAACAACATACTGAAAAAGTGAGAAACTCAAAATTTGAGATTCTGAGCTCCAAGTTCAGGGTCTCATGGGATGTGATAAAGCCTACCTCCAACCCTAGAAAGTTCGTGCTCTGGATAAATTCACAGACTCTTAGGCTGCACAAAGCCTTCCACAGCATCTTAACATGGACTTTCCCTATCTCCTGAAATGTTTATAGCACAGATGATGACGCTCTATATTACATCTTTTAAGAAGTTCCCTTTCTTTCAATCTAGCACAAAGGACACCCCCAATAAGTTTTCTTCTTCTTGTTCTCAGAATCTCTTTACATTCTCAAAAATTATTAAGAATGCCAAAGAGCTTTTGTTACACGAATTGTAGGCTATCAATATTTACTGTGTTTAAAATTGAAACTAAAAAAAATTAATTCACAAGAAGCATACTTTCTATTAGCTATCAGAATGATGACATCAACACACATCATATTGCCACTGTACACTCTACTCTACACTTAGAAGAAAATGAAAGTGAAAAAATGCAGATAAAAATCATATTTATTATTACAAAAATAGATCTGACCTAATGAACCCTAGAAAAGGTCTCAGAGACACTGTGAGACTCCCACACCACATTTTAAAAACTGCTGTTTTAAACAACTTTCCCCTTCAAAAATAATATATAATGTTAGATGAAAATTTTAAACCTCTCCTAAATTCACTGCTTAAGTGATCAAGAAATTTATGAAACTGAAGTACATGCATAAACCCAGAGAAGTCAGGAAAAGTTGAAGCCTGGGGACACCTGTCCATCTTTTATGACTAATGGATTTTACTTTAACAGGTGCATAGAGTTGAGGAATCAGAAAAGCATTAGAGTTGGGCCAACAGGGTTAATTTGATAGAATACAACTTTACTACAGTCTCAGTTTTATACCAAGACCCCAAACACAGTAAAAAGGAGAGTGAGGGAAAATTCTCGGCCCCACACAAGAACATGAGGAAATTTTCCTTCAAGAATGGTTGGGACTAGGGGCCGTGGAATACATCTATCATTCCAGTGACCCAGAGAGGACTGCAGGTTTGAGGCCAGATGCAGCATGCATAACTTAGTGAGACTCTATCTCAAAATTTTAAAAAAGGAGACGGGAGGGTCTGGTTGTGCAGCTCAGTGGTAAAGCACATGTCTGCCATGCCTGGGTTCAACTCCCAGTACTGGGGGGAAAACAAAGAGAGACAGAGAGAAAGAATGGTTTGGTTAGAAGGGGAAAATGTTTCACCTGAGAAGTAATAAACACAGGCTTGACCTCTTATGAGTTATTAGCTCATTATTCCTATAAAGTTATTCCTGGTTGGTGGTGCTTTTCTTGGGTACCTATTGTTGTTAGTTGCCATCAAGTCAGGTCCAACTCATAGAGACCCAATGTACAACAGAACAAAACACTTCCTGACATTGTGCCATGCCCAGCACTATGTCAGTGGTTCTCTGCTACTGATAGGGTATTTGATAGCTGATTGTTTCAGGAGTGAGCTGCCAGGTCCTTCTACCATTTTTTTGCGGTGCAGGGGATTGGGCCCAGGGCCTCAGAGTACATAGAGCAGTACTCTACCAACTGAGCTAAACCCCAGCCCCTTAAAAATTAAAATCTACTTCAAGTAGCATAAATTTAAAGAGACTTCAAAGAATTCTCCCTACCCACAAGTGTCATTAAAAATAAACTCACAGTTGTTGTTTTTTTTAAATCATGAAATAAGAAAACTGATTGCTTAGTCAAATGGGAAAAAACAGAACTTTAAAAACTATGAAATAAGAATGTTTAACATGCTTAGAAAAATAAAACATTTAAAAATATGTCAAAGGACCAGTCAGATGTGAAAAAGAATAAAATAGAATTTCTAAATAAGACAGTCATACAGAAGATTTAGAAATTATAACATTTGAAGTTAAATAGTACTTAAGATCATAAATTGATTGGAATTCTTACATATTGATGATAGAGTGTAAGTTGGTTAAACCACTCTGGAAAACTGTTTGGCAATATTCACTAAAGCTAAACCACTCATACCCTATGACAAAGCAATTCCTTTAGATATAAACTCAATAAAAATGCTCCACATATGCTTACCAAAATAAATGTGCAAGAAAATTTATAGCAGCACTATTTATAATGGTTATAAATATGTGTTCATTTTATGAAAATTCATCTAGCTATAAATTTAGGATTTCTGCATTTTTATGTATGTTGTACTTCAACAAAAATTTACACACGCACATATCCTTTGAGCAGAAAAATTCCTTAACATCTAAAGAAAAGGACAAGCCTGATAAATCCAAGCAAGTACCACTTTTAAATAGTTACTGCACAAAATAGATAAAAGTCAACAAATGACTTAAGGAATCTATTAGATACCTTTAAAAACAAAATTACCTAACATGAAGGGAAATCTAAACACATCATAACGACATGGTCCAAAGAGACTAAGAGATGCAAGGTATAGGGAAACAAAAAATGATGCAAGCAAAAAAAAAAAAAGAAAAGAAAAGAAAAGAAAAGAAAAGAAAAGAAAAGAGAAAAAGAAAAGAAAGGAAAGGAAAAAAAAGCCCCAAACCTTCAATGACGTGGAGGACTGCGAGTTATTATCAGTCCATTTTGTATCCCAGGAGTAAATAGAGAAAAGAGGAACAGTATTGAAAGTTAATAACTGAAAAATTTCCAGAATTGATCCTAAACCTAAGTCCTTAGAGTCCAGAAAAAAATATTTTCCAAAGCTTGACACATAGAAGGAAATACAGACAATAACACATCATAAAAAATTATAGAACAGCAATGATAAAAGGTAGCTCATAAAAACAGCAAGAAACGAAAATGCATAAGTCACATAAAAATCAAAACATTTAGACTTCCAACAATAGAAGCTAAAAGACCACAGAATGATATGCTTAAAAGTTCTAAGAAAAAATAATTATCAACATAAATGTTGTCTAAGTTGGAAGAGACTTATGTGGAATTAAAGCATGTAAACTGTGTTGATGGATACCATGGGACTATTCTTTTCATTATGATCCTCTACATAAAAGAGCAAGATAGTCTCTTTTATTAGTCAGACTTTAGTCACTGTGACAAAATGCCTCTGAGCAAAACAGCTTATGGGAGGAAGGATTTATTTTGGCTCATTGTTTCAGAAGTTTCAGTCGGTGGCTGCCTGACTCCATTTCTGTGGGTCAGTTGTGAAGCAGAACATCATGGCTGTGGGAGCATGTGCCAAACTTGTAGTGATTGAGAAGCAGAGAGTGCGACATCAGCAGGCTTCCTCCTCATTCCCCTTTTATTCCAACTGGGGCCCCAGCTTATTGGATGGGTCCATCCACATTCAGAGTGTGTCTCTACTCTGTCTTAGTTAATCCTCTCTGGAAACACCCTCACAGACCCAGAAGTGTGCTTTACTTATCTCTTAGGTGTCTCTAAATCCAGCCAAATTGACATTTTAAGATTAAACACCACAACTCTTCCATTATTTGTGAGGTTTAAGAAATAGTCAATAAAATTCTTTTAATGAAATGTATGCATAATGAACCAAATAAATGCAATGAGCCAAGTCTGAAAACAGATTTGACTTTTCTAGGTATCAGCATTTGGTTGAAGGTATAGAAGCTGCCTGGGAAATATATAAATAGAAGAACAGATAAGTGGACAGATGCATGGATTGCTGGATGATTTGATGCCTGAATGGATGGATACACAGACAGGTACATATACACATATATGTATTTTGTGGACTACATTTACTACATGTGTTCCATTCTGAACAACTTCAAGGCAGTGTTTGATATAATGCAGAGGCCAAAAATGCTAATATTTTGAATTCTTACCTGATTAGTATTGCTTGGTCTAAAAAAAGTACCAGGGAATAGCACTGTATATCCATAATGCAGGACATTTGTCTGTATGAACACTCCTTGGGCGCCACTCCAGGGAACCAGAGAATGAAAGATGTCAGCCAGGGTGGAGGTCAGGGTCTTTCTCCTTCTCTGAGTGAAACGTGACATCAAATGTTGGGCCAGTTGTGAATATCTTTGCCCAAGGTCTAGAAGTTATTTATCTTCTCAGGACACTGACTGAAAAAAATTGTATGGCACACTTTAAAAAGTGTGTCACTGTTTCTGAAGAGAAATGATCTTCTCTGTAGGATCTGACTAAAAATCATGGGCAATTGAAAGCCCAGTTTATCCCTGTGGACTATTAGTCACCCTATAAAAGTTAATTTAAAACAAATTAATCCATAAATCTCTACATTGTCTGAAAATACTTACCACTATAAAAAACCTAATTTAAACCCTTTCCCCTCTATTCTAAATTAGGGCTGCACTGCATTTTAGAAAATGTCTTCCTGGCTCAGAATAAATTACCAGTTATTTCCTTTCTTATTGATGTCGGTAGAAGTTCTAAGGGTAATATTAGGTCTAGTATCACAATCTCTTAGTGCTCAAAGAGAAAGAATGTACAATATTTTACATAAGCCTTAATACATAAACTTTATGTGTTTGAAAAGTTTAATTTTAAATGCAGCTTCACAGAACATCCTGAAAGTCACTTAATAGAGCTTGTTAGTTAACACTTTGGTTGAATTTAGATGATGGAAGAAAATGAAATCAGACAGGAACTTCTTTGATGGATGATCAATATTGGAGTCTCAAAAGAGAATGAAGAGGAGTGGGCTTTGTCTTACAATGAAAAGCTAAATAAAAGGGGCAACTTGAACCATCAGGTAGCCAAGATTTCTGCTGAAAAGCCAAAATGCAAATTCTATTTACTTTAGAAACACTGCTTTAAAAGATTTGCAGAACATGGTAAATGACCAGGTTAAGATAATTTTTCCTGGATTTTCTAGGTAGACGAGGTAATAAGTAGAAACATGGTACTTTAAAACATTAATTTATATCCCTTCATCATGAAGGGCAAGCTTTTCCAAAGAGGGTGTTACTACATCTGGTAGTTTTGAACTTTTAGAATGTAATTTTTGCTTAGAAAAATTCTTATTCCTTATCCTAAGCAATTTCTGTCCTGCATATATATGATTTTTAAACAGCTATCTCCTAAGTCAGAGGAGGATTCAGGTGATGATTAAATCTATTAAATCTGGATGCACCCCAATTCCATTGTCGACAGCCAATGAGAATAAATAAAAGAGAATTTAGTACATGGAGACATTTCATGGAAAGGTGTTCCGAGGCTGTCATTTCATAATCTAAAAAAAGGCACTTATGGTGCTGCTAATTATCAAGCTCCCCTACACCACTATACTGATGTTAAATGACACTGTTCCATTAGCTGTAATTATTCCATTTGTAATAAATAAGCATTAACCATTTCCAAATGTACACTCACAAATCATTTTTAAAGGATGAGTTTTGTGCATTTAAAATCATATATTTCAAAATAGCCCAGATGACAAAATCTGTATGAAGGCCTAAATTCAAATTAGTAGAGCATTTCAAAAATTAAAATAAAATATATTCAGATACAGAAATCATTACAGCCTTTGAAACCTTTGAGAAAGGGATGTGTGCAAGAGAGCGACAGCTACTACAACCAAACAGAGAAGAAAAATGTGTCGGTATTCAGTTGGCTGAGTGCATTGCGTTACTTCTTCAAAAGACTCAGTTTCCTTTATACAACTCAGCACCTAGAACTGAAGAAGTGAGTCAGATGAAAATAAAATCTTGATGGCTGAAGACCAAAATGACTAGAACAATTGCCCCAAAGTCTTTGACCTCTATTCTGGAAGCGTGGGAGGTAAGAAACAATTTCCAATGCAGATTCAGATGTGTGTGGGAGTGATTGGTAGGTTTGCATGTGGAGGAGAGAACAAACTAGAAGTAGAGATAGACTTAGAGCTCTCCCACAACTGTTACCTGAATATCCTTTTAAGGAGTCAAATATGTATGGTGTTCGACAATACTTAGAAGTATACTCCCCTTACTCAAACTAAGAATAAAACAACAGTACAATAGAAAGTCATGGAAGTTTTTAAGTATGATATGTGCACCTTTCCAATACGCACTGTGTGCTCATGAAACTTGAAAAGCAATGCAAAAAATTAACAATTTACTAGGTTACTGTAAAAATATTGGTATACCTACTTGTCAGTGAAGTATTAACTGATGTAAGGCATAAAGCCCTCCAAAATAATTTTGTAAACAAATTTAAAAGTGTTTATTTTTTAAGTGTTATTTCTTCACAGTGCTAGAGACCAAACTGAGGGACTTGCACATGCTAGGCAAGTGCTCTGCCATTGAACTATATCCCAGCCCAGCAAGTTCTTTCTTTATTAATGATCTGCAGAGTCAAAGTTTTGATTGCTATCAATCTTGTATGGAAAGTATGTATCTATACATTAGTGCAGGGGCTCTTGAATTTGTTCCAGGTGTGGATTCTGAGAATCTCTGTGCTTTGAATAATAGAGCAGAAATTATTCTTACATCTCAACTGATTTTATGAACATTGAATCGTTTTACTAGCCAAAAATACTACTTATTATACAGATGGAATATAAATTCCTAAACTTAAATCTGTTAACAACATAACAAGAAGTAGGAATAATCTACTTGGTATTGTGAAAGAATGATTACTTATCATTGCATTAGGATTAGAGCTGAGTAGAGATATGCTGCCCAATGTTGTTGTTGTTGTTGTTGTTGTTGTTGTTGTTGTTAGGTGCCATAAAGTCACATCCAACTCATAGTGACCCTCATAGGGTTTTCAACAGCTGATTGTTTAGGGATTGCTTTGGGAATGGATTGCCATGTCTTTCTCCTGTTTTTGCAGTGCTAGGGATAAGTAGCCACAGTAGCCACTGTCTAATTAAAATTAAACAAAGTTAAAAACTCAGTTTTCTAGTTTGACTAGCCGTACTTCAAATGCTCAAGAGCCACATATAGCTGGTGACTATGGAATTGGATAGCACAAATGTAAAACATTTCCTTCACGGCAGAAACTTCTATTGGGTAGAACTTTCTAGAGGCACTTTTATCTTTTTTGTTCCCCAGGACCGGGGATTGCACCCAAGGCTTCATGTTCTACCACTGAGCTACATTCCCAGCCCTTTTATATTTTTATTTTCAGACAGGGCCTTGCTAAGGTGGCCAGGCTGAACTTGAATTCACTAAATAGTCCAGGCTGGCCTCAAACTTGTGGTCCTTCTGCCTCAGCCTCCCAAGCAGGTGAGATTTCAGACATGTATCAATATGCCTGGCTTCTAGAGGTACTTTCTAAAGTCAGCAAGGGATCCAGGGGTGGGGTACATGTCTGTAATACCAGCAACTTGGGAGGCTGAGGCAGGAGGATTGTGAGCTCGAGGACAGAGGCAGCCTGTGCAAGTTAGCAAGACCATGATCAAAATAAAAAATAAAGGGGCTGAGGATGCAGCTTGGTGGTAGACCACTTGCCCAGCATGTAAAAGGTCCTAGGTTCAATCCCCTACAACCAGGGAAAAATGAAAGTCAGCAAGGAGAAGGCTGGACTGAAACAGTTAGTAGTTTCTAGCCAACCAAAGAAACTGATAAGTGGCTTTCACTTCTTAGGCTTTCTGCAACAAATATGCTTTTCAAATTTTGTGGTCAATATATATTCTACAGTTATTTGAGAAATTGAACCAACATTTCAAATTTTAAGTTGAATATCTTGGGGAGCCCCACACACATTTTCTGTAAAACCTGGCAAGAACTGTGATTTTCTGATCATCAGAAACAGAACCTGTATAGATTTAAAACTTGAGCAGATTATTCATCCCACTTGTTTCATGCTGCCAGTTCATTGTACTCCTATCCTCAACTAAATATAAACATTTCCTAAATCTTCTTTTTCACTCATTTCCCAGAAGGGTAATAACTAGCATAGTACAATGAATTTTCAACTTGTAGTACAAGATCATTTTATTTAAAATATTCTCATCAAATAGCACAGTCAATTAAAAGTTTCAGTGCCTTAAAATATTTTTCCTTGCCATGAACACTAGCTTTTTCTTTGTCCATTAGAACATTTTATAACATCTAGCATGGCTAAGAGTACCCAAAAATTGGCTGATAGTTAAGTATGGACCTGTCTACTTTTATAATAAGATATGTTAAGAAAGGGGCTGGGATTTAGCTCAGTTGGTAGAGTGCTGCGCCGCAGTCTCTGAGGTGCCAAGTTCAATCCCCAGCACCGCAAAAATGGGAGAAGGACCTGGCAATCCACTCTCAAGGCAATCCTGAAACAGTCAGCCATTGAAAACCCTATGAGGGTCGCTATGAGTCGGATACCGACTTGAGGGCACCTAACAACAACAACAACAACATGTCAAGAAACTTTTCTTCCAAATTTTACAATTAAAATAACTGAACCCACAATAGATAAAGAGAATTATATAGAGCTATGTTACCAGCATATGCATACTAAGAACTAAGGACTATATGGCAACTGTTCGGAGATCACTTCTGCATTCAGAGGCACTTATGGTAAATGTCATCCAGCCCATCTTGGGGTATAGATGCTGGAAGTCCTTGTGGGGTCTACATGGTTTTCTATGGATCCAACTGTTCTGATGCCATGTGATCATCTGACCTGTCTCAGAAAGCCCTCTTCTTACCTCAAGACCTTTAATAGAAGGTTCTATTCTGATTATCCATTGGCCAAAAGTAAGATGTTTAGGTTCTAAATAATATTCTGAATATGTAACCAAAACAATTTATTCAGAAGGCTTAATTTCCTTAAATTAAAAAAAAATCTGCCTGTTTTAATTGCTGTAGCTCTCTGTAACCCTTTTTTAAAATATGGTTTTATCCACTCCTATTCAATTAACTCAGAAACTCTAGGGTAGGAATCAGGCAAAATTATGTTGGAAAAGCTCCTAGGAGAAGTCTAATGCATACTCATAGGCAAGAACAGGATCCAATCTGAGCATGATTCATGTACTAGCAGTGCAAGAGTACACATCCTGGCCCTGTCATTCATTCTTGATGTGATTGTGGGCAAGATACATCCAACTTTCTTGTGTCTCATTGTTCTCATCTATAAAACAGGAATCAGAATAGTCTCATACCCTTGTTGAGAGACACTTTCATTTTCCTTAGCAAATCTGATTTCTTACCTACTTACATTCTTTGTAAGGGGAGGGTGACTCCCTTTAGGGAAGAGATGCACTCCTAGGAGTTCAGTATTGAAATTTGTTCCTTATTAGAGAATGTCATTAAGTGGCACCATTCATGTGCCTTTTCTACTTGGAGCAACAATATTCAATGTAATTACTCTTTGATCACTTTATGCCCTACATTGCTTTGGTAGCAAACTCGT
This sequence comes from Pedetes capensis, assembly GCA_007922755.1. NCBI lineage: Eukaryota > Metazoa > Chordata > Mammalia > Rodentia > Pedetidae > Pedetes > Pedetes capensis. The sequence goes on from VMDO01001164.1 coordinate 165,356, forward strand.
TCATTTTATTGATTGCTTTTTAGCAGACAGGAAGGTTCCAGTTATTTAAGAAAAAACATAGGAAAGAAAATATTTCACTTGAGAAAATTTTAACCTGGCTTCATTTGATTTGGTGAACTGTGAAAAGACCATTTTTCTATTTCAGTGGCAGAATTACCACTAAAGTGGTTCACACTGGTTAAGGGTTGGTTTGGAGAATCCTGGGATAAAGGAGGAACATGGTTGATTACCACTGAGGCCATCAACATGTTTTCTGAGTTAATAAACTACATGATAATAGAAGTCATGGAGAGTTCATTTTGGGGTCTCCCCAAAACTTTGAAAACATTTGGTAAATATTTGGAGAACTGAAAATAAGAGAAATAAGCAAGATTTAGACTGCAAGCAGTAGATATTCTGAAATTTGGGGGATTTTTTCATTTAAAATGCATTATTTTCAACAATGCCTCACCTTCCCAATTATGGTGTGTTTTGAAAGATTCTTGCTTCATTGCATAGCTCAAGTCCCATACCAACACATAAAGATCATGACCAAGAGAAGGGGAAACACATAGGGTTTGCAGTTTTCCATGAACATTCTGCATGTGTTTCCTAATATTTCAAACTTATAAAGCAGAGCCAAAGACTTTGATAAGACAGCCTTGACAGGCAGAGCAATTTGATTTCTCACAGTAGCAGGGGGCAGTATGGGACGGGGAAGACACTCGTTTTCAGCATAGTGATGTGTAGATCTTCGGGTGAACAAAATTACACCAGGTAATCTGCCCTGCACCCCACAGAGGGTCTACCCAAAATCTAGTTGAATGACCACCAGATGGAATTCTCAAGGGGTAACACTGGTTGAGGGTTTGTTTGAGGAATCATGAGATAAAGAAGAAACCCTCTCATAAATCTTCTAGGAACAAATTCTGCAGCAATTTAAATAATTTTTTTTTAAATCTTCACAAATCCTAGAAACAGAAGGACCTTGATATTTAGTTTCCAATTATGGTCACAAGGGCTGACCCTCGGACAAAGTTGAAAGGCACCAACGGTGTCTTCTTCACCTCTCACCTTCCTCTGCCCTCTCTCCCCTCCTCTCACAGGCACTCCTGGGAAGCCAGGAGCCCTCTGAATTCTTGTCAATCATATGTGATGGCTGAGTGATTGGCAGTCTCTGAATGAAACTCATTCACTCTCAAGTGTTACCTTGAGCTCTCATTTGCATTAAACCCTTCTCTAACTGAGTAATTGCCAGCTGTTTTTTTCTTCCTTAAAAGATTTTCAAAGCAAAAATCAGGAGAGATCTGGAGTAGAGTTTGTGATCATCCTACCTCTATTTTTCTCAGGTCTGAAAGCAAAGCTCCTAATGCCCTCTATGTTTCATTTGGGGAAAGCAAGAAGAATGGAAGGCTGAAAGGACGGAGGAAGGGATAGATGGAATCAAGGTAGATGGAAAGGAAAGAAGAAAGGAAAGAAGGAAAGGAGTGGGGAAACTATAATTCTGGTTTTTATCCCAGAGTTCAAGATTTCCTTCTGATGTCCCTTTCAGGATCATCTTGAGAGTTAACAGGGATGATAATGTGTTCTTTTGGCAATGATTTCCTCTGGAGCCTAGAGCATACCTGTCATCCTTTCTTAACACAAGTGACTCAGGAAACAATAGCTCTTCTACCATAATTTTAACTCAGCTAATCTCTTCTCATTCCATGAATGCATGAGTTTGCTCTGCAACATTCTTGGTGGGGATTAATGCTTTGATTATTTACCTGAATGGTTTAGAATCATCTCTGTACATAATTTTATTATTCCAATCTCTGTTTCTAACAAAATAAGCAGTCTGAATCTCTCTGCAGCAACCTGAGCATCCTAGAGCATGTAGCCTTTGTTCCTGAATGAAAAGCAAACTCTGGTATCTGTACAGCCCTTTCCCTGGTCAAACATTAGCCAGGGAAGTGAAGCCTGACAACCCTGCCCTGAACTTCCTATGGAAACATGTACACTCAGACATGCTCTCATGAGTCGATTATTGGTAGAAAACTAACCCTGCATGTTTAGCAGAAAAGATAGAGCTGCAGTATCTGCTCTGGCTCTAGAGGATGGAGGACACTTAGTTGCCTCCTCTCATTTAAACTTCTTCAACAGGCATGGCTCTGTGCAATCCCAGTTCCCAGGCTCTGCATAGTCTCTCACGTTCATTGTGTTAACTTTTATGTGATTAGAGTTGTCACTAGTACAGTGGCCTGAGTTACACACGGCATGCAAGTGCTCCACAATTAGCATTCCAAGATGTTCTCCTTCCCAGAGACAATTTATTTTATAAATGTTATCTAGCATTTGCATCAGGGAAAGTCCATGAAAGAAGTTACTGTGTAATGAAAAAATATCTCCTACTTGTAGTTCTGCAATGGTATTAAATTTGAAAATATTTTATATCAAGATAATATTAATGATGATGATGATGGCTAAATACATATCTTTAAACAACAGACTCACAAAGCAAGTCAGCCAAGACTGGCTGAGGGAATAGCAGATTGCCGGCTCCCACCTCACTCGCACTCCAGCATGCCATGGCAGGTGGAATGACTGGCACTAAGTCTGAGATGAATTCCCCCACGCCTTTTTGGAGGGTTGTTGCTGCCAACCATATAAAGTTGAAGTCACTTAAGTTAGACATTCTTTCTGTGAATCCGTACTCTTTCAGACACCATGGTCGTACCTGGGGAGCAACCTGGGAAGCTCTTTATAACAGGAAAGAATGGAGGTTTCCAAGACCAGGCCCTAATGATCAGGCTCCCAAGCACAACCCTGATCCTTGATGAGCATCACAGAAACACATCTTGCTAACTAGATAGGGAGGAGTCTACACAGAGAAATACATGGCAATCAACACAGGAGTTACAATACAGGCTTTGGGATAACACAGATAGGCGTAGAATCCCAGATTTGCCATTTATTAACTGTGTCATTTGTTAGTTTTTTTAAATACTCTAGGTCCTTTGCTCCTCTGTAAAATGAGTATAAGGATACCTGCACCTACCTCATGTCTACAGCTGTACCACCCTCATCAGATCTTGGAAGCTAAGCAGGTTCAGGCCTGGTTAGGATGGGAGACCACCTGGGAACACTGTGTGCTGCAGGCTTGGGAGAAGGACCTGGCAGTCCACCCCCTGAACAATCAAGTCATTGAAAACCCTATGAATACCAGAGAAGCACGGACAATAGCACCAGATATGGAATAGTATATACCACCACTACCACCTACCTCAAAGAATACAAGGATACATTATAGAATAAGTGTACTTTGTTGTTGGCACATGAGTTCCAAAGACAAGTGCATTTGGGTCACTTCAATGAGAAGCTTTATGGTTTAAGGACAAATTTAGGCTTGGTTCTGTAGTGATATAGAGTAAACATAGTTATAAAAAGAGGACATCTGGCCAGGCGAGGTGGCGCATGCCTGTAGTCCCAGCGGCTCGGGAGGCAGAAGCGGGAGGATTGCAAGTTCGAGACCAGAGGCCATCTGCGTCATTTAGTGAGACCCTGTCTCAAAAAGTAAAAGAAAATGGGCTGGGGGGTGCAGCTCAGTGGTCCAGCCCTTGCAGAGTATGCAAGAGCGAGGCCCTGGGTCCAACCCTCAGTACCAAAAAAAAAAAAAAAAACGAGGACATCTGTAATGAACATTAGCCAACTTTTATGGAGAGCTATCTGGCTTAGTACTTCCAGATTTTCTTTTTTCCCAAGGTATTTTCTTCCCCAATGTCAGAAAAATGGATATATTTTCATGTAGAATTTCTCAGTAATTCATATTTTAGACACAATGGCAGGCCAATTAGATGAGGTAGAGAAAACCTATCATAGAACAGGATTTAGCCCTTGGGCCAGGTCTTTCTAACTCTAGCCCGACAAATCATATGTACTCAATATAGAATAGCTATTTTTTTTTTCCTCCAGTACTGGAAGATTGAACTCAGGGCCTCATGCATGCTAAGCAAGTGTTCTACCACTAAGCTGCAGTCTCAAACCCTTTTTTATTTTGAAACAGGTCTCACTAAGTTGCATAGGCTATCTTTGGCCTCAAACCTGCTATCCTCCTTTCTCAGCCTCCCAAGTGGCTGAGATTACAGGTGTGCACCATAGCACCCAACTAGCCATATTATTATTATTAGCCTTGGCTACTTACAGAAAAACAACATAAACTGGAGAATCTCTTCCTATTTTCATGACAAGCATCTAGTCAAATTATAAAGTTGATGTAGGAACCCTAAAACGTAACTGTTGGGCTGGGGTCCTGCACATTCAGAGCTAATTATGAATTTATCAGTTGGTGCCCACATAGATGAGCACCACCTTATCTGAACCTGGCTCATTCAGGCCAGAAGTTCAATATCATCCTACAAATATAAAACAAAGTACACAAGCCATTGCATGAAGAATGCATTCTACTTAGAAAGAATGTGAAAAGGGCAGAAATATCTGCTTACATGCACTGAACACATTCTGTATGTGACAAGTGCAGCTTCACATTACAATAGCACGTAAGTAAGGATCTTATGATATATTTACAAACTTTTACACAGAGATGTGGGAAAAAGAAGTGGTTCTGTTTACTCACATTGAATTTTCATCCCAAGAAGTGCTGTGTTCAGTAGTATATTTTGAATTTGTCAATGCATTTCCTTTCTCTAGCACTGTAACACAAGGGGATGAACTTCCACCTTGCTAAGCTTCATCTGTTAAATGGGGATAAATATTACATTGTACATCAGAGGCTGACCCGGAGGAATAAAGAAGCCGAATGCAAATGTGCTGAGCACAATGCCCTGAACACAGCAAACGCTCAGAAGATTAGCTATTAGGAGGAAATGACTGAAGTTAACCTAGTGAAATTAGTATAAGGATAATTTAGTCTTTGTAATTGGCAATATTTTTATTATGATATCTAGCTGGGAGCAAATTAGAAAAATAAAGATTTTGGCTTTTTCTAGTATTACTTCCCAACAGTCTAATTTGAATACCTTTATCCAGGATGAATTGTTGGAGAACAGGTATTCTAACTGCAACATCTTTAGGGTTATGAACAAGAAGCTTTTTGCCTTGTAAACTCATGGGGTGAAATCTCATCCCTTGATCTTTAAAGTGTGACAAAGAGCTATTGATTGAGAGCATATTGTCATTTAAATTACAATTAGGGATGGGTGAAAGGTGGTTATTCAACAATTCAAACCTTTCTTTTAATACTGTCAAGGACGACTTAACCTTAACCCAAACACACTTCTGAAACTTTTGAGTTTCAATCTGTCTAAAATCAATGTGCTTTTCTTAAAGGAAGAGAATCATGTCATTACTCTCAGATGTCGAACTCAGTACTCTTGAATCTGGAGGTGAAAATCTTTCAGAAAGCTTTGCTCTCAGTCACAAAACACTTATGTCCCAACACAAACCCAGTACTACATTTGTACATTCATATGAAATTAAATCATTCAGCCCATTTTCCTAGAGTAGCTAGTTATCAAAGTCTATGCATTTTCAAAACTTAAGTGCTATGTGGGTGATATATGTTTTAATTTAGAGTATTTTAAATAGGAAACCATCTTTTTGAGAGCACAAATTGCTAAGAACTTTACATCTTTTCTTCCTGGCAAAACAATGTTCAATTATAAAGACATTAGACTGCATGCATCTTCAATGAAACAATTGACAGAACGGGAACTCTGTGTCCATGTGTCTAGTTATGCTGTATTACCAACTCTTGCATTTTGCCACATGAATGTATGTCACAAATAATTTGCTTTGATGTTTCAAACACACACACAAGTGCAATCATGCACATGCACACACTAACATGCCACGCCAATACTGGCAAAATCCTGGACTCAATCTCACAATCTTGCCCCAGCCAAGCTCCCTGAAGCTTTCACAGGAATGCAGACAGCATGGAAGACTACAACCCTGATTTCCTATACTGAAGTACACTTATAATTTATTTTGCCAAGGCATCCTTTCTCCTTCTCTCTCCATCTTTCCATAATGCATACACACCTATCAGCTTTTCTGAGGAATGAATGGCATGCATTTATTGGAATGGCATATTATGACAGAGGTGCCTCTGGCAGCCTCTTGTCCTCAGGGCAACCATTGTTCTGGCAGCAGTAAGTCTCTGAACAGTACAAGGTCACCTAGCCTGCAGCTGCCCACCCCCTTCTTTTGTATGAGGCATACACTCTGAGCAACATACACTATACTTGCTTGACACATGAGGTGATGGGAGGCAGTCTCCAACTTAGGTACACATCTTGTAATGGGGCTGATGGGCAAAGCAGGTAGAGGTCTCTGTTAGTGGATGGGATGTCTACTGAGTACTTTTAATTCAGCACTTCTAACTAAGCCTTCAGCTCTCATTATCTTCATGTTTCCCCTTCCTTCCTTCCTACCTTCCTTTCTTTCTACCTTCCTTCCTTCCTTCCTCGCTCCCTCCCTCCCTCCTCTCTCCTTCCCCCCCTCCCTGCCTCCTTTCCTTTTTTGTGGTACTTGGGCGTTGAATCCAGGGCCTCCTACATATTTTGCAAGTGCTCTACCACTGGGTTGCACCCCCAGGCACTTTATTTTTGATTTTGAGTCAGGGTATTGCTAAGTTACACAGGCTTCCTCTGGCTGTGAAATTGTGATCTGCCTGCCTCAGCCTCTCAAGTCTCTGGGAATACAGGCATGCAGCACTGTGCCTGGCCATATGTTTTCTTTCCACTCTAAGGGAAACCTATTCAAGAGTACTTTTCTGTCCATCAGTGATTTGTTAGGATGCCTGCTAAACAAATGAGAACATCCACTTTCACATTTTATTTGATAACTCTGAGTAAAAATCACATGTGAATGATAACTTTCAATAATACAATTAGGAAGTGAGAAAAGGTATCAAGCTTTTCTGACCATTTCAGACATCTCTTGTCAGAAAATTTACAGAGACCCACTATGACCCTGAAAAACAAAAAAAGGAACATTGCCTATCAAAATATAAGCATACAATTTGTGTTACCAAAACTTTAAGGATTTCTGCTCAACTGTTGTGGGAGGAAAAAATAAGGGTTTTTATCACAGCTAACTGATACATACTAATAAATTCTATTTGAATGAGAAAATAGAAATTTAAAGACAGAATAATTTTTAGTATTACTCAGGCAAGTATAATATCTAAATGTTCAGAAAATGAACTCTGAGAGATTCAAGGTATTTGGGTGGAAGCAAGATGTTTTACTGCCGCCTTGTGGACAATTTAAACTGAGTATTTGTTAAACCAGTCGTTAATCTACAAATCTCAGTCAGTAATAGAACCAGATATAACTGGGTCTGGGACAGAGGAGGATAGAATTAATATTAATTAATTGATTGTAGTCAGAAAAATAATTTCTTTCTTTTTTGAACCAAGGACATCCATAAAGTCTTCAAGCAATTATGTCACGGTATTTCAAGAAATTCTTGACACATACAGAGGACAGGGTGGAAGTGCTATAGAATTAAATATTTGATAATAGAGGTTAATCAGAATAACACTACCCTAAACTTTCAAAAAATCCACAGCATTCCATGCACATTTCATGAAATTTTGTCACACTATTTAAAGAAAATTTTAAAAATCTGTTAATTACCATAGAATTAAATGCAACAGCAGAAAAACAGTGATAAGAAAAAAGTGGACATATTCTGGGGTTTGGTCCAGCATTTTAACTTAGAATGTTTATTTAAACATAACTCGAGTTTATAAACTTGTTTTCTAGCAAGATTTATAGTGCTTTCTGATTTGGGCTGGATTGAAAGAGTCCAGCTTGACTTCCTGCTAAGAATGTGCTTCTGTAAACCACCTTCCTAAATTCTGGAATGAAAAATATATTTTTATCGGATACATTTCTAATCACAAACAAATGCTCAGGTGGATGCATCATTTAAACCTTGCTACTAATATCATAGAAGTAGCATTTTAGAATCTTTTACCATTCTAGCATTACACAGACCTATTGTCATAGCACCAACACACACAATTTTCACTTTCTATTGTTCATCTGTTGGATAAATACTGAAAAAATCTGACCAACTCATTAAGAAAAAAGGTGCTTTGACCCTTTAGGGTAGAGAATCTATTCAAAATTAAAAGAAAATGTTCACATTTTTAAGTAAAATGTTTTTAAGCAAATCAAGTTATAAGATAAATGCTCTAAGATCTAACATAGTTTACCCTGATTTTATAGCCTCTATTAAGTCATCATATATTTTTTTTTTGGCTGGTGGGGGAAATATTTTCAGTGAAACTATATGAAAACCAGATAGTATATTAATCTACATTTTGGTGTGTATTCCAAAATCTAAATTACTTATTTTTATTAAGCTATCTTGATTTAAGGGAAGAGAAGCAGGTGGAGAATAATTATTTAAATGAACTAAATATAAACTCATACTCTTAACAACAAATAATCAGCTCTCCATCAACTACAAAGATTTTAGTGATTTTTCTGTTTTCTCTTGGTTTTGAACTCAAGGCTTAAGTAAACATTGTTTCTAAAATTTCTGTCCCATTTTTATTGTAGTAGGGAAGTCTTTCAGATCATTGATAAATCTATTGATCCTCTGTCATTATGACAAAGGTTCAGTTGTAAATTATTTCACAAAGATGTTCCTGCCAGCACCAGTAGGGTAATGATCATTTCTTTTTCAGTGTTGTGGGCTGTTCATTATATGCTGTGTGCTCTACTTGTATTCTCATCAAAGCCTCATTACAATCTGTAGCTAGGCTGTGTTACCATTTCCTTTTCACACATATAAAAATGAAGGCTGAGAGAGGTTAAGTAAACTAGCCATGGTTACACAGCTTTTATACTGCTATACTTCTGGGCACCTAACAGTAACAATAACTTCTGGATATACCTCTGGGTAACCAAGAACACTCATTTTTTCCCCACGGTTGGCAATACTTTTGAGCTTTGCATAAGCTTATGGACAAACATCATTCAAAAATGTTCAAGCAATTATGGAACAAATGTGAAATCTGTTTATGATTTCCTAGTTAATTCACTTAATAAATATTTACAGAGGGCATTTTCTGTGCTGAGTACAGTGTCAGGGACATAAGTACAATAATGTTGTGCCCAGAATAGTGGCAGAATCTCTAGAGCTTACAGTCTAACATCAGACACTGAACATGTTGCAAAAATATAAAAGTGAGTAGCACCCACTCATTCATGACCGAGCAGTTTTGGAACCAGAAGGAGTTCATATGGCCCTTCTCTCTTCTATTTCTGGGAATACTAGGGACCATTTGTCTTTTGCCTTAGTTTCCTCTTCTGTGCAAACAGGTTTACCGAGGCTTGGCATCCAATATGTGACATCCCTGGTCTAGCATAAGTATTCCAAGCATAGTAACTATTATTACTAAAGATCGGGGAAGAAAGACATAAAAACCATACAGGGATCACATAAAAAGTACCATATGAATGTTAAAGACAAGGCGATTGGTACTCTGGGAGCCTCATGCCATAGAGAGTTGACAGAAACTTGCACTGACAGATGGTATCTGATTTGGATCTTCAAGTGTAAAAAGCCTCTGAGCAGGGGACCTTCAGGTATGAAGACGTGGATGAGTATTTTCATGAGACCAGAAAGCTAGGGAATAGGAACCATCAGAAAAAGATGGCAGTCAGTCCTACAAAGTACTAAACTCCAAAGTTTGAGGAATATACTCTAGAATATACTCCAATTTTGTGATATACTTTTGTATTGTTTAGGGATCTTTGCAAGTATAAGCAAATGCAACACAGGCTGGATTAAAGAGAAGGGATTTGCTGTTGTTGTGTTCAGTTTACTAGAAATTTGGAGTTGACATTAGCATCAGGTAAAGCTTGATCCAGATTTCATCATGCCTCGTTCTGCTATTCTGAGTTCTCCTCTCTTTTGCATGGTAGCAATGTTTGCAGATAATAAAATGAGATCTCTTTGACCCAGCATGTTCCTGTTCTCATCTGTTAGCCAAACACTGGGTCCAAAGGGAAAGATGTGCTGATTGATGCAAGCACTCTCTGAGAGTATGAGCCCTCCAACTCAAAAAAACATAAGACCTGTTGGCCAAAGGGAGAGCTACATTAAATCTACATCTGATATTCCCGGGAGTCTCAGAGACCCCATGGAGTTAAAGTTGATCTCTGGAAGCTGGCACCCAACTTCCTTAAGAATGATTAAATTAAAAAAAATGATTAAATTAAAAAACAAGATGAAACAGAGTAAGCATATTATCCTATTTTTACACAAGGAATATATCACTGACACATGTTTGAGGCTCAGCAATGAATGAGACAGTGAAAAATAATTCCCCTAAATTTACTTTTCAATTCATGAATTCATATCCACAAAGTTGGGACTTACTTTGAACCAAGGACATTTTGAGTCTCTTTCTGAAACACATGCTCCCAGAATTCCTCTACTTCCTATTTCTTTATAGTGCTTTTTTTTTCTTCTGTTAACACACGCAGGAATGAGTTCTAATAGGATGGCAACAAGAAAATTTTAGTGAAACGTTTATTGTATTTTCCCCTTGACTTTCCCAAAATGCTTCCTTTGCATAGATTTCTAGTATCTATTGCTATAGATGTGTCATCATTACTTAGCTGGAATGTTTGCATTATTAGAACCACATTAGTCAGTAAGCAAAAACACATGCCCAGCAGTCTAGTTATGAGATTTGTGCATGTTTTTCCTGAGCTGAAACAAAAGAATAATGACCAGCAGCATTCAGCAACTTAGCTTTGTCTCTATCCTATTAGGATCATGTTCCCAGGGGAGCGCTCTGGTTTTAAAAGCTATTTACAAATGAAGAGTGACTTTCTTTCTGTGTAATTTTTCGCAAAGCAGTTGCAGAATAGAGGAGGTGGGGAAGGCATAGAATGTCATGACTTGAGCAGGTTCTTTTTTCTTGAAGTCACTAGCGAGTGACAAAAATACTACGGAAAATCATGATTTGTGTTTTTCATTTAGTGATGCAGGAGGATTTTTCCATTTGTAGCTTTTAGCTTGTGGAAAAGAGTCTTTGAAATTGATGATGTGCCTTGATTCGTGGGGATTATAGTAATGTGCTGAAAGAAAGTCTTGTCACAGTCTGTTTTCATTTTTATAATACAGTAACATATATATTATCTTATCAAAAGTCCATAAATTAAGTCCACTGAAATAGAACTTCATTATATCCCTTTATTCAATGATGTTTTAATGTGTATTACTAGAGAGTCTCCAAGTTTTTGACACTTTAGTTGGAATATCCACTCATTTGTTGAATACCTATTGAGCTCTATTATGTGCCAAACAGTGTTTGAGGCCTTAAAGATGGGGAAATCAAGAGTCTCTAGCCCCATAATATCTGAAGAAGGTCAAGAAATCATTAACTCACTGGGCGTGGTGGTGCACGCCTGTAAACCCAGCGGCTCAGGAGGTGGAGGCAGGAGGATTGCAAGTTCGAGACCAGAGGCAGTCTGGGTAACTTAGCGAGACCCTGTCTCAAAAAAAAAAAAAGAAAGTGAAAAAATGGGCTGAGGGTGCAACTCAGTGGTCCAGTACTTGTAGAGCATGCAAGTGTGAGGCCCTGGGTTCAATCTCCAGTACCACACACACACACACACACACACAAAAAAAAAAAAAAGGAAAAGAAAATAAAGAAAGAAATTATTAACTCCAGTTTGAGGAATATTTTTAAAAGACTGATGGGAATAATTAGCCAAGAAAATTATAAGCACACTGGTATCTAAGACAAGTGATCATATACGGTGTCCTGAGGAAGAGGCTTGAAGTTGAGATCAGATGCACAAATAGGGATTATCTAAATCAAGCAGAGGAATGAAAAGTTGAGAGAAATCTCTGAGTTGAGAAGCCAGGATTTATAGACTAGTATTGAAAGCAAGCCTGCAGCCATACCACTGTGGCATCTGATTCCATCAGATCTTGGAATCTAAGCAAGGTTGGGCCTGGGTAGGAATTAGATGGGAGAACGCCAGGTGATGCAGGCTTGAGAGAAGGACTTAGCAACCTTCTCCCAAAAAATAATCAGCCATTGAATACCCTATGAATAGCAGAGAAGCACTAACAATAGTGTTTTGCCTGTTTTACATAGGGTTGTTATAAGTAGGACACCAACTCACTGGCACCTAACAACAACATTGAGATCAAAGATCACATGCAAGGCACTGCATGGTCAACCATAACCCCAGACTGGCATAAAACAGACCCTGGTGGGCCTCAATATTAAGGTCAAAAGCTTGTACTTTACTTCATGGGTGACAGGAAGCCACTGCTGGATTTAACTGGATGGGTGTGGTAGAGATTTTGTGTTGACTTGAAGGCCATACAGTGCCTAGGTTAAATACTGTTTCTAGTGGTGTCTGAGAAGGTACTTCTGGATGAGATTACCATCTGAACAGGACTACCCAGACAGTACATGGCCTCCTGGTGTGTTTTATCTAATCTAATCTAATCTAATCAGTTGAAGGCCTGAAGAAAACAAAATGCTAAGGACGGAAGAGTTCATCCTTTTCTCTGTGTCTCACTGTTAGAGCTGGGACATTGTACCACCTCCTATTTTTGGAGTGGGAATGACACTAATAGTTCCCTTGCTTCTAGGACTTTTGGGTTTAGACTAAATTATGCCCCCAGGCTTCCTGGATCTCTAGCTTTAGATAGGAATCAAAGATTTTCTCAGCCTCCATCAGGTCATAATCAAATTTCTCATAACAAATTTGTGTATGTGTGTGTGTGCACGCGTGCGTGAGTGCATATGCTTCTATGCTTCCTATTGGTTTTATTTTCTGGAGAACCCTGACTAATACAAGTGGGTGACATAGAAAAACTTAAGATTATCAAATTTACATGGTCACCTCAGCTGCTATACAAGGAATGTACTTGAACATGTACACAGATTATAAATAGAATGATTTCATTCTTGTGGAAAAACTCTCTTCTTTCTCACTTGCTTTAAGATGGGAACAAAGACATAAAGGACTTCAGATACCATATCAACCAATAGGTTTATGATGACAACTGAATTCACTGAATTTTTACAGAATTGGATAGTATTTGGATTCCTTACCCTCCTCCCAAACCCAGAGGTGATCTAAGTAGTCTGATTATTTCCAAACTTAAGAAAACATTAGGGATTGAGCTGTTTAAGTTCTTTTAAAGACAGCTAGAACCACAGCCTGCAGGTCACCTACCCATTTCCAGTCTTTAAAATTAGTTCCACTGAATTATCTTTCTTTAATTATGTTCCTCCATCCTATTTTCTACTCCCATGTGATTAAAGTCATATGACATGAAATTATTGAATGACTGACTTTCTACTTTCACCTTCGAAGAAGTCTGTGCCACACAGTATATGTAATTATGAGAGATCTTATATGCCCCCAGCAAGTTTTTGTCCAGGAGAATAGAAATGTTCCTCTTAATTCAACAATTCTGCTATTCAGTAACAGAAAGTCAAACTTACTGGATCAAATTATAAAGGTAAAATAGAAGTTCTCAGTTTTCTGGTGAATCTTTTAAAATGTAATTCCCTCTTTGCTTTGGCTGCTAGGCATCTCCATACCAGAGTCAGACCTACCTCTGCCATCATAAATGGCACTTAGTATACATTCAATAGCCTAACACACCTAGAATGAATTCATATTAAATCTTCTCTTAGCTTCTTATTCACATTTTCTCTTTATCTCTACTAAGTTATTTCAATAAGCCAACTCCTCCAATATTTTAACAAGGCAGAGATATAAACAAAGTTCTTGCTAACTTAAATTCTCCCAACAAAACTTATTACTAGGCCCTTTTAGGTGTATGAAAATGTATTAAACAGTACTTCAAAACCGTATTTCCTAGTTTAAAATAGTTGTGGGATTGAAATGTTCCAAACACTCAACTTACTGACAATAATTTTTCTCCCTAAAAACAATTCTGCCTTCCTGTAGCCAATGAGATAGTGAAGGTCAGAATTTGGGCTTAGACTTCTCAACAATTGATCTAAATGTGCTGGGCATTTGATCGGAGGTCACCATGGCCAGGTGAGGATGAGGTGAATTGTACTTGGTGGTGGGCCATACCATAGAACATTTGCCAGGTGCCACTGCCCATTACTAGAGCGTAAACAGGACTTCAGGTCTTCAGGTCCACAAAAAATTGAGTACAGGATCAGATTCAGGTTCAATAGGTTAAAATTTAGAGCACTCAGCCTCAGGCTGGGGTTTAAATACTATGTATAAACGGCAGAGCTTTAAACAGAACTCAAACCCTGAACCCATTCCAGTTCAAGTATTTTTTGAAAAATTTTCTGAACCTGAAACCAGTGAAGAATTGGGTTCAGGTTCAGCTTTTAATGTTGTTGATGTTGTTGATGTTGTTGTTTGGTGCCATGGAGTCAAGTCTGACTCATAGCGATCCTATATACAATAGAACAAAACACTGCACAACACTATGCCATGCCCTGCAGGCACTATGTCAGTGTTTCTTTGCTATTCATAGGATTTTCAATGGTTGATTGTTTTGGGATTGCTTTGCAAGTGGACTGCCATGTCCTTCTCCAAATTTTGCAGTGCTGGGGAATTGAATCTGGGGCCTCACAGAGTACAGAGCAGCACTCTACCAACTGAGCTATACCCTAGCCCTTTTTGTATTATTAGTTATTTAAAATAGAAAAAAAATTGTCTATCTACACATAGGATTAAAAATTTTAAACCCAACCCTGAATTAAACCCAAACTCTCTAAAATTTAACATATCCAACTTGCACCCAAACCTGAACCTAATTGTTTATGGGTTTGAAGTCTTGCTTCAAAGTGAACAGAACAGGCAGCTGGGAAATAAGCTTATACCTCATCACTGCCATCTCTTTTCCTTATAATCAGCAGACATTCTATGAGTCCAGTAGTGTTTTTTTTTAAACTAAAAAAGACATACTTTTGTCCTATGATCATTACACCCAGTGAAGAAAAGGAGAGGTCATCCATTCATTTTTTAAATCTATTCTTCTGTAATCAACAGGTCTTTTAAAGAGATAATATTCAATTAATTTTCTTTCTTTCCCTTTCTCTCTCTCTCTCTCTCTCTCTCTCTCTCTCTCTTTCTTTCTCTTTTAACATATTAAACATTTTGGTGGCTTAAAAGAGTTTAGTCAATTCCAGGACATGGATGGCTAGGGTGTCAGCAATGCCTCTAACCTAATATCATTAAATGTTCAACAATGACTTTAAAATAAGTAGCTTTTTGGAAGTTATGTCTTTGAAGTTTCATTAATTAGTCATATCATTGGGAATGTATGGCTAAAGTAAATTACAGTGTTTAAAATATCTACTCTTTCAATGTGAAAAATGAAAGGATCCTGCTACCTTGTCTTTATACTAATGAAGATATTATTAATTGGTTTAGCAAAAACATAGATCTAACCATAATGTGCAACAGTTATTAAAGATAATTAACTACAGATCATTGGTTTGAAACATCTAGTCCAAAATGATTTCTGAAGGGCACATTATTCTACGAGATAAAATAATTAAATTTCTAACTGCTGCATGAGACAACTGTGGCATATCTAGCGTTTTAATTTCTTTTGTTCTATTCTCTGGGTACTCTTACTGTTTTAGATTGTGAAAAGCTACCCGTGTTTCACAGCGAGCACTCTGTTCAGCATGTTTTACTGAAATCTTTCATGTCTATGGAAAAATTAGGATTGAAAGAAAAGGATTAGAATGACATTCGACCTAATAAAAAAGCCCACATAAATTCAGCTGCTTTTTACTGGACAGAGGGTATGGGAAATCAAACAAATAGCAAACTAAACAAGTTACTTTAATGAAATACCTTTCAAACACATCTTTCACAGAGTCTTTTTTAAAAAGTGGAAAGTCTCACATTTGTAAAATAAATAAGGGAAAATGTAAGTATGGACAAATGCCAGGCACTCATGGATTAATGAATAATGTAATTATGTGCATATGCATAAAATTAAACAATGGCAGTAAAAGCAATTGAGGCAGTACAACCAAAGGCTGTTTATTAAAAGCTATATGATTAGAGGCAAAATATTCCTACTACATTGCTAAAAATAGTTTTGCTTGGTGTCTACTACTTGCAGTTCACCTAAATAAAAGGAAACCATTGTGACTCAGATGCCAATAATAGTAATTTTAGGAATTCTAAACAAAATTAGGACCATAATATGTAAGGTTAATAGTGCATTAAGATGTTCATTGGTAATGTTTAGAATGAGGCAAGAAATCTATATTAATGTAATGTCAGATATCTGAACTTTAAAAATATTTATTGTACTATCTTATGACCAGGAACTTGCTTTGTATAAAAACTAACAGAGAAAAATAATACTGATGTGCTTTAAGAAGTAACTCAAGTTAATATAAGTCTAAATTTGTGGGTGGCCTAGAAAAGGCTATGTATTTTGGAATCCCAACTCAAGGCTTTAAACATAAATTATTACTTTTAGAAATATTAGTATCTTGCTTTAATCCAGTAAGTGTGCACTTGGTAAGGTAGGATTTTTAAAAAACCATACAAATAATTGCATTTCTTTTAAGAGTTGACATTTAGAAACATGTGAACAAGGAAATTCTGAAATTGCTAAGTTTATACTGATGCTAATTTCAGATATTTGATAAACCGAAATGTTTATGGCATTTGTTTTTTGATCTAACATACAATAAAATGTAGAAATCACTGAAAAAAAATTGTAAAGCATGGAAGGAAAATTAGAGACCAAAAGCAAGTTTACGTCATACAACCTCCTTACCAGATATCAGTTTTTTTTAACAAGTATACTGTGGACTGCTAGCTCCCTAAATAGAAAAATAAAGAGCTCTTTGGTCAGAGGCTTGAGAATACAGCATACTTTATCGTCCACACACCACAATTAAAGACTCTGAAAAATCTTGTAATTATATTGTTCATGTGTTTTTGTTAGGTCTCACACAGTCAGATCCAAGTCATAGTGACCTTAAGTACAACAGAAGAAAACACTACCCAACACTGTGTCATGAACATGATCTCTACCACCCACCACTTGGAAGTTAAACTGAGGGCCTTGCACATACTTTGCAAGTGCTCTACCGCTGGGCTGCACCCTCCAGCCCATTTTTTCTGTTTTATCTTAAGACAGAGTCTTGCTAAGTCACAGAGGCTGCCTCTGGCTTGAACCTGCAATCCTCCTGCCTCCACCTCCCGAGTTGCTGGGCTTATAAGTGTACATCACTGTGCCCAATGCACAGGATCTTTTTATGTTTGAGCCAACTGTTGCAGACATTGTTTCTTCTTGAGCCATGTCACAAAAGGAGGTCCCAGGGCCTTTACTCCATTCCCATCATTAAAGTTGACTTTACTTTGATGAGGCAACTCTTTCCCAGTCATTTCTTGAATGTCTTTCAGCCTGGGGAGCTCATTTTTTGGCACTATATATAACAGTGCTTCTCTGCTATTCATAGGGTTTTCAATGGCTAATTGTTTCAGGAGTTGGCTGCCAGGTCCTTCTCCCCTGTCTGTTTTAGTCTGGGAGCTCAGCTGAAACCTTTCCACTAAGTGTGGGCCTGCTGGCATTTGAAATACCAGTGGTACAGGTTTTAGCATCACAATAACATGTAACCCCCGCAGAACCACAAGCTGACAGACACATGGGAAGATGTTCACTTAACTCTCATTTTTATTTTCCTGGAATACTATTCATAGAGAATTAGAATTCCTTACAACACTTAGGAAGACTGTGCTTTAAGGTCCCTTGTGAAGGTAAGTTTGGTTTGATTTCAGGACCCCCCCCGCCCCCCGTCCCTTTCTTTACTCCTCAGATGATGTCACATTCTTTCACATTCAGCCACCTACCATTTTCTTCTTACTGAAATCACTTTTAAGGCTTTTGTCAGATAGTTGCAACTCTGTATTTATGTTGCATTATTTTCTTTCCCAGAGAGATTTGCTTTTAAGTGTCTAGTTGTAATTGTAGAATAAAACACTTAAGAAAAAAATATCTGCCACTGCCAAGGTAGAGATGGGAAAAACAAGTTTTTAGTCTCACTGATAGTGTAACAAAGACAATCCTTTTTTTTTTTTTTTTAAGGAATGAGGGGGTCAAGACCTGATGTGAACAATGGACTTGCCCAAGGACACACAGCCACCAATAGTAAGGGTGAATTCTGATCCTACTTTTTTTTTGGGAGGGGGCACACCAAGGGCTTTTCTATTATTCTGTGTTCATTTACATTTTTGTACACTTCTAGAGGAAAGTCTGCCAAATGTGACTAGAAGTCCCAAATTGGTAGCCACCATGCTGCATTTATCATATAGAAGTATTTACTTGTCTTCTCAGCATTTAATTTTGAAAAATATAGAGAGAATTAGTTGCCAACATTTCAAATTCAAGGGATTTCATATAATCACTTAGATTCTGTCTTCTCCCAAGAAAGTCAAGGATCTTACAGCATCGGGTCCAAGGGCTGGAGTGATTATGGCTACACAATTCAGAAAGGGCCTCTCCTCAGCTGTCCACTGGGATGCTGTCTCTACCACTCTTTAATGTCCCCTGGACAGGAAGCAAGGGCCAGGTGCCATGTAGTGCCTTACATTGTTGATTAATTTGGGGGACTGAGGGCCTCTTGTATTTTCAGTCGTTGATCTCAACAACATTATATACCCCACCTTTCTCTTATCATCCTATTCCTTCTGAAAATCCTCCTTATTTCTGTGATGAGGGAAGTACTTTAAGTTGGTTACCAGGATGTTGCCTTTAGATATGTCATAGGAACCTTTCTGCAGGAAAAGTGTCAAGAGGAATCAAGGGCTCACACACTGCCTTGGGTCTTTGGCTGTTCTATATCCAGCTATGACATCAGGCTGTCTCTGTCACCAACATGGCAGATTTATGCCTCTCACAATGCATAAGCCCCTAAAGGCACTTGTAACTTGAAGTAGTGCCCCAAATAGAGATGTGGTCAGAAACTGTCTTTCCCTTCATCTTTCCACTGAAAAGGAATCCCAAATGATTGGAAAAATGGCTCAATGGTTCATGTCATTCAACAAATGTAGATGTTTTCTTCACCATGAGATTTCGATCTCTACATCCTTAGGACTGTGTGATGTATGCTTTTGGCCAAAGTAGGACTTTTCCATAGGCCACAAAACTGACCAGAGAGAGATGGGTTTTAATGAGGAAGGCAGCTTGCATCTAGCATATTCCTGAAACTCAGAAAACAGAGTGGTCAATATGGCCTTCCTGCAGACCTAGGAAAGTAGCCTGGGCACTGAGCCCCAGGGCTGGCTTCTCCTCAGTTCTTCCCCAGCTTGTCCTCCTTCGTGGCTGTGAAAGTGAGTGCAAGGGAGGGGAATTAAGGGCTGGAATCAGATGGAGAGGTGGAGCCATCTGCTCTAACTTGAAAGTTATTGTTGGCTTGGTAGCTGTACCTTTGGTTTGGGTCTTTTAACAGTTCATTTAACTGAGTAGGAGGGAGTGGATTCAGAAGAGGAGGAACGTGGCATTGGTGAAATGGGTTTTTCTTTTCTTTTTTCTTTTTTGAATAGTGTTTTTTTAGTTTCTTCTTTTCTAACTGTCCTCTTAAAATTCTTTCTCTTTTCTCAAAGCCACCTTAAATTTCTTTTTAATCCTGGCCCCCAGTTTTCCTTCCTTTCTTGACAAGAAATTGCTCCTTGTGGATGGTTACTGAGTCATTTCTTCCCAGCACTAACTTCAGGGTATTTACCCACCAACGATTGCTTACTCATGATATTTAAAACGCTTGGTACACAGTGTCTTCTGGGATATTCTTGTTGTATTTGAACTGCATCCAAAAATACTAGTTCTTCCCAAACTGCCAATACCACAAGTGTGTCCTCTTAACATACGTTTTCTACAGGTTTTTAAAAAAGGACATTGGGCAGTTTTTTGTTTATTTGGTTGGTTGGTTTTTGAGACAGGGTCTCACTGTGTAGTCCACTCTGGCCTAGAACCCACTACTTAGCACAGTTTGGCCTTGAACTGGCATTGATCCTCCTGCCTCTGCTTCCTGACTGCGAGGATTACAGGCACGTGCCACAATGCCCAGCTTGGGCAGTTTTTGACAATTTTGTTTCATGGGTGCATTCTAGGAAGAGGAAAGGGTAAGGTAGAATCTTTCAATTTTCAGACTTCATAATTTGTACTGTCCTTAAAATCTGTCCTCTATTCTTAATCTTTTTCCTTTTCTCACTCCTTTCTCTTTTTGTCCCTCCCTCTCTTTAAAAAAACTGTATTTCTTTAAAACTATTTTCTCCCCATGTAAGTCTGTTTCACCACTGGACTATGAAGGGAGATCACATGACCCAACCTTTTCTGAATATTGTCTTGTCAAATTTGGAATTGGATCCTTTTAGAAAGATATAATTCACTTTCTCCTGGTATACTGACATAACTATATGTTGAACTCTCCCCATCTTCCTTAACTTTTAAAAAATTGACAGTTTCCCTTAAATAAAAAAGTAAAAAAAAAAAAAAGTAAATAACAAGAGCACAACAAGTCTTGCAATTTGAAAATGCTTATTTAGATAGAAAGCAAAGCTTGCTTTCCAAATACTTGTTCTTTTGTTATGCATATATGAGGCAGAAAACATGAAAAAAGTCAATGCTGAAAAAGTAAGTCCAAATGGAATTTCTAAGAGGATGCTGGTATTGCCAGAAAGAAAAAGTCCATTATGATCTAGGCTACCCCTTTCTCCCTTCTTAGCTAATAGCTTTGTCCTACTCAGTTCAAATGCAGTGTTGGGGTCTTAGCCTCAGTACCCAAGACAGACAAAGGCATCAGAATGTGACAGACCTGGGAGCTCGAATCTCTTTGGCATCTCTTTGATGTGAGCTCTGATATCTTCACTTTCAACCAGTCAATTGTGTGTGGACAGAAACCAGGTCTGCATCATCTATTGTGTAGATTCAACAACAATTCCCTAATGGACCCATGTCTTTCATCACATCAACAGTACCTACTACCACATGAATGATCAGGTAAGAATTCCAGCGCTTTGGCTACATGAAGTCCTGATGTTTTATAACGAATATTAGCATTAAGAGACTCAAATTTGAATCCCAATCTCTGTCAGTTACCAACTGTATGGCTCAAAAGAGTGACTAGGATTCTCCTGTCTCTGATTTCCTATAAAATATTAATAACAAACAATAGTCACTCCATGAGGATGATAGTAGGGATTAAAGAAGTTGATGACACCTCCAGGAGCAGGGCAGGTAGTAAAAACAAGTATGGTGGGCTGGAGACAGACACACAATGGAGTGCAGGAGCCCATGACAAGTTGGAGACTTTCTTTCCCTCTAAAGAGGCAGCTGCTCTATTCAGCTCCAGCCAGTTTTTGCAACGGAAAAAATGCAAGACCTGGTGTTGCCAGATTTTCCGGGAAGCTGGAAATCCGGACTTTTATGTGAAACCTCCCAATTTTTAGTTTTTGGCAATTAATTCAAACTTAAAGCACTATGCAAGCCAAAGAAAACACATCTGCAGACCACGTAAGCCCTACGAGCCTCCCACTGTGACCTCTGATACATGTGAACATGTTTATAACAGAACCTGACTCGTTACAGGTATTCCATAAATATTTGCCTCATCTTTTCCTTCTGATATCCAACATAATGAAAATAATTGATTTGAGCTTTTTAGTAAGTTATCAGATTGCTCATTCTTATGGATCAGATTTATGACTTGTCATATATTAACATGTTTAGTCTTATCCATTGTCATGTTAAATGCTTGTCTTTAGTACAGGTTGTACTGCAGAAAATCAACTGGGTCCTCTGCCTTTATGCCAGATGTTTAATTTTTGTTAGAAGACACACACCATATATTCTTGAATCTAATCCGCATCCTTTCAACAATTTTAGAGGGCTACAAAATCCGATGCAGATTATAGTCATGTGCGGACTGGAGTCATGCAGGAGAGCTGGGTACAGTATTTAAAAGATGGCTGAGACCCTTCTGAATCACATCAAAGAAACTTTACATTTTATCTTTATAATTTTGTAGAAATTAAGTAAAAATTGAATATTCACAATGTAAATGTGATGTGAAATGTATATACATTGTGAAATGGCTAAATCAAGCTATTTCATGTGTGTCTTATCATACATACTTAATTTCGGGGAGGCGAGAGCACTTAAAATCTACTCCTTAAGAATTTTCAAGTATATAATACATATTTGTTAACTGCAGTCACCACAATACACAATAGATCTCTTGAATTCATTGGTCCTGACTCACTGAAACACTACACCCTTTGCCCAGGATCTCCCCAGTCTCCTCACCCCCAGCCTCCAGTAATCACAGGAAAATTCACACTCCTGATACTGCCTGTGTTCTTTCAGATTCCAGTGGAGTGAGCAACTCTCGCCTGGATTTTTCTCTTTGTCTTCAGAGGAGCAAGACCTGCTTTTAACCGCTACATCTTCATGTCACTCAATCCTTAAGTAGTTCAACTTACTTTTTAACTGTTACATGCCAACAAAACAGGTTGCTTAATTGGTTTGACCTTTCACAGTATTTTTTAATTTTTCAATCTTAGTTTCATAGTTCCATCTGGCCCTTTAAAACGACATCTGGTTAACTGTACTTAACCAGCTGATCACTGTACAGTTATTTTTAAATGTAATGTATGCTTAAACAGATGTTATTTTTATAGATGTGGATCTAAACTGCACTTGTATACGTGCTATGTCTGCATAAACTCTTTCTGCAATTCAAATGTTGACACCCAAAATTACAAGCCAGAATGCTTATGAACTCCACTATTATAGTACTGCACTTTTGTGCTGCTTGTTAGGTAAACATCAATTCAGTTCTTTTTTTCTCTCTTCATTGCACATAAATAAAACATTAGCATTTAGTTTATAAAGTGATGAACATTTTGCTGTGTTGGATTTAGCTTTATAAATACAACTGCTGTCAGCAAGAAAAAAGGATTTATTGAATAAATAATAAGAAAGCTAAGGGAAAATGAAAATATATATATTATGCAAAACATGGTATCTGTCAACAGGTCACAAAGGGGCTTCAATGCTCCTGGTACTGCTACTGGAGATAATTTTACCTCTGGAGCATCAGACTGTATGTTTTATGGAATTCTATCTCATGTTATGTGTCATAGATTTAATCCAGGAAGCCAGCTAAAGCAAATCAATTTATTTGTAAAAATCTACATGCTTAATTTTCCAGGCATAATTAAGATTTAGAGCCATTTAAATGTATTCTTACCAAAGCAATGAAAAACATAGACAATACTTAATAAAAAGAAAATGTAGATGGCCATTCAAATGTACAATTTTAAAGTCTTTTTCTATTCAAAAAGAAAAAAAAGGTGAAAAGCAATTTCTGTACAGACTGAAAGGTTTTCTAGTCGCACAAGCATCTTAGCACTCAGGAGCTCTTGTTTCAGAAGCAACTCAGTATCACCAATTGAGAGGTCTCCCCATAGTTGAAAATATTTTGCCGAGAACTTTGAAAGTCTCATTCTCAAGGTTAAAAATTGCTGTTATACATAATACCTCAGTAATTGATAGACATTTTCTCTCTCCAGAGTCCATTTTCTGTGAAAAACACCACATAACATCTGTTCATAAACAGTCCTTCTGTGAAAACACTGACACAGGTCTTGAGCTTCTCCCGGCTCAATTCCCCTGCCACGTGCAGATGGCACGATGTATTTATACAGCTGAAGTCTGTGGAACATAAGCCCAGCCGTATCTCCAGGTAAGACTTCAGGCAAACACGGCTGCTGCTCTCTAGCCATACCCCAAGTCATTCAAGGAGCTCTTTCTGACACAAAGACAAATTGTTTGCCACCAACGTATGGGATCTGTTGAAAAATCACCTTTGGCAATCAACATGTAACTCTACAGAGATGAGGACATCAGGAGTCTTTTAAAAAAGATTTCATGGAACATATTAATGAAAAACTAATTAGGTTACTAAGGTATTTGGGAAACTAAATATGACTGTGATCATTCAGTTGCCTTTTTAATTTTTTTGTTCTCTACGCTTTATGTGTGATGTTTAACTGGAATTAATTATTGCAACTAAAGGCAAGAAGTTTAGGGTGAAGGGTTTAAATAATTAATGTTCAATGTTTCCATAATGATCACGTGAGGGAAAATATCCTTATAATGCAAGAAATTATTTCCCACATAACTTCCTTTCGTTTCTCCTGTTACACATAAAATGAAATGACAAAAGCTCTACAAAGATGGAGGATTTTTAACCTAGTATTTGTAGAGAAGCACTTAATAGACTTTCAAACCCTGGTGAGTTTTCATTTCTTTTCAAATCTGGTACCCCAATTAATCACCAAGAGGTTGGTCCTTTGGCATTCTCTAAAGCTATTCTTTCTCAGAAAGTAGACAAATTCCAAGGACAAGCAACCCTGCTTCTCATGACCTGGACAAACGACAACTTTAAGTAAAACCAGGATCCTATAGCTTCTGAAGGGTTTAGGGCCCCAGAAGATCCCAATAAAATAAACAGACCAAGGAAGCTATCCATAAGCATATCCCGGGTTTATTTGTACCTGTCTTTGTTACACAGCTGAAATGTATATAAAACTCATGATTAGACAAACATATCTATGGTGCCCTAATGTTATATAAACTGTTCTTGTTTTATTCTCCACAAACAAAATGGTGAGTCCATGTTGTAGCTGACAAGCAGAGGTTAAAAAAAAAAATAATAAATGCTACTCAAGGCTTGGAGGTTTTTCACTCTATCTTCAGTCTCCATTTCACACAGAGCCTTCTGGCTTGTGCATCTCAAAGATGCTTTATACCTTTGTGAAACGTCAACTTAGTAGTTTTTAGAGTGGCTCATCAGTTCGCGTTACAGAATCATCCTTGAGAAAGATTTGCAAGAGAAAGAAACTAGCCAGTTGAGTGTATGATGTTAAGATGGTGTATACAAGCACAGAGGAAGGTAGAAGAACCAAAGAACCTCAGGAAAAATCCTTCTGGGGAACAGTTGTAGGAGTCTGTTTTCTATTTTGGGACAAAAACAGCTACATTTGCTCTTTTCTAGTTTTCTCTTTCTCACACGATAAACATCACTTGAAACATAAAAACATAATGAAAACAAAGTTGAATCTTCAAATCACATAACGAAACATCAAATCACATTGCTGTTTGGAAGAAGTAATGTAGTAAGGATCAATGGGAAGAAACCAAATTCAAATCTTTGTTTTTAATCAAGAAAACACCATGTTATGTTACAGTAAAGTTCTGGGTTTGTTTGCTAATTTCTTCTTCCTTCCTTCCTTCCGCCCTTCCTCCCTTCCTTCCCTCCTTTCTTCCTTCCTTCCTTCCTTCCTTTCTTTCTTTCCTTTTTTGTTTTGTTTTGTTTTGTTTTGATTTTTGCAGTGCTGGGATCAAATCTAGGGTACACAATAATAGCAGCAGCCTAAATTTATTGGAACAATTTTAATAATATTTCACATTATCACAGTAAAATAGGTGCATTATAGCAATTATTTATAATAGTGAAAAATGGAAAAAATGTTGTTGTTAGGTGCTGTTGAGTTAGATCCGACTCATAGTGACCCTCAGGGTTTTTAATGGCTGTTTCAGGATTGTTTGGGGGAGTGTACTGTCACATCCTTCTCCCATTTTTGTGGTGCTGGGGATCAAACTGAGGTCCTCAGAGAATGCAGAGGAGGAGCTCTGCCAACTGAGTTAAACCCCAGCCTGGAAATAATATAAATATCCAATAATATAGAATGGATTAAGTAATTATTAATTTGAGAAAATTATGTTACTATATTAGGTGAGGGAAAAAATCAAAGTAACAACCTGTATATATACCACAAAATCTCAACTTGGTATATGGCATAGAGAAGCACAGAAGAGAGACTGGAAAAAAATACTCCAATTTGCTAAATATAACTATTTCCAGGTGATGTGTTTATACATTTACCTTATTTTCTTCTTTTTATTTTTGTGTTTTCCAAATGTTTTATATTGAATATACTTTATTTTCATAATCAGAAACTTTAGATAAAAAGTATAAAAGGCATTTTCTCCTTAAAAAAGTATTTGTTGGTTTAATAATAGTTTTGTTATCTTTGGGCAAAAATATGTTGATATGAAATGTATTAAATCATATTTTTGATAGAATTTTATTAAATTTAGAAAGGGATGGTTTAGGAAATTCTCTCCAATGCCCCATAAGGTATCTTTACAGACAGTCACAATTTGATGCCAAGGTGCTAAAATAATGTCCAGGGTGATTTCCCTTTCTTAATCTCTGCTTCCCTCTCTTCCTCCCTCTTCTTTCTTTCTTCCTTAATAAATATTTATTGGTTGTCATCTCTGTGTCAGGTACTAAGAGTAGGGACTGAAACAGAAGTGCCATGGATGAATTTGTATGCTAGGAAGAGAGACAGTCAACGAACAAGCAACACCACCCAGTAGACAAGCCAGTAGTAATGTCACCATTTTGAGCAGTGCACTTGCACACCTGAAAGGTATGCCATGCATAGCTGGGACATGGAGCCCTGTCATTTGCAGAGGGAAGTCCTCTATTTGGCAGTGACATTTATGTTGGGACTTGAAAACAAATGGGAAGGAACTGGTTGGGGCAAGTGTGGAAAGACAATGCAGGGAATGTGCTGGTCCCCACACTGCATTCTTACTACTCCATCCTCAATCCTTTCCACAAGAGTGCCTCACACACAGGAAACACTCAGATATTGATGGAATGGGCTTGATTTGGAAGATACATTGTTTAAGTCTTCAAAATAATAAGATAAGTGAAATGAATTAAATCTCAACAGTCACTTTAATTTTCTCTTTGAAAACTACCTGCCTTCTTTGAGGCCTGTCTTGCAACCAGACAGACCTTGACTCACTGCTTCTAAATATTGAAGGCTTCACTCATGGAGACATGGGGGCCTGGGCTAGTTTAAAATGCATCCTCAATTTAAATGGAGTACAAGCTTATCACTATATTGCACCTTGATGTAAAGTCAGTGATAAGCATAAATCAGACCATGTGATATTATTACTGAATTCCTGTCATTGTACTACAATTAAATTTCTAATCACTTTAAAGCCATGTTAAATGATCAGTTAGGGCTGTCAGCATACGTGGCTAGCTGCTTGTGACTGTTCATGTTTTTCCTCAATAAAACTACCTTGGCATAGCCTCAAAATCATCAAAAAAGACCAGACATAAGTTGGTCCAGACCACTCATTCTTTTTGAATTTGTAGCAATTATTTTTTACGAAGAGGATGCCCACCCAGCTGGAAGAAAGATGAAGAGTGAAAGAATTTTTTGCCTTGATCAGTGCCAAGAGTAGCTTTGACTTATTTTTCTCTGCTGGATTCAGCAAGACAAGCCTTTGCACCCTTAAATACTGTCCCTTAGCCTGATGAGAAAGCAATGGCATACCTACTATGAATGAGGGAATATGAGACACTCTGAAATAAGATTGAATTTAAGAACCAAGAAAAAATATATGCTCTGTGATCATGAGTGATAACTGATTCCACAGAGGAGTGCCTGGTAAGGGAATGTCCATGGTGACAAAGATGGGAAATGATGAACCTTCTACCTCCCAAAATAATAAGACACTGATCATGCAACTAATATTTTCAGTTCCTGGTACTTAAAAGTCTATCACAAATAACTATTGCCTTCCAGACATGTATAATTGATCCTACTTGTATCAACACTAAGTTCTTTTTCAGGTTTTTTTCCACATTAACTTCTTTTTACATGGTATTATTTTCCTTAAATGGCATTTGCTCTGACAACTACGCTGAATGCACTGTATAATTATCATGTCTTCAGTTTCTTTTTCTACAGTTCTTTTTAATTACAAAATAATACCCTTTTGAAGAGTGCATCTTTGATATCTTAACCACCGTTGGGTCAATAGAGCAGTGTGCGCTCATTATCGATATATTTTAATTATTTCATTCTTTCTAATGCCCGTTTTTGATTTCCAGGAACTGCCAGGTAATTATGTTTGCATCAGGATAAATAATTAACGTTCTCTGGAGAAGAACGGCTGTTATATTCCTTCTTTCTTTTTGCCATGGTAACATAATAAATAGACAGGCATTTACCTGAATTGACTAAAGGTGGTCACTTCTTGGGATTGTTGCTGTTAGGTGCCCTCAAGTCAGGTCCAATTCATAATGAGCCTCACAGTGTTTTCAAAGTCTCATTGTTTTAGGGTTGCTTTGGGAGTGGATTACCATGTCCTTCTCCTGTTTTTGTGGTGCTATGGATGGAATCCAGGGCCTCAGAGAGTGAGGAAGAGCACTCTACCAACTGAGCTAAACCCCAGCAGCACTTCTTGGGGTAACAGTAACATATTGGTGATTTAAGACTTTCTGCTGGGGAAGTTCAGAATTACTTAGCCAGGGCTTCTAACCTTCTACTTTGACTTTAAATGGACCAATGCTGCCTTCCTTTCACTGTTAAATTCTCTGTCCTACTTCATCCCCTCACTCACTCCTTAAAACATAATGTAGATTGTTGAGGCCATGAATGCAAAGACTATAAGTACAAAACTACTATATTATTTTCCCATCCAGAAAGCCCTATCTTTAAAATAAATTCTAACTATATACAGCAACAAAAATCTAACAAATTTCATGAATACTTACTGAGAGGAACTTGTACTTGAATTACCAATTTAAAAACAAAGTAAAGTAAGTAGGTAATACTTGAGGAAAAGGCCATGAGCTAGGTGAACAAAGGTCAGGACGAAGTATTTTGTTGCAAAGACTTACGGTAAATTTCATTTCTCCAATGGGAGTGTGAAATTGCTTCTTAGCAGTTTGGGAGTACACCATCCTCTAAGGTGCTTCTTCCAAAGGAGGGGAAAGGCACTATAGCTATAACAGGATTTGTGTGACCTCGGGCAGGTTATTTAATCTCTCTGTGCCGCAACTTTCTCGTCCATAAAGTAAGGCTGATGAGAGTGCCCAGGTACACTTTCATAATGCCATTTTTATGTCATTTCATGTTTGAAGATAGCTTTCAAACTCCTACAGGTCAAGTTTAACATCCTAACATCTTCAATAATCCTCTAATTAGAAGCTTTGAAAGATACTGAAGATTTTGTTTGTACTTCATGTCAATTTTGAAGGCCTCTGATGAACCATGAGACTCAGAAGAGAGCATAGCACTCCACAAAGTTTGAAGCACAAAGAGAAAGCAGGATAATTCTCCTCTCCAACTGAACAATAAAACTTCAGCAGTTTTTAATTTTCAGTTTCCTGGCTTTATTTTTCTCCCTATCGTTGTATTATTTTTAAAGTCTATGAAGATGTTGCTAGCTCTTTTCAATGTTCCTCTATTTGTTGACCACATGGCTAGGTCCAGAGACACAAACTGAAACACCTGTTCTAATCCCAGTCTTTCTGAGAGTGATAAACTGGACAGAGTCAATCACTTGTCTTTTTTTTTTTTTTTTTTTTTTTTAGGTACTGGGGGTTTGAACCCAGGGCCTCATGCTTGCATGCTTTGCAAATGCTAGACCACTGAGCTGTACCCCAGCCCATTTTTTTACTTTTTTTGAGACAGGGTCTCATTAAACTATGCAGACTGCTTCTGGTCTCGAACTTGTGATCCTCCTGCCTCCACCTCCCAAGCTGCTAGGATTACAGGTGTGCATCACCGTGCCTGGCACTTGCCTTTGTTTTTGATTAGCCAATGTTCATATGGATAATGAACAGTAAGTTGATAAATCCCCCACTAGAAAAGAAAGCAGTTGGAAGAACCAAATTTCTTTGTAGTATTATCTGAGAGGAAATGTATCTGAGAGAAAATAGGAGAAAACTGTTTATCAAATTTAAAAGACCAGAGATAAAATTCATTCTATATATCTCTGAAGTACCTACTTTAGACTGATTGGTCACTTGTAATTATCACAAATATTGTGGAAAAAGAAAGTTGAACAAAAAGTTGGGTTTTATGACTTCTCTGGAACAATTGTGCCTAGAGTTTACATACTGACTAAGTGTAGTCATCCTTGAATGGTAAGACAAATAACCCCACCATGTCTTATACTCTGCACTGTAGACTTGTGGAAAGAATATGAATAATTTCTAATCCCGACACATATTTCAATAATCAATGTTTATGTAGCTTCAGAATCTTAACTCTCCCAAAACCACATTTATCAAGTCATTTATGAATCATACAACATAATATAATCTGGCACCTACTGAGTGCAAGGCAAGGGGAAGAACTTCTGTATTAGCATTTAGACAATATTATTTACACCTTCTATTTTCATGTCTTGCTTTGTTAGGCACATGGTACATGCTGCAAAAGTAAAGGAATCCACATCATCACTCAGGCCCAAGTATTTGCATTTCTTCCTCTGACCCAGAAAATGATATTACCATCTACACTTCTACTTGCAATATTTGAAGAGGCTAAATAAAGGCAAAAGGAGGGAAAGAAAAACAAAAGGCCCAAAAACAGTCAACTATGATTTCATGCTCAGTGATATTAATAGTATTTGAATTTTCATTTTTACCTTCTTATTAGCCACTTTTTTAGTGTACATCTTAATGGGTTTCATTATGCCATTTCCATAAATGTGTATCATTGCACACTGCTCATATTCACCTCCCCCATTACCATTTCATGACCCTTTGCCCCACACTGATCCTCTTCCACCCCACCAACCAATGGCCCCTTGGTCCCTCTTCTGCTTGCATGTGTTGTTTGTACATACATACATACATACATATATATATATATATATATATATATATATATATATATATATATATATACTTAAATATATACTTATATACTTAAATCAGGATTCTAGCTTGGAAGGTGGAGGCAGGAGGATCACAGGTCCAAGACCAGAGGCAGCCTGCATAACTTACTGATATCCTGTCTCAATTAAAATAATTAAAAAGGGGCTGAGGATGCAGCTCAGTGGCAGAGCACTTCCAAAGTTGTGCAAAGCCCTTGGTTCAGCCCCCTAGTATAGGGGGGAAAATTCTGCCTTTGTGAGCAAAACATGGTATTTCTCTTCATTTACCTTTACTTACTGCCTCTTTCTCCTTCTATCTTTAGTCCTCTTTCTCCTCGTACATAGTCTCCCTTCCACTTTCATGACATATTAAAATACTGAATATATATTGAACTCTAACATCCATATACAAGAGAAAATATGTCATGTTTGTCTTTCTGGGTCTGGCTTATTTCATCTAATATGATGATCTCTAGTTCCATCCAATTTCCCACAAATTTCATAAGTCTGCCTGTCTTTATGGCTGAAAAAAACTCAATGGTGTATATATACCACGTTTTCTTTATCTATTCATCTGTTGATGGGCACCTGGATTGATTCCTTGGCTATTGTGAATAGCATGACAATAAATATGGCTAAGCAGTTATCTCTATGAGATGTTGATTTACATTCCTTCAGATATACACCCCTGAGTGGTACAGGTAGATCAGTATGATAGTTCTATATTTAGAGTCCACCTGCAACCATACCACTGAGGCTTCTGAACCCATCAGATCTCAGAAACTAAGCAGGGTCCGGCTGGTTAGTTGGATGGGAGACCACCTGGGATCATCAGGGGCCCACAACCCACTCCCAAAAAAACAATCAGCCATTGGAAACCCTATGAATAGCAGAGAAGCACTAACAATAGTGTTTCCCCTGTTGTACATAAGGTTGTTATGAATTGGACACCGACTCAACAGTAGCTAAAAACAACATATTTAGTACTGATTTCAATAGTGACTGCACTTACACTCCTACCAGCAGTGTATTAGGGTTCATTTCTCTCTGCATCTCGCCAGCATTATTTGTTGTTTGTTTTGTTGATGCTAGCCATTCTAACTGGGGTTAAATGGTATCTCAATGTAGTTTTTATTTTCATTTCCCTAATGGCTAAGGATATTGAAAAATTTAAATATATGATTGTTTATGATTGTTGGCCATTTATGTCTCTTCATTTGAGAACTGTGCATTCAACTCATTGGGCCATTTTTTGATTGGATATTTTGCTTTTTCGTTGTCTAATTTATATGATGGTACTTCAATTTTCACAGAAAGAGTTTTACACTGAGATTTAGGCAAACTCCACCTTGACCATATTGTTTGTTGCAGCTTCCTTTAATACAACTAAGGAAAATTAGATTTTTAATGGAAAATTAAAAAAAAAATTCTGGTAGTAACATAATTTTAATAAAAGACATTTCCATAAAAAATCTGTTCACAATAAATAATAGTCAACATAGCATCCTTTCTTAGAAATGGCTGAAATCCTGTGCCACCATAAAGATAGTCACTGTTTATCTTGTAAAATCATCTTCAGAGAAGATAGTTTACACTTTATAAGATCCATGCATTAATGATAGGTGTCTATAACAAAATAAAGCATGTAGTATCAGAGGCCTACAGAGTAAAAAACAACTGGTGGAGAAAGCTGAAATAAAGAAGTAGTTTCCCACATGAAAAAATACTCAATATCCCTAGCCATTAGGGGAAATGCAAATTAAAACAACTCTGAGATTTCACTTTACACCAGTAACAATGGCCAAGATCAATAAAACAAATAACAACAAATGCTGGTGAGGTTGCGGGGAAAAGGGGACACTCTTACATCACTGGTGGAGCTGTAAATTGGTCCAACCACTGTGGAAATCAATATGGAGGTATCTTAAAAAACTGAAAATAGATCTACCGTATGACCCAGCTATAACACTATTGGGAATTTACCCAAAGGGAGATGGGTCATCATACCACAGAGACACCTGCATCTGCATGTTCAATGCAGCACTTTTCACAATAGCAAGGAGATGGAATCAACCAAAGTGCCCTTCAACAGAAGAATGGATAAAAAAATCTATGGTACATATACACAATGGAATACTACTCAGCAATCAAGAAAAATGAAATAAGGACATTCACAGCAAAATGGATGGAATTAGAGAAAATTATTTTAAGTGAACGAACACAAGCTCAGAAAGAGAAACACCACATGTTCTCACTCATATTTGAGAGCTGAATCAAAATTATAAGAAGGAAAAATCCTATTCAAAAGTCAGATCAAATAAAAGAAAAAAAAGCTAAGAATTGTGTCAATATAAATGGTCTAAAAAATGCATGCAATAGTTCTGACAAGATAAAAACAAAGTTCACTGCAGAAACAGTTTCTATCTTAAATAGAACTGGAACCCAAGGACATACAGAAAAATATTACCAAGTAAGTGACAGAGAAGTCTGTGATGGGGAGGGTGGGATTGGGGGGAAGCATACAAGAGGGTAAGGGGGAACCTATATGAATAATGTACATCAAAATGCATATATGGAAATGTCACAAATGAAAAGTATGGCAGAATGAATCACATTAAGGTGTACATTAAAATTTCCAAAAAAAAAAAAAAAAGTAATTTCCCATGGAAGTTTTAAGTTTTTTATGTAGCTTGGGAAAAAGTTGGCTTTGCAATACTATAAGAAGAGTCACTTAGAACAGCATTCTATTTGATTCAACTTAACTATTTAAAACAAAATTGAATTGAGAGTCTATTTACTGTCATTATGGTTGCATCCTCTTTCCTTTTCTCACTTTGTTTTTTACTTCATTTGCAAAGCTGAATTTTGCTCTGCCTTGGGAATAAAATTTTAGATACAACCAAATAAATAAGTTGAATAAATATTTTAAAATATTAAAAAATTTCTTGAATTGATAA
This sequence comes from Pedetes capensis, assembly GCA_007922755.1. Classification (NCBI taxonomy): domain Eukaryota; kingdom Metazoa; phylum Chordata; class Mammalia; order Rodentia; family Pedetidae; genus Pedetes; species Pedetes capensis. The sequence goes on from VMDO01001164.1 coordinate 199,090, forward strand.
GGCATGAAAATTTAATTCCTGTTTTCTTATAGTATATGCTTGTAAATATAATGTTCTTTCTTCAAAAGTATTCTTAAAAATCCCCACGAAAACCATAATCACACCCCTTGTAGTGGGGGGGGGGCTTAAGAATTCTGTCATAAGCATTTTTAGTGTTGCTTCTTTATTAACCAGTGACTATAGGTAACTAGGAAACATCAGCTTTCAGTATTCTGAATTGCCCTAAGTTTTGAAATTTTTTTCAAACTACAGAGTATGTTATTGCTGACAATGAATTTTAACTTTTTAATATGAAGTTTTTTGATTAAGAAGTTTTTACATTCTAAGAAGACTAAAAATATTATATTTTCAAAAAATTAACAGTATGAAAACTGTCAGAGTATAATAAAAGGAACACACTTATATATTTCCCAGTATGCTCCAGCATATTCAGATAAATATATAGTACAGAGAAGTGTTTTTCAAGTGAAGAGAAATTCAGTGTCAAATGTGTGATAAAACATTTTTGAATTAGTTTCCTAAAAATTTATGCCTCCAAATTTTCCACTATTTTTACCTGTTTTTCAGTTTTAATATTTGCTTTGCTCAATACATAGACTTATGTCAGTGGTTGTAGCTCCTTATTTTTGCTTCTCTATTTACTAAAAGTTCATCATCTGAGGCAAAGTATTTTTTCTCTGATGTTCAGCTCTACATATACAAAAACAGATGACATAATTTACTATAATGGTTCATGAAAAATGATCAATAAACTTGCTATCCTATCTTATTACCATTATTGTTCACTGCTACTATAATTATTAATCCTAAAATTCCCAGTAATCTATTCTCCTAAAAAAAACTGATGGAATATTTTTAACTTGGTTAAGTGCATAGCATATGAGTGATTTCAATCTGTGTTTTAGCCTTGTAACTCACTACTTTTTTGATTTTAAAAATATCATGATTCCTAAATGTTTTGCTTACAGTAAAAAGGAGCTAAGAATATCTGCTTCTAGTTTTTGAGTTAATAAGTTTATATCTGTGAGTCAGAAAACACTGAGCAAAAATGCAAATAATTGTGTAGAAAATAAGGAACTACAACTTTTTAAAAGAAATGATATTATAATTAAAGGTCTAGGAATATTGTTGCAGCAAAGCCATTTTTATGATTTATATGGGCTTTATCTCTTGGCTTCCTTCATTTCACTGTGGTATTAAATATATTATATCAAGTAGTTGAAATCAGATTGAATACAATTCATTCTGGTCCACTTGCTGAAACATGCCAATCGGATGTTTTCCAATTTTCTCACATAATATTTCTCTTGTCCTTTGGGGTCATGTGGTAATTTCTGTAGGGAAAACAGTCTAACAACTGTGAAACTGATCAAAGTATTACTACAAATACTGCCTTAGGATAAATGATTTGAACCCTACCATTATCAAAACATCTGCAAATGTTCTCTTTTATGTATGTGTCAATGAGTGAGCATATGCTGATTGAATTCCCTTCCCCCTCTGAACACCTGACATCCACCTGACATGTGTAATTGAATTCAAGAAAAATTGGCAAGTGACATGAACTCTTAGGAATTAACAAATTCATATAATAGGACTATACCCAAATACTCAAATCCAAGAAAGCCAAAAACATTTTGCAAGATCTTAAGCATCTTAACTATAAACCCATTTTGCAATTTTGAGTTAATATAGTGGTTCCTAAAATATTACTGTACATAAACATTGCTTTGGTGCCTTTTCTAGAATAGTGTATGGTTGTACATAAACCTCCTCATAATATATACCGCTGAGGGTCATTTACACTCATTTTTAAATCAACTCAACTGGATTTTTGTCATATATTGGCACAGCTCATGCTTTTTAGATCCATGTTTTTATTTTAAAAGGAATTTTATGTCTTCTTTTGCTAAGTGAACGCTAAAGTAAAAGCAGGTTGGAACACTTGCTTCAACAATAATGAAGTCCATACATGTTTCTTCTTTGTGTTCATGTGCAAGTGTATGTGTGCAGAACATATCACTAATTAGAAATTAAGCTTTAACAATAGCATATAATGAAAAAATAGATGATCAGTTAGTTTCTGGCATCTTTTTTCTTCAAATTGACTGTTGTAAGCAAAGCCACTGTACGGTGCTTCCCACATACATTTTAAAGATTGCAAATAAATAGATTGGTCCTGGCCCATTTCACATTTAAGTGCTGTATAAGTGGTGTTGCAATAAAGAAATATAGAGCAAAAATGCCTTTTCTTTTCCTGAAAATCTTAATGTGAAGCTGTGCGTGCTAACATAATCTTCAAAATATCAAATAAAAATAATGGAGTATTTTCAATTAGTGACAAAAATGTATGCTTATTTCACTGGCAGTGGATTTAGACCACAGAATTAATGTAGCTGAATAGGTGATTGGACAAGAGCCTCCTTTTCCCCTCTCATTTTCCATCTCCTGTCCTAAGTTGCAGAATACTATGAATATCTGACAAAATACAATGATTTTTTTCCATTAAGAGTTTTATTAGAATTCTAAAATATTCCCAAATCTAAATGGAACTTATTCCAGAAATTTGGATATTATAGTCTGCATATTACTATATATACCAAGATCTCTTTCTCTATCTAAAGATACTTTTAGAAGCATGGCATCCTACCATCTTCTTTAGCCTAATACTATATCCAGTTCTAGGTTTTCAGCTCCCATGGTTTTACTTGCATCAATTTATTACTGTTTTTATTTTCCTATATCAAGTTTCTTACTAAATTATAAATGAAAGTATATGTTGATGGCAGTATTCTAAACATATTACTTTGAATAACAGAAGTGTTTATTTCTTTTAAATTCTAAATGACATATTTTGTACTAATTAAATGTCCTCCAACAATATAACAAAATATAAATCATTCAGTGGAACCCACATCCTAAAGTATAACCAGGTCTATACTCATAGTAATGCATGGAAAATTCTTCTCTGCACTGTTTGAGAAAGTATACTCAATGTTTTACTATTGTTTATTCTTCAATAACTAATCACCCTTCTTGGTCTTGCAAAAGTTCCTGGAGTTTTACTAGTTTACACATTGATTGAATGAATGCTATTCCCAGAATTGCTTCTGGCACCAAGCCAACTGCTGTGATAATCAGGTATAAGATTTATTCCAGTTGAGAAGTGTTATAAACATAAGGATTCATAAGGTACTGCACTGAAAATGAATACTGATGTTTTCTTTTGAGATGGCTGAAAACTTTTTGTTCCTCATTGAGTACTAATGCTAATCTTTATACTCTCAACAACATGGGAGCTTTGATTTTTGCAAAAAAGGTAAGTTCATTAGATTTGATGATTTGATATTTGTATTATTATTTGCTGGCATAGCAAGTTGAAATGACTTAATTACATAAAGGCAAATACAGAAAAATTACAGAGAATATTTAAAAAGCCCCACCTTTATGGAAATTAAGGAATCAACTACTATAGATGATCTGACACCTTTATTGCAATAGGATATATTATTACACTGGCTGACAGATGGAATAGAGTACAAAGGAAGCCAAAAAATTCAAAGACAAATATCAGACAGGTAAATGCACTGGGCTAGCAAAGAAGAGGAGAAATGAAGTGAGTAGAAACAGGACGCAAAATCATTTCTTACAAGATGCAAAAACAAAGAAAAACGTAATGTACTTTAGAGAATGCTGAGAAGAAATGATTGCAGAATATAAACCTTAAGGAGGGGAAAAGAAAAATAGGTCTACCAGAAACATCATAAGGGTACAAAAACAGACAATTATCCGAGGTAATTTATGGACACATAAAGACAGATATTTAGGTGAATTTGAGCGCTTTAAAAGCAAAGAAGAAGAAGAAGAAGAAGGTCTACAAAATACAGGGCCAAAACTGTCCACAGCCTTAACTCTCTTGGCAGGGCCTAGAGGTCTCCTAAAATCATTCAGGGTTCATGTAAAACTTTCTCAGGAAAACTTCACCAGGATTCCCAAACCCATGCTCTGAGAGCTCCCTTTATGTTTTCTTTTTAGTATGCATCACCAACTTCTAATTATTTACCTGTGTCTTTCTGCAGTTGTCTTATCCTCCAGAGCAGACTCTGGAAATTCTGGTAGAGCAACTTCATCTTTATAGAGCAAAGCTTACTACAGAGCTTGGAGGACAGTTGGCAATGGAAAACATTTTTTTGAATGGAAAAATAATGAATGACTGGGCACATGGTTATATGAATAGACTAATCCACTTTCTGTATTACTGCCTGGAGTTAAGAATTAGAAAATCAGAAAAAGAAAGTAAGGGTCAAGTATTGTGAGAAAAAAAGAACTCTAATGCAAGGCTTGTGAATATTTGGGGGAGGAGGCAAACAAGCAAATTGGGAAAATAGAGCGTTAGGCATTATAAGCTGTAAAACTAGAAGATGAGGGCTGTGTGGAATGAAAGAGATAAATATAGAAATTATATGTGAAATATAATTGTTGTTGTTGTTAGGTGCCATCAAGTTGGTGTCCGACTCATAGCAACCCTACATACAACAGGCAAAACACTATTCATAGGGTTTTCAGTGGTGGATTGATTTTTGGGAATGGGTGAAATATAATTAGATACCAAAAAAGGCCTTTAATAAAACATACTACAACACTTGCATGTTTTGAATATGAAAATATTAAATGTCATTTGTAAATACTGAAATTAAAAAGAATGAAATTATAAATTTTTATATTTTAGGCTTTTCTCCAGAATAGGGTGAAATTTTTTTGCAAACTTCTAATGAAATAATAATGGCTCTTGTTTATTGACTATAGATTATGTGCCAGCTATGATCCCATTCTTAACATGTACTTTCTTAATTCTCACAAGTATCATGTGGAAATTACTACTGTTATCTCTATGTTCTAGCCATACTCTTTCACTTCTGTATTATTCTTTAACCACTTCTGTTACAGTTTGGATATGAAGTATGCATCAAAAAGACTTGTATATTGAAGGTCTGGTCCCCAGCTGGTGTTGCTATTTTGGGAGGTTCTAGAAACTTTAGTAGGTTGGGCCTCGATGAAGGAAGCAGGCCACTGGGGGATGATCGTTGGGGGCACCTTGTCCCTTGCCCCTTCCTGCCTCTCTCTCTGCTTCCTGCATGCCATGAGGTGAGCAGCCTCTGCCACATACTCCTGCTGCCATGATGTTCTGTATCATAACAGGCCCAGAATCAATGGAGTCAAGGACTACTATGGAATGTAACCTCTGAGACTGTGAGCCAAAATAAATATCCCTTCTCCTTATGTTGTTTATTTAAGATATTTTGTCTGTCACAGTGACATAAACTCTAACACAATCTCCATTCTACATCCCATCATCTACTTCTCTGAAACTCTGTTGTAAAGACTGCTAATGCCTTCTGTTGCCAATTCTTCATAGTCCTTTCCTTTCCTGTCCACAGAATGAGTATGCATGGGTCCAATTCAGAATATATTGATGACATATTGTCACCCCAAGAATTCATCTAAGATATTTCTTTGCAGAGTGATTCCAAATAGAAAGTGACCCGCATGTGTGTAGCTGTTCTGCTCAGGGCTGTACATCTGCAGGGGTAAACTACACTTGCTAAAAGCAGAAGCTGTCGCCTGAAACTAGCACATTTGATAGCATCTTCTTTGTCTATCCCTGTAAGCCACTTCTTAATCTTTATAGACACCCCATTCGGAACATTCAGTTGAGGTGAGAAGTGACACCCACCATAACTGCTAGATGGATGTGAATTCCATCACTACCCCTAACATTCTCTTGTTGCACACAGGACTTGCCTAATAGGTGTAAACTCTCTGAGCTTAAAATCTGCCTTCATAAAGGGGAGCTAGCACATACCTTTGCAGATTTGTAACAGAAAAAAACATTAGATGTCTGTACTTAGAATGGTGCTTGGCACATAGTAAGTGTTCAATAAATGAGAACTAATACTTTTACTATAAAATATGAGGTATTCAGTGGCAGTATTTGAAATTTTCTATCTAAATGGGGGAAAATATTGTAGTAAGGGATACATTAATCAGGATTTGGCTAAAACTATACATTTATTGGGGCTGGGATTTAGCTCAGTTCGTAGAGCACTGCGCTGCAGTCTCTGAGGTCCCTAGTTTAATTCCCAGCACCACAAAAATGGGAGAAGGACCTGGCAATCCACTCCCAAGGCAATCCCAAAACAGTCAGCCATTGAAAACCCTATGAGGGTCGCTATGAGTCAGATACCGACTTGACAGCACCTAACAACAACAACAACATACATTTATTTGCCGAACCATTGTGGCATCCAATCCTGTCAGATCTTGGAAGCTAAGCAGGGTTGAGCCTGGTTAGTACTTGGATAGGAGACCACCTAAGAACGCCAGGTGCTAGAGGCTTGAGAGAAGGACCCAGCAACCCACTCCCCCCAAAAAAACAATCCATCACTGAAAACCCTATGAATAGCAGAGAAGCACTGAAAATACTGTTTTGTCTGTTGTTTGTAGGGTCACTATGAGTCGGGCACCAATGCCACAACACCTGACAACAAAATACATTTATTTATTTGTTTATTCATTCTTTTAATTGATTATATAGAGTCTTGCTATGTAGCCCAAACTATTCTAGAACTCAGGACACTCCTGCCTCTGGCCTCCCAAGGCTGGCATCACAGGCATCCAACACCATACCCAGCTCAAATGAATCTACTCTTCTTTATTGACTTTAAACTACACAGTATTTCCCTGTGCTATTTGAACAACTGCCTCCTGGTGCACGTACTCATGATTCTTCATGAGTACAACTAAGTGCTCTAACATTCCTATTCTCTGCAAAGTTATCAATAATTTCTTGTGATCCATAGAGTCAAATGCCTTGGCATAGTCAAAATAGATAGACATCTTTTCAGTATTCTCTGATTTAGGCTAATATCCATCTGACATCAGCAATGATGCCCATGATTCCTCATCCTCTTCTAAATCCGGCTTGATTTTCTGGCTATTCCCTGTCTATATACTACTGCAGCTGCTTTTGAATGATCTTTAGCAAAATGTTACTTGTATTTGATATTAATGATATAGTTTGAGAATTTCCACATTCAATTGGATCCCCTTTCTTAGGAATAGGCAATCAAATATGGATCTCTTTGAGTCAGTTGGCCAGGTAGCTGTTTTCCAAATCTCTTGGCATAAACAAGTTAGCACCTCCAATACTGCATCTGTTTGTTGAAACATCTCTTTTGGTATTCCATCCATTCCTGGAGCCTGTAGGGCACTGCCCAGAGAGGCAGTTTGCCCTGGGCCCTATCTAGGCCCACTTGGAGGTCTGAGGCTTGCTCCCCAGGCAGTAACCTTTCCTCTATATCCAGGAACTCCTGGGCGTGGAGCTTCTAAAGATGGCACTGGCGTCCAACCCCTTTCCTCAGACCCCTCAACACCTGATTGGCTGTTTCCAAACCATCAAATGGCTCCTGATTAGACCGTTCAGGAACCACCTCCAATTAATTTGCTTTTACAAACCCAAATTTGCATATCTCCCCTGATTTGCCCAGACCCATATGGAATGGCAGCCTCTAATTGGTCCCTGGCTAGCCCCTGAAGGGAATATAAGAGCACGGAGCAGTCTGGGTCCATTCCACCGACTGGGACAGACAAGGCAATAAAGAGCTGTTTGAGCAGAGCACTTGGAGTCGGCATCTTCACTGGGAAGAAAAAAGCAAGGAGCTGCCACAGGCATAAACCTCCGATATGTCCCCAGGGACTTGCAGAGTAGCTGTGGGTATAAGCCTCCTCTCTGGGTGGCACGGTTCTCCAGTGCTCGGCTCCCCCTCACCAGACAGTGGGTCTTAGTTTGCTGGTTCCCGCTCATGGCTGGAGCGAGTCCAGCGGCATGGCGACACCCCATAGAAGCCTTGTGTTTTTCCAGTTCCTTCAAGGCAGCTTCTACTTCATCCTTCAGTACCATTGGTTCCTGATCGTATGCGACCTCTTGAAATGGTTGGCCATCCACCAATTCTTTTTGGTATAATCACTCTGTGTATTCATTCCATCTTCTTTTGATGTTTCCTGTATTGATTAAGGGCTGGGGTTTAGCTCAGTTGTAGAGTGCTGCTCCACACTCTCTAATGGACCCAGGTTTGATGCCTAGCACCACAGAAACAGGAGAAAGACATGGCAATCCATTCCCAAAGCAATCTTGAAACAAAAAGCCATTGAAAACCCTATGAGGGTCCCTATGGGTTGGACCCAAATCCATGGCATCCAACAACAATAACAACAACAACAATAATGCATCATTTATATTTTCCCTGTAGAATCCTTCACCATTGTCACTCAAGGCTTGAATTTTTTCTTCAATTCCTTAAGCTTGAGAAAAACAAAGCATGTTCTTCCTTTTTTGTTTGCTATCTCTAGCTGTCCACACATATTATATATTGGATTTTGTCTTCTCAATCTGCCCTTTGAAATCTTCTGTTTAGTTCATTAACTTCATTATGTTTTCCTTTTACTTTAGCTGCTCGACATTCAAGGGAAGGTTCAGAGTATCTTTTGACATGTAATCTGGTCTTTCATTTTTTTACTATCTTTTTAATAACCTTTTGCTTTCCTCATGAATGATGTCTTTATGTCATGCCACAATTCATCTGATCTTTGATCATTAGTATCTACTGCATTCAACCTGTTCTTGAGATGGTCTCTGAACTCAGGTGGGATAACTCAAGGTCATATCTTGGCTCTCGTACATTTGTTCTAATTTTCTTCAGTTTCAGTTTGAACCTGTATATAAGTGGTTGAGGGTCTAATCCACAATCATCACCTAGTCTTGTTTTGCTTTTAATATTGAGCTTTTCTATCACTTCTTTCCACAAATGTAGTCATTTTGGTTCCTGTATATTCCATCTGGTGAAGTCCAGTTGCATAGCTGCTATTTATGTAGGTTAAGAAGTGCATTACAACTAAAAAATAATTCTAAAGTTTGTAAAGTGTGTTGGATCAACAAAAATATTAAAGAAATAAAAATATAGTTTAGAAAAGTGGATGAGAGAAAATGGGGGACATTTTAATGAAATTCCTGAAGAATAGGATACCCAAAACTGGTTAATATCAAGTACCTGATATCTTAGAGAATACTCAATGTCATAGAGGATATATTATTTTTAATTTCCTAACTTTTGATATGCAATCTTTTTCAAAATATTATTACTTGTAAATATAATGTTTTTAATACTGAGTTTCTGACTAATATTAATCTTATTCTTGCATGAAAATATTACCTGTTTTATAACTTTCAGCTTCTCAAACATATTTTTGGAATGTATTGTGGTAAACAGCAAATACTGCTTGTGTATTTCATCCTGTCAACTGCTAAGATCTATAGAAGGACTTGGGAATGAGTACCCTACCTAGGGCCCAGAGCAGCTATGAAACATTAAAATCTAGGAATTCAGGTAACTATCAAAGAATACTTTTATTTATAAATATAAACAGGATATTAAAACAGGGGAATGGAGTTTAACAAGCAAGAAAATAATAGTAATTTGGGAAGTTTTTAATATTATGACAAATGTCTTAAGATATTTTACTTTACTAACATCTAAGAATTCTTCCAAAACATGATCTCTAACCTCTTCCAGTTAACTGTCCACAACACTTGACTACCTTGTTTCCTAAGTGCTGACTATCCAGATGATCAGTGTCAGTATAACTTGTATCCTGTCATATACACTTCCCTAATGGGAATTTAGATAAGAATGAAAACACATTTCTCGGTGGTACCAGATAAGTCATGAGAAGAGGCCTAAATCTTTGGTGTTCTACTTAGGACCACTTCGGTTTGCAATGGTCTGTACTGGAAAAAATAATGACTTTCATCTTTAATAGATTGCTTATTATAAATGAATAGGTGAATAACATCTGACTATACTGCTAAGTGAGAGAAGTGGCATAAGAAAAGAAGCCAAAAAATTTTGTCTTCAAAGAAAAAAATACTGTTTTAGGTTGGAAAAGACAAAAAACAAAGTCGTTTGGTAATTGTTTCAGAAGAAAAAGAAGAAATCCCTAAGAGAATGTCACAAAAATTACACTGGAGTTCATCATGGCATATCCAAAATCCCCACACTAGTGGAATCCAATTACTGTTGGATTTCTGTCACCAATGATGTCAAACAGTAGGTCTGGCTTATGTGTTTAGAATATCTAGAATAATGTATTTCTAATAAATGTTCAAAATTCATTATTGCTCTGGGTATCACTTCTCATTAAGTACTTTTTGTATAACCTTTTATACAAAAAAATTAAAGGGAAGTTTATTTCTCTTCACAGTTCTTTTAAATCATTAAAGTATAATTTGAAATAGAAAAAAAGCATTATTTAAACATTTGCAAATACTATATTTAGATAGGAGATTACTTAGATCCAGATTTTCATCATTCAACCCCTTTTTAATGGTGGAATTTAACTGGGGCTGAATTTTTTTGACTAAATCATTAGTTTTTTAATGTTAGCTATACCATATTTTCTATATGGAAGAGAATGTGTTCGTAAGGAGCAATGTCCAGTGTGGGCTCTCAGCTTTTGTGCCTATTCCATCCTGAGGCAGAAAATGTCAAACATGGCAGAAACCCAAAACCAAATAAATGAAAAATCACTTTATAAACCACCAAAGCTGTCCTTTACAACATTCAATGAAATCTTTGTTAACTCTTTAGCACCTAAGAATGGATGTGAATTTTAAAATAATCAAGTTATTTGTGATTACATCTGGTGAATAAATTTAAGTTGGAAAATGATAAATTTGTTCTAACATAACTATGACTATAATGTTATAAGATCATCTTTAAAATTTGCCTTTAGAAGTTAGTTTTGAAAGTTATTTCCAAAGTGAAATTCCATAAATATATTGACAAACGGCACCATCTATAATCAACTGCTCCCATATGTCTATCAGTTTGCCATACTGAGGGAGCTTGTGTGTTGCTGTGATGCTGAAAGCTATGCTACCAGTATTATAGATACCAGCAGGGTCACACATGGTGGATAGGTTTCAGCTGAACTTCCAGACTAAGACAGCCTAGGGAGAAGGACTCCACAGCCCACTCTTGAAACAATGAGGCCTTGAAAACCCCATGAATAGCAGAGAAGCACTGTCAAATATAGTGCCAGAAAAATAAGCCTCTCAGGCTAGAAGGCATTCAAAAGACAACTGGGAAAGAGTTGCCTCCTCAAGGTAGAGTCTACCTTAATGATGGAAATGGAGTAAAGCCCCAGAGACCTCCATTTGCCAATGTGGCACAACTCAAAATGAGGAAGAACAACTGTAAACATCCATTAATAATTGGAATGTGGACTGTACATAATATGAATCTAGGAAAATTAGAAATCATCAAAAGGGAAATGAAGCACATAAACAATGACATTCTAGGCATCAGTGAGCTGAAATGGACTGGTATGGGCCATTTTGAATCTGATAATCATATGGTCTACTATCCTGGGAATGACATATTAAAGAGAAATGGGGTTGCATTCATCATCAAAAAAACACAACTCAAGATCTGTCCTGAAGTACAATGCTGTTAGTGACAGACAGTATCCATATGCCTACAAGGAAGGCCAGTTACTATCATTCAATCACGCACCCACCACTAAGGCCACAAATGAATATAGGGAAGATTCTTATCAGCTCCTGCAATCTGAAATAGACTAAACATGTAATCAAGATGTACTGATAATAACTGGTGACTAGAATGCAAAATGTAGAAACAAAGAAGAAGGTTCAATAGTCAGAAAATATGGCCATGGGGACAGAAACAATGATGGAGATCACATGACAGAATTTTGTCAGACCAAGGACCTTTTCATTGCAAATACATTTTTTCACCAACGTAAGTGGCTACTATACATCAGATGGCTGAGATTTAGCTCAGTTGGTAGTGCTGCTCCACAGTCTCTGAGGTCCTGGGTTCGATTCCCAGCACCCCAAAAATGGGAGAACAACGTGGCAATCCACTCCTGAGGCAATCCTGAAACAGTCAGCCATTGAAAACCCTATGAGGGTCGCTATGTGTTGGAGGACTCCACCTAACAACAACAACATACATCAGATGGAACATACAGGAACCAAACTGACTACATTTGTGGAAAGAGATGATGGAAAAGTTCAAGATCAAATGTCAGAACAAGATCAGGTGCTAACTGTCGATCAGATCACCAACTGCTCATATGTAGGTTCAAACTGAAACTGAAGAAAATTAGAATAAGTGTATGAGAGCCAAGGAATGACCTTAAGTATATACCACCTGAGTTCAGAGATCATTTCAAGAACAGGTTTAATGCATTAGAAACTAATCATATTTGGAACTAAATCATACTTGGGATGCAAGAGCATATAGAAAAATAACCCCACAAAAAGATATGCAATGTAGAAGAGAGGCCTTCAGTGAGGGGGTGGGAGAAGGGGAAGGAGATGCACAAGAGGGTAAGGTGGAAGTTATCTGTGCAATGTACAATGAAATGCATATATGGAAATGTCACAATGAAATGCATGTCAGAATGAAACACATTAAGTTGTACATTAAAAAATTCCAATGAAAAAATTCTTAGAAGAAAAAAAAGAAGAAACTAATCATAGAAAAACCAGATGAGTTGTAACATGACATCAAGGACATCAAGAAAGTGAAGAGGATTTGAAACATATACTAATGAAGATCAAAGAACAGCCTTCAGTATAGATTGCTTGTCAACATCAACAAAACAAAAATCCTTACAACTGAATCAGTAAGCAACTTCATGATACATGGAGAAAAGATTGAGATTGTCCAAGATTTTGTTTTACTTGGATTTCTGATCAACACCTGTGGAAGCAGCAGTCAAGAAATCAAAACATACATTGCATTGGGAAAAGCTACTGCAAAAGACCTCTTTAAAGTGTGAAAAGTAAAGATGTCATATTGAAGATGAAGGTGCACCTGATTCCTGCCATGTTATTCTCAGTCACTTCATATGGTTGTGAAAGCTGGATGTTGAATAAGGGAGACACAAGAACTGATGGTTTTGAATTATGGCACTGGAGATGAATATACCATGGACTGCCAAGAGAACCAACATATCTATCCTAGAAGAAGTGTAACTAGAATGCTTCTTGGAAGCAAGGATGGCCAGAGTGTGTCTTATGTATTTTGGACATGTTGTCAGGAGGGACCAATCCCTGGAGAAGGACATGATGTTTGACAGAGAGGCAGGTCAACAAGAAAATGCAAGATCCTCAACTAGATGGACTGACACAGACGGATTGACACTGCAACAATGGGCTTAACTGTAAGTAAGATTGTATGCCTGGCACAGAATTGGGGAATCTTTCGTTCCTTTGTACATAGAGTCACTATGAGTCAGGTTCAACTTGATGACACCTACCATGAACAACATAATCAAATAATCTCTTCTCATTTCACTCAAAGAAAGCTCCTTGACAGTACAGGCTTTATTTTTGTTCAGCTCTTTTCCTAGGACCTAGGGAAACTTTTAGCATCTATAAATATTGTTTGATTGAAGCTAGGCACCATGTCAACACATAATCTTAACAATTTGGGAGGCTGAGGCAGGAGGATTGGGAATTTGAGGCCTGAGGCAGGCTGCACAACTTAGCCTGACCCTGTCGCAAAGGAAAAAGTAAAAAAGAGGTAAAAAGGGAGGGGGCTAGAGGTGCAGGTCAGTGGTAGAGCACTTGCCTAGGATGTGTGAGGCCTTCAATTCAACTCCCCAACACTGCAAAAATATGTCTGTATATATATACAGATATACTATATATATATACATATAGTATATATATATATATATATATATATATATATACACACACATATACATATATACATGTATATATACATATATATCTTGTGTGTATATATGTGTGTATATATATACACAAGATATATGCGTGTGTGTGTATACACACACACACACACACACACAATGTTGTTGTTAGGTGCTGTCAAGTCATGTCCAACTCATAGTGACCCTCATAGGGTTTTCAATGGCTGATTGTTTCGGGATCGCCTTAGGAGTGGATTGCCATATCCTTCTCCTATTTTTGTGGTGCTGAGAATCAAACCCAGGACTTCAGAGACTGCAGAGTGGTGCTCTACCAACTGAGCTAAATTCCAGCCCCACACACAATACACAATATGTGTGCGTGTGTGTGTGTGTGTGTATGTGTGTGTGTGTGTGTATACATATATATATATATATATATATATATATATATATATATATATATATATATGCAGTTTGAGTGAAATTGCTGCTGTTAGGTGCCATTGAGTTGAATCCAACTCATAGAGACCCTATGTACAACAGAACAAAATACTCCCTAACACTGTGCCAGGCAAACAATCTTTTTATGTTTAAGTCTGTGGTTCTAGTCATTGTGTCAATACATCTAGTTGAAGGTCTTCCTTTTTTTCATTGACCTGCCACTCTCTAAAACATGATGTCCTTCTCCAGGGACTGGTCCCTCCTGACAACATGTCCAAACTATATAAGACACACTCTAGCCATCCTTGCTTCCAAGGAGCATTCTGGTTATACTTCTTCTAGGATAGGTCTGTTGGTTCTTTTGGCAGTCCAGGGTATATTCAATATTAATCTCCAGCACTATAATTCAAAAGCATTACTTCTTCTGTCTCCCTTATTTGCTGTCCAGCTTTCATAACCATATACTGGAACTGAAATTACCATGGCATGAGTTAGGCACACCTTCATCTTCAATGTGACATTTTTACTTTTCAACATTTTAAAGAATATTATTGGAATAGATGAGTGAATGAACCCTAGAGTAGTAACTTTAGAAGGAAACATCATGGGTTCAATTCCAGGTGTAGCAATACATACATACATACATACATACATACATACATACATACATACATACATACGGGCTAAGTAGAAGGAATATCTTTTGTATATAGAAATAATTGCATATCCTCATACTGATTTAAAATTATAGAAAACAAAACATCACCTAGTACCTCATCAGTATGTTCAATTTTACGTATTAAGAATAAAATAAGAGAAAACTTAATTTTAAGATCTATTGATTTAACATTTATTGAATGTCAACCAGAAGTATGTTCTATGGGAAAAAAACCCCATTATATCATCATTTAATAGAAGTAGCTACTAATAATTTACTGCTCTGAATAAAAGGCTTAATTCAAAGAGCTAAAAAAAGCAAAGATATTTCACTTTTGAAAACATATAATTTTTCATCATCACATAAATATAGTAGTATTTCCCATGATATAATAAAAGGTTGGGCAAAATATATTTGATTCCTACTTACTTAAAGATATAAATGCTAATTAATTTATCATCTGACGAAAAGCCATACAAAATTCTACATTCAAAACTTAATATATAAGAGAAATTCAACAAAAATATTTGAAAATAGGCAGCTCATGCTTTGTATGGTATTATGTTAACTAAAATTCACATACCACACCCTCTATAAAGCAAGGGCTGCTTGTTCCTACACAGATTATTTTTTCTTCTTCTTTTTCCTTTTTTTTGCACAAATACAAGCATATGCCAAGGCACAAAATGTAATAGTCTCACTATATGGGTGAGATGTGGAACTTTTTGAGCAATTTAAAATATCTTTTGTTTTCTCAAATACCATTATGTTTTTATAAAATATGGACAGAAGAATGGAATCTAATTTGTATTCAGTTATACTGATTAATAAAAATTCTGTTTTTATCTGAGAATATTATTCTGGGGTCTGTTTAATGTGACTGAAAAGTCACAGATTACCATATATACCCTTAAGTGAAACTTAAAATGCTCATTCCCGTGGGCTTTATTTTGTATTCTGAATTCAGATAACTACATTGTATTATGAAGTGCTCTCTTTTAAAAAGGACTCTACAAGCACAAACAGATGGATTAATTACATTAAAAACTGACATGTTAAGTATAAAGTTAAAGAAGCCAAACTTATGCAAATAGAAGATTTATTATTTAATACCCAATTGAATCTAAATGAATTCTTTTTCTATGTCATTACGTTTCAAAACATTTCAGGCATGGGATAAGAGGCAATTTATATGGCATCATAGAAATCTGAGAAAATAATTATTCCTTCCTTTTAGATTTTGAGAAGAATCAACTCCTATTTATAGACTAATAGGAAAGAAAAACTTAGGATAGAGATTTTTTTTCGAGAGTTAGGTCAATTTACGGAAAACAGGGACCATTCAATTCTCCAAATCAGCATTTTCTTTTTGCAAACCTTATTGTCCTTATCTCATATTGCTGGGAAAATAGCAATTACAGAGTAACAGAAGGTTCACTTTTCTCTAGAGCACTTTCATGGGCAGAGTCACCAATTAAAACTATTGCCAGATTTCAAAAGATATAATAAAAGACAAGTAATTTTTTTCTTTCTCATTTTTATAAATCAAAAGGAAAGAACATAACTATCTATTACAAGCTGTAAATGTATTAAATTTTCCTACTTATTATTCACTTTTTCTTTTTGCAAAATTATAACCATAATGACGCACCATATTATGTAGCATAGTGCTTAGGAAGACAGGATCCAAAGCCAGTCTCTCTCAGCTCTGCCTCAGCAACTACATCACTAGCTACAGAACCCTGGGCAAGATATCTGTTCCCTCTGATCTTCCGTTTTCTCATTGGTAACATGTGATAATAATGGATTACTATCTAGCCTGTAACAATATTAAGATTAAATATATTAATCACAAAAAACATTCAGATGAACACTATAAATGTTCAGTAAACACTTCAAAAATAAGAATAAAATATAACCACCACAATCTGGATGACAAATTATGTTGAGTGGGTAGATTTCCACTTTGAAGTAATTTTTAAGAATTTCCTATTTATTTCCCACTCCTCCTCCTCCAAACCATGCTATGTGGATAACAACAGGTGAGGCCCAGATTTTACAGTACCTTATCTTAAAAACTTTTTAAGCCAGGCATGGTGGCACACAGCTGCAATCCCAGAACTACGGAGGCTGAGGCAGGAGGCTCAGCATGAGTTTGAGGCCAGCCTGGTCTACATAGCAAGTTCCAGGCCAGCCTGAGCCACACAGTAAGGCCCTGTCTCAAAAAACTAAAACAACAACAACAAATAATAATAATAAATAAAAATAAAATAATAATAATAAGTAAAAACTTTCTAAGTATTTTTTTTCTGTTATGACAGGAGAACAAGAGCAGAAAGTCAGGGTACACATCAAGTCTAAAGAATAGTGAGGATTCCTAGATAAGTTCTTTGAAATGTTCCTTTGGTAATTTTAATTCAGAGACTAGTGCTTAAACACCATCATATAATGACCCAACTCTCACCAGATCCAAAAAAGCAATTAATTCATAAAAGACAACAGCATCAATAGCTTAGCAATGCTCCAGGAAAATGGAACCATTTGAAAGCCAAGTCTAGAATTAGATCTTATAGTAAATCAATTAAAATAATATGGGGATAATTATTTAAACATACTTGTCAATAACTGTCTATTTGCATATGCAAATCTGAAAACTCTCTTATGAAAATGCCAGAATGTGAAGACTTTTAAAATTTGTAATAATATCAGTAATTATGACAGCTACAATTTACTATATGGCAGGCATTCTGAGAAAAGCTGTGTACAGAGTGTATCATTTCACTCATATAGTTCTATGAGACAGTAACTATTCAACCTTATGACATAGAGAGTTTAAGTAACTGACCAGGTGGCCAGGGTCCAGATCTGAAAATAGATTCTTTTGACTTCAGAGCCCAGACTCTTAAGTACTAATTTTTATAAAATTATTTCCTTGATCTGATTTTTCTTGCTGGAAAACGGTCATGGCACTCTTTCTAACCTTACTCAGACATGAGAGAATTCAGATTCTTTTAGGGGAGATACCCCCAATTTGAGAGATTTTCAGGGCATATCTCTGTCCCACCTGGAGCCCAAATGAGAGATGTGGGCTTATTGTTGCTTTAATTTTATTCTTCAGATGTCAATCATGTCTTTGGACATAAAAGAGAATGACTTTTGAAATAATTTCCAAGGACTTCCGATCTTTTCCACTTGCTAAAACTTTCAAGTCCTAAGATTTGAATTATATGTCAAGTTTTCAAATCAGATGTAAAAGCTATGAAAGACTTAAACAGCTTTCATGATCAAGTTGTGAGGCCACATAGATTTAAAAGGGAAATGACATATTTGATTTTAATGTTAGATTTCAAGTTATATAAAATTAGCTGAGGTGGTTATTCACAAGGTTTGTGTGTAGAAAACAGATGAAAATATTGAGTCCATTTTAATAGTGGGACCATAAGGACTAGATGGAAAATTTAATGGCGGCATCTTTCCCTGGTTTCCTTCCTCGTTATTATATTTCAAGCAACAGTTCTGCTCTGCCAAGTCATCATTCTACACTGAATTTAGAACTCTTGTGGGCACATGCTTTCAGCATAAAGATTCCCTTACCATAATATTAGTAATTTCAGGCAGCTTATTTGAATGTCAGTGGAAATTCAGGGTGCCTCAACAATATATTGATTTCCAAAAGTAGAAATGTGGTTCTAATATAACTGCTTGCAAATATTACTGCCGTCCTCTCTTGAGCTATATTTATTTTTGAAAAATGAAAATGATAGTTTTATTTTAGCAAGAACAAGTATGGAAATCTTTAAAAGACATTGGTAAATCTCGCATAATTGCTTCAGAATTGAAATTAACATTGAATTTTTCCTTGTGAACTCATTTATTCAAATAGATGACTAGAGTAAGACCCAGTGAAAGTTTTTGGAGATTAAATGTATTACCACCGTTTATCTAGTATGGCTTGGGAAATTCATTGAAGGCTTATGAAGGTACATTGTCTGGACAAACTTGGCTCAAAAGAAATATGCTTAGTAGAAGACAGGAGGAAGGACACTCAAGTTGAAGAGAGAAGCTCAGGAACTAAAAGTGGAATACATTTGTCATTGAGCAAAAGACAAGAGGTATAAACATGCTATTTCTCTAAGCATTTGATATACAGCTAAACCTGGGAAGACACTCAATACTAATTGGAAACTGGTTTAGGGAAACAGTAGTCAGAGGAGAGCAGCTTTGTATTCTGATATGTCTAGGAAGTTTTATTCTGCTACAAAGTGAGATACCTTATGAAACTAAAGAATTCATTGTTCTTAAAAATTACTTTTTCCAATAATAAAAGCCTTGTCATAATAAGAAATATGGAAACACAGATGAGAACAGAAGGAAATCAAACTCACTTATAAACTCATTTTTAGGGAAAACCAGCATTAAGAATTCTGTAGAACTTAAAAAATGTCTGTGTATATGTGTTTTTGTGTCCTCATGTTTATAAAAAGTGTGAAAGGAAACAAATGAGTATAATACTTTTTAACTTAATTTCTGTATGTATGTGAAGGACATTCTCAGATCTCTTTCTCTAGGATTTAATGTCTATTTAGAGAGCCAATAAAGAGAATTCAAATTTTGAACTTAATTCTGGACCAATTTTGTTCTGGAGCAATAAAGTGGGGACATTGAAACAATATAAATTTTAGGTGGGCTGGGATTTAGCTCATTTGGTAGAGCATCATTCTGTAGTCTCTGAGGTCCTGAGTTCAATTCCCAGCACCACAAAAATGGGAGAAGGACATGGCAATCCACTCCCAAGGCAATTCTAAAACAATTATCCATTGAAAACCCTATAAGGGTCGCTATGAGTCGGACACAATTCAATGCTACCTAACAACAACAACAACAAACTTTAGGGGGAGAAAACTCGTCACAGTGTATTTGTTATTATTCAAAGAAAGGAATGCTGGGCATAGTCAGAAATATAATATTTACACATGAAATTTTGAAAAAAATATGATAATCGTATAATGTGCTACTAAACCTCAAAACGAATAAGAGATGTATATTTCTGTGTTTCCTTATCTACACATTTATCTAACAAACATTCTTTCTCTTAATATATGAGAAATGGCAAGCTCAATAAGAAGTCAGACCAGTTGGGCTTGAATTCTGGTTTCTAAGCCTGAGTGTTCTTTGTTATAAAATGGATATGATAACAGGGTGTTTTGAAACTCAGTGAGATAAAGGACTTGGCATAGTATAGGGAATGAGCTGGGCATTCCATGAATAGGCTGTGATCGTTACTGCGATTGCTACATTTTACTCTCTGACTATTGCACTTGCAATTATCCAAGAAAAATTTTCAATTGGAGTTACCTTCTTTAAGGATAAAGACTATAATTTGCTTACAATTGCATGTTCAGTTCTGATCACAGCTGTCTGATTTATAATAGGTTAAAAACCAAACAAAATATGCAAAGAAAAAATCTGTCCTGTACCTGCCCTGCTCTCCTGCCTTGGTTTATGAGCTACCTGTCAAATCATTTGATACCATTTTTAAAATTTGAGTTTGCCAGAGTTGATCTCCACTGTTAGCAATTAGAGAGGACCAACTAGTCATTTCTGGTCAGGGTAGATATTAATGTTAATTGGGAAAAAAATTTTATAGAGAAGTCATTAATCAGTTAATAGGGAATATTTTTATGCAATGGCAATGTTCCTTTTAATATATGACCTCAATAGTAGGAATGTGATAAGTGAAAATTGATGTAAAGTCTCTGTTGTGATTAAGAACAGGGACTGACTTCCTAAATCCTACTTCACCCTGTACTGAGTGTTATGCAGCAAATCATAGAAACTCTCATTGTTCAATTTTCAACTTATAAAACAGAAAAAATAGTAATACCAACCTCATAAGTTATTATAAGTAGGTAGAGTGCTTAGTACTTTTCCAGGACATTTTAAGGATTTGTTAAGTGCTAGGACTAACACTAGAGATGATGGTTAATAATAAGAAGAGCCTAAAGTCAACCCTATGTGTGCAAATTCTATAAAGAACTATGTTAGTAAAAAAAGTTCAGTACAGTGAGGACACGTAAGAAGGTAAGTGGCAATATATAGGATGTCAGATTGAATTCCCTGGATTAACAGTGTACTTCAACTGATGCTCAAATCTAGAAGAAGCAAAATTAGAGTAGTCATTCAGTTAAATATGAGTGACTGAATTCTCCCATTAAAGGACAGAGGATTAAAAAATCCTCTGGATTAAAAAATATTACCTATGTGGTATTTCTAATTAAGATAGAGAATGTTAAAAAATAAAGATTGGGCAAAGAAATGCAAACATAAGAAAAATGACAACAGGAATAGGAATTACTAGTAGCAAAGTGGAATTAAATGTTGAAAGAAGTAAGTAGGATAAAGAGGAGCAGGATGGATGGTAAAGGGAGACAATTCATGACATAAATACAACTAACATATTACCAGTTACAAATAAGCTAGCAACTAAAACATAAAATAAAAACCATTAGCTGTGCAAGAACTTATAAACTTAGAGTGAGCATTCTGAATAGTCCTCACACCAGTCAACAGATCTGCTAACTAAAATACAAGTAAAGACATGGCAAAATTAATAAACATGATTTATTAAATATACATGTATCTTCCTCCCTTACATACAAATATAAATTTGTTTATATCCATAGACTACTCAAAAACATTAACTATTAAAACACACATTTTTACTAGACAGAGGTAGATTTTTCATACTAGCTTTTAAAAATTATAAACTAAAGGAATTAAGAGACAAAGATGATCAACCATCTTGTTTTTCTTAACTAAAAATACTTAGATAATTTCTAGAAAATCTTTGGATTAAAAATGGAAATTAAATGCAATCTAGAAAATACTGAGATGAAGATTATTTTATCATAAATGCTGAAATACAGTTAAAGCTGTAAGTGGAGGACTACCTTTGGCCTTTGGAGTCTTCATTATTAAACAGTGAAGCCAGATTAAAAAACTAAATCATCCCATATCTCCTTAAATAGCAAAAGAATAAGATAAACAACAAGAAGCCTAACAAAGGCTTACTATTAAAAAAACAGAAAATGAATATTGAATGAGATGGACACAAAAGTCTGAAATGAGATGGACACAAAAATCAGAAAAAACTAGTAAAGCTAGGTACTGTGGAACATTCCTGTAATCCCAGCAAATCAGAAGCCTGAAGCAGGTAGATCACAAGTTCAAGGCCAGAGGCTGCCTTCACAAATTCGCAAGACTCTGTCTCAAAATACAATATGTAAAAGGTGCTGGACGTGCTTCTCAGGGGTAGAACACTGACCTAGCATGCATGAGACCCTGGGTTCAACACCCAGAACAAGAAAAAAAAAAAAAAAAAAGAAAGAAAGAAAATGAAGGAAGGAAAGAAAGATAAAAAACAAATGGCTAGTAAAAATAGGTAGTCCTTTTGTGAGTATAATGAAGACTCATACTTACATATGAATATACATTCATATATATATGTATATATATGTATATATACATATATATATACATACACATCTATAGAGTGAAAGAGTGAGAGAAAGAGGGAGAGAGAGATACACATGGAGACAAGATTAACAGTGAGAACTTGGATGCATAACCATAAACTCAAGAAAAATTAAATAAATTGGAACAAACAACTAACTGAAATTCTATGGCAGCAAATTACAAATCCTAGAGAAAATGGCTAATCACCTGATGAAACATGTATAAGAAAATTTCCCTTAAAGCAAAGGATACCTTTAGGACAATTTACTCCAGAGAATATCAAGTGGTTAGACTTGTGTCATGAATATTAACAATTTCAGATGCCTTCAAAGCTGAGTTTTATCTAACCTTTGAAGATTACTTACAACTGTCACACAAATGGCAAAATAAAATAAAGAAATTCTTGAGTCACTTATCATTAATACCAAAAATTGAAAAGATACCATAAACCAAACCAAACTAAACCACATTAAGTCACTTTTAAATAAAATTGCAACATTTTAAATATTAATATAAAACCAAGCAGAGTATTAAAGATAAAACATGATTAAGTGATTCAACAATAAATTAAAGAAAAATGAATCTATGATCTTATTTACAAACTCTGAAAAGTTGTTTGATAAAATCATTCCTAATGAACATCCTAAATGAAATTGGAACAGAAAACACCTAAGTAGAACAAAAAGCATTTAATGTGAGCCAATAAAAACATCATCTAAGTAATGTTTTTAACTTCAACTTTTATTATGCTTTTTCTCACCCATTCCACTGTACTCTCCCTGCACTTCCAGAGAAAAATATTTGTTCTGTGTCTATTACCTATCAGGGACTCTGCTGGACCACAATTCAAACTACTTAAAACATAATCTGAAAAGAAACATGAAGGGCTGGGGAAGCAGCAAGTAGAAACAATACAGAAAAAGGGACAAGACTGGGAGGAGGGGATACCAAACACTGATGTCCATATTCTGAATTTGAAGAGAACTGAAATTTCGCTTTAAGCATATTCTCATTTAAAACATTTTTTACAAAGAGGGTCATTCTTTCCCTGACAATCAAATTTTCTCTATTTTTCTTGCATATTTTGTTCACATTGAGCAACAATAAAACAAAGTAGTCGAGTACCAAAGGGAAAAGCCAGCATTTATATGGCATTCTGGTTTCCTGTGTTTCTTTGGTGTTCTACAAAGTTTGCATTTAATTAGAGCACCCTGAAGTGACTGCAGGCAGATGAAGCCACTATTATGCTGCAGGGAGAGCTGACAGACAGCTTCAGGAGCGTTTAGTTAACAAATCATTACTTAGTGTTTGTAAGACTTCTACTTGAACCCAAACAGAACGTGTAACTGTCTTGGAAGAACAAAGCCATCAATTGTAAAACAAACCTGGGTAAAGGCAGCTAGGATCAGCAGGGAGGGGAAATAAAGTAATGTATTCAAATTGTATATTTGAATAGTAAGAGTGTGGCATTTTCCTCTTGAAAAGTAACATAAATTTGGAGTCATTTTATTAAAAAAACAACAAAACACATGAACAATGACTTCCCTGCTTTAACAAAAAGTTGTGTATTTGTCCTTTAAGTTGAAGATAAAATTAAAATGGAAAGAGAAAAGATTAATACATTGTATACCTAAAAGATGCCCATGTTTGCATTTTTTAACTTTGTGGAAAGCATGCTGTAATGTTGGGTTTAATTTTGTCATTGAAAAGAGAACAGTAAATTTTTAACACAATACAGTCCTGTGATTTCTTAACTTTTGCCATGTTCAGGATTCTTGTATCTTCATCTTCTAACTGGTAATGCCATAAGCAGAGGACAGAAGGGCAGAGCACAGCCAAAAGAGCCAAATGCAGAACAGAAAAAATAGGTCAAAGCAGCAGAGTTAACTATTATTTTTCAAAGGCTATTCCAAGCATTGAAATTCTGATGCCTCATTCTTGTGACAAAAATTGTAATGAGAACAGGAAATGGTACCCCATGAATCCACTGTCCTGACAATGATTTAATGAGAATGGGAAATGGTGAGAGCATAACTAATTCGCATTATGATCCTAAAGTTGTCATCATGTGGTTCTGCTCAGATGCAGAGGAATGAAGGATGTCAGACATCAGCTGGGAGAGTGCAAAGAAAAGCATGAAGATGGTGACATTGTGTGGCTGGAAAGTAATGGCAGAATGTGTTAGTGATGGAGGGGTAAGGCTAGGGAGGGGCAAGAGGGGGATACGAAGTGCTGAGTTTGCCTGCTGAATGACAAAACGGGAATAAATTTAAAGGTGGTATGGATGCCAACTGGAAAGAAAAGACCAGCAGATAAGGCAGAGACTGGGTCAGAAAATTTGAGACAAGAAGTAACCAAAAGGTCAAATGAGGAGTCACAAATAGGTGGAACCTGGTCAATTTGGAGACTCTATTATTTCTTCTTGGAAATGTTAAAGTTTACCTCTTTAGTACCAATTGACTTTGTGGTTCTTTCTTTTCCTCTCTGAGTACATAAAGTTTTGTCTCTAAACCTTTAATTCCAGCATTATGTTTTATAAGTGAAGCTAACAAT
Source organism: Pedetes capensis (assembly GCA_007922755.1). NCBI lineage: Eukaryota > Metazoa > Chordata > Mammalia > Rodentia > Pedetidae > Pedetes > Pedetes capensis. The sequence continues at coordinate 224,060 of VMDO01001164.1, forward strand.
GATACCCCACTCCAGGCTACAAAAGCTCTGAAACAAAAAATATTCAACTCAATTAGGAGTTGAACCTATGGGTGAGAACCAGCAGGTTTAAAGTCATGTTATTTAGAATTTGAAACCCACATATGCTAAACAATAATTTCCATTCCTCACAGAAATTTTTTAAAAAGCTAAAATTCATAGGGAAACACAAACTATCCCTAATAATCAAAGTAATCCTGCAGGAAAACAGCAATACTTCAAGTATGATATTATCTGACTTCAAATTATACTATAGAGCCATAGTAACAAAAACAGCATGGTACTGGCACAACAACAGACGTGTAGACCAACAAAATAAGAAGATCTATAAATGAGCCCAACATGTAAAGTTGTCTGATTCTTGACAAAGATGACTGCTATGATTTAAATATAAAATGTGCCCCACAGACTCCTGTTTTGAATACTTGGTCCCCACTTGGTTGTGCTCTTTTGGGAGGCTCTGGAAACTTTGGGGGTGGGGCCAGGCTGGAGGATGTAGATCCCAGAATGGCATGGCTTTGAAGGTTATACAGGGTCTTCAGTCTCCTTCCTATTCTCTGCAAAGAAGTAAAGAATAACCTCTGGCACATGCTATTGCATCCATGATATCCTCCACAAGCATATGGGGCCAAGCAACCATGGACTGAACCCTCTGAACCCATGAACCAAAATAAATATTTCATCCTTTAAGTTGTTCTCTTAGATATTTTGGTCACAGCAACTAGAAAGGTAGCAAACACAACGCCAGGAATACACATTGGGAAAAAGCCTTTTTAACAAGTATTGCTGGGAAAATGGAATATCCACATGTAGAAGACAGAATCTAGATCCCTATTTCACTCTGTGCAAATCAACTTGAAATGGATCAAAGATCTTAATGTAAGATCTGAAACTCTGAAGTTACTAGAGGAAAACATAGCAAGATCTAGGCAAAAACAATGGTTTTCTGGGTAGGACTCCAAAAACTCAGGCAATAAGAGCAAAATCTGACAAATGAGATTACATCAAATTCAAAAGCTTCTTCATTGTTGTTGTTGTTGTTAGGTGCTGTTGAGTCGATATCCGACTCATAGCGACCCTCATAGGGTTTTCAATGGCAGATTGTTTTGGGATTGCCTTGGGAGTGGATTGCCAGGTCCTTCTCCCATTTTTGTGGTGCTGGGAATGGGACCTCAGAGACTGCAGGGCAGCGCTCTACCCACTGAGCCAAATCCCAGCCCATCATAGTCAAAACAAAAACAAACAAGCAAAACAACCCCCAACAAATAGAATGAACAGATAGCCTGGAGAATAGGAGGAAATACTTGCCAGATTTTCATCTGACAGGGGATTGATATCCAGAAAATATAAAGAACTCAGAAAATTAAACAAAAGAGCAAATAATCCAATCAATAAACAGGCAAATGAACTGAACATTTTTATTTCTTCTCTCTTTCTTTCTTTTTCTTTTCCTTTTTTCTTTTTCTTTTTCTTTTTTTTTTTTTTTTTTTTTTTTTTTTTTTTTTTTTTTTTTTTTTTTTTTTTTTTTTTTTTTTTTTTTTTTTTTTTTTTTTTTTTTTTTTTTTTTTTTTTTTTTTTTTTTTTTGCTGTATTAGGGATTGAATCTAGGGCGAATGCTTGCATGCTTTGCACGTGCTATACCACTGAGCTGCACTCCCAACCATTTTTTTTTTTTACTTTTTGAGATAAGGCCTTGCTAAATTATGCAGACTGCCTTTGGTCTCAAACTTGCGATCCTCCTGCCTCTGCCTCTGCCTCCTGAGTCACTGGGATTACAGGCATGCACCACTGCACCTGGCTGACTGAGCATTTTTCAAATGAAGAAGTACAAATGGGCAATCAATAGTACATGAAGTTATGTTCAAATAAATATCTTTAGCCATCAGGAAATGCAAATCAAAATGATACTGAGATTCCATCTCACCCCAGTCAGAATAGTTATTATTAAAAAAAAAAATCTTCTATTGAAGGGCACTTTGGTGATTCCATATCTTTGCTATTGTGAAAAGCACTGCATTGAACATGGAGATGCAGGTGTCTCTGTGGTATGATGACTCATCTCCCTTTGGGTAAATTCCCAATAGTGTATAGCTGGGTCATATGGTAGATCTATTTTTAGTTTTTTGAGGTACCTCCATATTGATTTCCATAGTGGTTGCACCAATTTACAGCTCCACCAACAATGTAAAAGTGTTCCCTTTTCCCTGCAACCTCACCAGCATTTGTTGTTGTTTGTTTTATTGATCTTGGCCATTCTTACTGGTGTAAGGTGAAATCTCAGCATTGTTTTGATTTGCATTTCCCTAATGGCTAGGGATATTGAGCACTTTTTCATGTGTTTCATGGCTTTATGGACCTCTTCATTTGAGAACTGTCTACTCAGTCAGTTCCTTTGCCCATTTGTGTATTGGGTTGTTTGGTTTTTGGGTTTTTTTTTTTCTTGAGTTCCTTATAAATTCTAGTAATTAGACCTTTGTCAGATGTATAAAATGCAAAGATTTTTTCCCATTCCGTGGAGGTTTCCTTGACTCTGTTAATTGTTTCTTTTGCTGTGCAGAAGATTTTTAATTTCATATGGTCCCATTTATCTATTCAGAAGAATGGATAAAAAAGCTATGGTATATATACACAATGGAATACTATTCAGCAATCAAGAAAAATGAAATAGGGTCATTTGCAGCAAAATGGATGGAATTAGAGAAAATTATTTTAAGTGAACGAACACAAGATCAGAAAGAGAAACAACACATGTTCTCACTCATATGAGGGAGCTGACTCAAAATTACAAGAAGGAAAAATCCTACTCAAAGGT
>VMDO01001165.1:0-145585 GCA_007922755.1 Pedetes capensis
AGCCTGAGTGTGGGCAATGGTATCACTTTCCAGCACCCCTTTCCTTGGCTGTCCACTCCTCAGGGTGCCCCGCCCTGCCCCACACCCACAAGCACTTGCCAGTGAGGTTCCCTGCCCACCCTGCTCTGGGACCCGCCCCTACTGCCCACACGGTGGCAACTGACCAGGTCCACCAGCTCTTGGTAGCAGACCTGGCCCCTTTCCTTGCTCTGGGCCAGGGCCACCAACATGTCCAGCTTGGTGGGGTCCAGGGGCAGCTCAGCACAGCACCACCTCCAAGAAGCCTTCTGCTACTACTCAGATGGCTGGACTCCCCAGGCTATTGGCTCTGAACACACTGTGGTCCAACTGCTTGCCCTGTGGGACCTTCTGCCCTGAGTGGATAACTCCCTGAAGACACCTAGCTATGGGAGACACACCTGTCCCTGTCCCCAGTGCTGGACAGGCCCTATACAGCCCAGGTGCCACCTAGCAGAGGTGGGGGAGGCCCCACTGCAGCTTTTCCTGCTCTGACCAAGACGAACCCACAGGGTCACTCACTGCAGGACAGGATCCGGTAGCTTCAGAAGGGCCAGGGCTGCGCACAGGAGACATCCAGGCAGGCCCATGACCAAGGCAGGGCTGCAGCTCCGGTAAGTGAAGGCGACAGACCAGAGTGACGCGTAGCCACATTCACCCTTCCATGGACCCCTCACACTGCCATGTGGTGCCCCAGATGTGATGCAGGGAGCCCTCACTCCCAGCTGCTGGGCCTCAGGAGTACAGAGGGCTAGAAGTAGCATCCTGCCCTTCCCAGAGGGACTGAGAGGTTGTCGGGGAGGGTGAGGGACTTCAGGGCACAGTCAGGAATCCCCATGCAGCAGGCAGCATCTTCCTGTGACCCCTTGGGTGCAAGAATAGAGACCCAGGTGCACACCTCTAGGGGAGGCTTGGTATCAGCTCTAGGCCTCCCCACAGCCTGCAGGGTCCTATCCTCGCAGGCCAGGGCTCGATGGCAGTTCCCTGTTCACAGCAGGCTGTCACCACAGCCAAGTCCCATGAAGCCCAGCTTCTTGGTATACCCAGGCAGGTTGATGAGGTACTGAGGTCTAGGGACCCCACCCCTGGAGAAGGGTCTCAGGAGGATGGAGGGCTGGGGCTGGAGTAGGCACACTCCCAAAGAACACCCTGTCACCATGCATTGGGCCTGCTGCCCACACCCACATGACGTCGAATGTCTTGGGCTGCAGCTGGCCACAACCATACTCTTCAATCATTTGCCACAATGGCCTGAGGCCTTAGGACAGGGACCCAGGGAAAGGGGGGAGGTGTGGGCACATGACATCACGAAACCACACCAAGTGACATGTCTTAGATTGATTCAACAAAAGCTGTCTTTAGAGACCAAGGTTGGCCGTGGAAAATACACTTGAGGTTTAATGGGAAACCCAGTCTTGAGTGTTCTGTGGTGGATGCAGCCATGTACAAGGTTCCAAACTGGACAAAAAGGGGGCACTGCACGACCGTCCAGCCACTCCCTGCCCTGCCCACCACCCCTGGTCCCTGCACACTCACTGGCCACCCAGAACCAGGAAGGATGGAGCCCTGAGAATTTTGGATCTGTGGGCACTGGCTTCCTGAACCATGCCCTCTAACTCTCAACATGACACCCCAAAGTGACACCATGCCTGACAGCTGTGGCCGGCACACAGGGGCCTCCCCCTTGGCACACCTGCCACCCTGACTCTTGGGGTTGGCAAAAGCCAGGGCAAGACACAGAATAGAGCCTTGCTGTGGAGCAGCTGGACTTTGGATGCAAAAGTGTAGACAGAGAGGAGGTCCCCTAAGTGGTGGCCCTGCAGTCAGTCATGCTGTGGGGCTGAATACCCAAACTCCACTGCTGTGCTGCCCCTGCAGAGCCCCTGCAGCAAGCCCCGCCTGGGTGAAAGAGGCGCTCAAGGGGCATCACCGGCTCCTCACCAGGACTCTGTAGAGTGAGAAGCTGAGGACCGCAACCACAGCAGCCCCGACGGCCACCAGCATCCCCCGGAGCCAGGAGGAGGTTGCAGGCGGCTCCATGTGGACCAGGTATCTGTGGGAAAAAGAGGAGCTCAGTGCCCTGCTCAAGCCCCTACAGTGTCCCAGGTAGCCAGAAGCCAGGCTGTGGGGCCACACTCATCCCACCTCTCGGCCACAGACCCCAACCCTGCTGCTCCCACCAAAATGCTGCATCTTTTGTACACTGGAGACACAAAGCCCCAGCCTGAGCCAGACCACCCTCTACCCAAGACGACTGCGGCGTGGTACCCACGGAAAGGTGGCCATGGAAGCCAGCCGAGTGAAAATGTCCATGCTGGGCTGGGCCAGGTTGGTGCAGGAGAATGGGGTGGGAGCCGGCAGCCGGTGCCTGTGGCAGAACTCGGCTGGGCACAGGCCTGGGGGGGCAACACCTTCAGGCAGGTCGGCCTTTGAGGAGACGAAGAGGCAGGGGGTCTGGCCATCCATGTAATGGCGCTGCCGGAGAGAGAACAGTGAGGGCCAAGCTCGCTGGACCACCAGCCCTGGGGCTCGACTCTGCTGCAGGGCCCAGGCCCAGCCTTGCCTTGTAGACACTGGCACAGTGCACAAAGGACTGGGGGTCACTGCCGTCGAACATCAGGCAAGCAACGTCACAGGTGGCGTCTGAAGAGGGGGCCAGCAGGCTCTCTGCACTCACTTCACACAACTGGGACACATAGTGGCCTCAGGGGGTGTTCCCAGAGGCTGGGCCCCCAGAGGGCCACCCTGGGATAGGTCTCCCAGGTGGGGGCATGGGCACGTTTGGTGTCCCGGGTCTTCCCTCTGGGACAGGGTGCATGGTTCCCAGCACTCACGATCAGGTACTTCTCCTGGCCGTTGACCTGCACCGTGTCAATGGCGTGGACAGGAGGTTCCGGAGGGAGCTCCCTGACTTCCTGGTGCCAAGGAGCAGGAAGGTTACCCTAATGCTGGCTGTCCCCAAAGCTCCCCGAGGTGCCCCTCCTGCCTCGAGTCCCCGAGTTGGGGCTGGGCCTCTGCAGACACTCACCCCCAGGCTGTGTCCGAGGAAGGCCTGCAGGAAGGAGGACTTCCCCACCCCTTGTGCCCCCACCACCTTGCACAGGAGAACGCCACGCTGTGTCTGCCCCTTCTCTTGGTCCAGCCTCTTCTCCCGGGTCACTGTGAGGACAAGCCCAGGTGAGAGGGACCACCAGACAGGAGCTGGGACAGAGGCATCGCCAGGATGGACACCCACCTGTGATGGCCTGGGCCTGGGAGTCCTGTTCACAGAGGGTGGGGTAGCCCAGATAGCCAAGGTGAGCGAGGCAGCGCTGCACGTCCAGGTAGGTCACCAGGCTTGGGTGGGCAGAAGGCATGGAATCACCACAAGGAGCGCGGCAGGCAGGGCAGGGGAGGGGGTGAGGCTGTACTCACGTCCACTGGCAGAGGTATCCATGTAGGGGCAGCCGGCCAGCCTCGGTGCGGACAGTGTGTGAGAGCTCAGGCCCCCAGGGGGCCTCCGGGAACACACTGAAGAGGCTCTGCAGCTCCATGGGCGAGAGGGCACCATCATGGTCCTGTGGGTGGGGAGCCACGGTGACGTGGGCTGGGGGGAGGGGACGGCTAGTGAGGGCAGCTGCACTCACCTGGTCATGCTTCTCAAACACCCGCTGCACAAACAGGTAGCCTTGGTGGTTGAGCTCGGTGCTGCAGCCGGGGGGCACATGGAACCTGTGGGGATGTCGGGTGTGTGGCACCTCTTGCAGGTCCTGCCTGTGCAGTGAGGCACTGCTGGGGTACAGTCACTGGAGCCCCAATGCAAGCCTGGCTCCTGTCTGGCAGACCCTCCCAGACCTCCTAGTGTTCTACAAACACGGAAGGGCCCTGCACAAGCCCATGTTGGGAGCCAAGTGCTGTGGAGCGCACCCGCCACTCACAGTGGGCACAGGTAGTCTGGGGTCAGCTCGAGTGTGTCGCTGTAACCAAAGCGCCGCAGGATAGTCCACGTGGTCTCATGCCGGCCACGCTGGATGAAAAGTGTGTTCAGGAATAGGAAGCCTGTGCCAGACAGAGGTGGGCTAGCACATGCCCCAGCTGAGCCCACTCCCCACGCGCCAGGACATGGGCTGGGTGGCGGCCTCACCCTCCAGGGTCAGGCAGTCATCCCGCACACCATCTGCCACGTTCTTGCACACCACCCTTTTGACATCCTCCAGGGCCTGGGGGGCCAGGGGGTGGCCGAAGCAGGACTTCTGCCTCCGAGAGGAAGTTGCTTGAGGTCAGTCAGCTGCCCCAGACTACCCAGCCTTGTTATGGAGAGTGGCTGGGGCCTGAGATGGGCGCCACAGGGTAGGGCCACACCTGGAAAGCATTGAGCTCCTCGTCGCTGAGCGCATGGTCCAGGTCCCCATCGCAGAGCCTGAAGACACGTGTGAGGGCCTTGGTGCACGCGGGCCTCAGCTGCAGGGACAGTGGCTCAGTACCAGGCAGCCCTCACCCCTGTCTGCCCTGCTACTCCCACCCAGTCTCCCCACCTGAAGCCACATGGGCTCTGGGGTGACAGTCCTGAGGGGCCCTTACCCACTGCTCACCTGCTTGGCCTCAGAGTCATAGAGAGGAGCCGTGGGGTGCAGAACGGCCTTCTGGGCATAGTAAAATAGCTCAGAAACATTCCTCAGGTGCTTGGCAGAACACTAGGAGGGAACAAGACATGCTCCAAGAAAGACCTAAGAAAGCTACTGCAGAGTCAGCACTTCTGCCCTGGTGGGAGTGTCTCCTCTTCATCCTCTCTGCCACCTGCTTACCTCCACACAGGTTTCTATCTCGGGAAACTGGCTCATGATGGGCAGCACAGCCTCCATGGTGCTTCCCGGCCGCAGGTCTGACTTGTTGCCCACAAGAATAATGGGCACCCTGGGAAACAGGTCCATGGTCACCAAGGACAGGGAACCAGTGGGGCCCGGACCCCCTGATGATTCCCTGCTTGTTACCTGGGGCCTGTCGCAGTTCTGCCATTCACCAGCGGGATCCACTTGGTTCGGATCTGAAAGGCAAAGCCTGGTTGTGAGGGGGGGCTGCCCACTGGGCCCCAACTCCTATCTGGAGCTTGCGCCAGGCTCCAGCAGAGGGGAGGTGGAGGCCAGTGGAGGACTAGTCATGGGCACTAGGGAGGAAACTGGCAGGGGAAAGCAAAGGGCAGATGGGGAAAGCAAAGGGCAGATGGGGCCTCATCTGTCTGGTCCTATCAGCTGCAACGCCCCCAAGCAGGGTGGAGTCCCAGGAGGCTAACCCCCGCTCAGAGAAACGAGGCTGGCCACGGGGGGACCACCTGGACATCAAGGGCCACTGTCTGCGGCCCAGGTCTGTACTGAGGACAGCTGCTGACTGAGCCAGACACCAGCAGCAGGGACCTGGATGGACAGGAGCTCACAAAGCTCCCTGCTGCTCACCTTCTCAATGGTGGCCTCCTCAGACACGTCGTACACCACACACACGACATTCGCCTGCAAGGAGACCAGCAAGGCACGGGGTGACAAACAGCAGCCCCACTTGCTGTGGACAGCACAGACCACTCCAGTGTGGCCCAAGCACTCACAGGCAGGACAAGCTGTGGCCCCACAGCCTGAGAAGCCCACCCTTGCCTGGACAAGCAGTCTCAGCCCACTCCAAATGCAGACACCTTAGGCCTGAGGACCATGGCGCTGGTCAGCAGGTCCCGAGTGCTCAAGGCAGACACAAGCACACCTGTGGGACTGCAAGCTATATGCAGGATGGGTCCCGCCCTGACCTAGGTCTCTCACCTTCCTATCACTGCAAGCAACCAGAGTGTCAAGGGCAAAGGGAAGAGAGAACAGCAAGGTGTGCTGTGGCCTGCACTGTGACCAGGGACAGATGCCTTGGGACAGGTGGAGGCTGCAGGGCTGGGTCCAGGTACACATGCTCTGGGGCTCCAGCGCAGTGGGCAGAGCGCACAGCAGGGCTGGGCCACAGCAGTGCTTAGGGCAGGCCCCTGAGACGCCGGGGCTGCACCTCACAGACCCAGCCAAAATGCAGCATGGGAGGGAGGTTCCTCCTGTCCCTGGGCACCGCCAGAGGCGCTGGACGGGCCCTGGCTCCACTAAGGGTGTCCTAGGAGCCCCAGTAACAACTCTCCGTGCTGAGGTCACAGCAGAATTATCAAGACCAAGGACGACCGACCGCCGTAATCCAGGTCCCCAGCGCCAAGCGGATTAGGCCGAGGGAGCAGCCAGCCGGCGGGCAGTGAGCGGGCCCTGGGCAGGCGCCGCACCTTGTGGATCTCGTCCTGGAGCTCCTCGTCCGTCTGCTCGGCCTCTGTGGGGAGAGAGCGCGCTGCAGACCCCGCAGCACGCCGCCCGCTGCCCGCCGCCCGCGCGCGGCGCCTACCTGAGTAGTCCACGATGTGCGTGGGCACCTTCTCCGGGGTGACGTCGGCGGGGATGGTGATCTCCTCTGCGCGGGCCGGGACCTGTGGCGGGCGGGCAGCCTGAGCCTGCAGCCCCCTCCCGGCCAGCGCCCCGGCCCGCGCCCCGGCCCGCGCCCGCGCACCTCCTCGGGGAACTCCTCGCCAACCAGTGATAGGATCAGCGACGTCTTCCCGACTTGGGCTGCGCACGCGAGCGGGGCGGGCGGTCACGCGAGTGCCCGAGGTCGCGGCACTGCGACCCCAGGCCCCGCGCACCCAGCCCCATGGACCCTCGCCTACCCTCGCCCAGCAACAGGATGCGCACGTCCCGCCTCATGGCTCTGCCGCGACCCCGACCCCACCGGACCCGACCCAGTCCCTGTCCCCCGCCCCACGCTCCGCCCGGTGCCAGCACTTCCGGCCTCTACCAGCGAGCCGGGCAGGCCAGAGCGGCCGAACTTCTCAGTGGCGCCACCAGGCGGGCGCGCCGGGATCCGCCGGCGGTGCCGTCCTCCCAGGTGCCCAGGCCAGGGCCCAGGCGGGGAAGGAGAGACAAGGAGCCGGACAGGGGGCGGAAGCAGCCAGCGAAGGGGCAGTAAGGAGACAACCAGTCGTGCGATAAACCCTAACGTTTACTTAAAATGTACAAAGCCGAAGCATTAAAAGCCCCTCGGGTGGAAAACCCCTTAGGGTATTGCAAGTTTATTTTTCGTTTTGTTTTGTTTTGTGGTGCTGAGGATCCTTCCGGGGGCCGAGTACCTGCTAGGCAAGCGGTCTACCACTGAGCTACAACCCCAGGCCCCTTAAGTCTCTTCAACAGCTTAGTCTCAGCCACCCCACCACAGCTGCCACCATCACAACTTGGGTTTTCTGCTCCTGTACCCAGCAGGGCTGTCAATGGCACCCAACACCGTGGTCGACTGCAGCTCAGTGGCCGTAACCTCCCACACCAGGATCTCGTTGTGTGCAGCTGAGAAGAGCAGCCTGGCAGATGGGGTGAACCTGCACAAGTGCACCGTGTCGTCGTGGCCAGCAAAGTCCTGGGCGGTCCCTGACATGCAGTCCAGAAGCCTCAGCATGCACTCTGTGGAAGGAAGGCACAGGGTGGCAAGGCCCAGGCAACACGCCAAGGGACCCTCTTTGGCCATCCCCAGGCAGGAACAATGCTGGCATCAGGGGTCAGGACTCTGCTCTCCACATCCCAGGGCCCATGGCAGCTGAGGGCCATCCAAGCCACTGGGTCCCCAACTTGGGCTCTCATAGTCCTGAGGATGGGCTGGCCAGGTCCTCAGCATCACTTATTCTCTCACCCCAGTGCAGGTGCTGTGCTTGGCACCTCACACTTGGCTCCCAAGCCTCCAACTCTCGCTGGGGCAGGTGTATTCACACAGTTCATGGATGTGGAGCTCAAGGCGCAGAGGTGAGGGTGAATAAGCCTATTCGGTCCCTGCCTAAGACGGTCTCAGTCTGTGTCCACCAACACTCACCAGCAAAGCCAACAGCTATGAGGTGGGCACCCGGGGACAGGCTCAGGGACATGGCAAAGAAAGGCAGCAGCATTCTGTCCACCACCTGTGGGCAGCAAGTGTGAGGCAAGGCTCCTGCTGGGGCCCATGACCCTGTGCTCCACAGCCCAGAGGCCTGAGCCACGTTGCAGATCAGGCAGCTGCACACACCTGCTTCTGGCGGAGGCTGTAGAAGACCACCTCTTCCTGTGCACCAAGGCCCACACACACCAGCAGCGCCCGGTCCCAGGGGCAAAAGGCGGCAAGGGAGGGGGGCAGGAGGCCCAGAGCCTGTGGGGGCAGCATGCTGTGGTGGGGTGCACAGGCAGGGACCCCACCTATGTGCCTCTGAGACTCTTACCTTTGAAGTGGCAGGAGCCGGGAAGCTCAACCAGTCCAGGAGCTCACAACGGTTCTGGGGCCAGTCGGAGACCCAGACGCTGACCCGCTGGTCCCCACTGGCAGCCAGCCACAGGTCTGCACCCTCCACCCCTAGATCTCCATACTGGGGGACAAGGACCATGGGTACCTCTGCCCCACCTCCCCCACCCTGCCCTGCCAGCACCCCAGGCCACTCCCTACTGGTTCTCAAGGCTGGTCACCTCTTTACTTGTGCTCTGGATGGCAGAGATGGAGGAACCTCGATGGTCACTCAGCATACGGAAGGTCATCCCTGTATGGGGACGGCTCACAGCCACAAGCCCATCCTTGTCACCAGAGAGGACAGTCTGACCTGGGCCAAAGGGGACCATGTTGACACACTGTGAGCCCAGTCCCCAGCTTAGAAGTGTACTGTGGGTGGGGTGGCCATGGCACATCACCCTTCATGGCCCCAGTCCTCACCGTCAGCGGAAAAGGCAATGGCGGTCACAGCAGCCTGGTGTGGATGCATCTTGAGCTCCACTGCAGTGTGGGAGATGCTGAAGACACGCAGGGTGCCATCACTGTAGCCCGCCACCACCCGCTGCTGCTCCTGATGCCTGGAGGTCAGAGGGCTCCACGCAAGGCAGAGGCAGCTCTGGAGACCCATGGGGAGGAAGCACCGGTACTCAACCCGGGAGATGGCAACAGCCCCAAGGCTGAGCCTAGAGGGGGCCCCAAGCACGTACCCCAGCACCCCCAGCACTCCCCACTTATGTACCTGATTCAGCACCTGGAACTGGATCACCAGCTCCATGCTGGCCAGAGACCACACTCGCACACTCCCATCCTCACCACATGTGGCACAGCGTGACTCACAGGGGCTGAAGACCACCTCGTTCACCTGCGGGACCCAGCTGGGCTGAGAACACCTGGCTGGGTCTTTCCAGCTCCGGCCTTCAGGGCACCCATCTCCTGCCCAACTCCACCTGACCCAGACACTTCCATGTGGAGAGAAGAGGCCTGGAAGGAACTCAGCAGTAGGTGGGACCTGGGATTCCATGGAAAGCAATCTGACAGAATCTAACATCTAACACAATCACGTGACCACATGTCTCCAGAAGGCTGAAAACTGAAGCTGGAGGTACAAGACAACACCTTGGCCATCTCCCGTGATAGGGACATGGATGGCTTCATGGCATTTCCCTGAGGTCATTAGTACATGTCAAGGGAGAAAGCAGGTATGTCATCATGTTAGTGCCACTGAGAATCAAGATTTTGGGATAAATGAAGCACAGGTGCCAGATGCCAGTGAGGTTCAACAAAACAACCTGGTACCTAATTACAAGTTTAAGTGCAACTGTGAACTCATGATACATTTTGTTTTATGGAGATGATTCAGGGTTGGGGGTGGCTCAGAGGTGGATCAGCTGAGCCGAGGTGGGCTCGTGGGCTCAGAGAGTGGCCCCTCAGGCAGGGACACCTATCAGCTTGCATCACGGGAAGCTGTTCAGTGACAACCACTGCAGCTCAAGGACTCAGGACCCTAATTCCTATGCCCTGGTGAGCAGGTGAACATGTGGTCTACCTGTATCTTCCTACATGATGGAAGTGTTTGGTTATAAAAAGGACAGAAGCACTGACACAGGCTACAGTGTGGATGAACTTGGAGACATCCCAGTCAGTGAGCGGAACTGGACACCAAAGACCACGTGTCCTATGACCATTCACATGAACGGTCCAGAATGAGTAAATCCACAAAAATAGGAAGCTGATTAGTGGTTGCCAGGGGCTGAGGGGAGGGAACTGGAGGGAGACTGCTAATGGACATGGGGTTTCCTTCGGGGGTGGGGGGTGGAAATGCTTTGGGATCGGCTGTGGAGATGGCAGCATAGCTCTGTTGAAGACACTAAGTGATGAGGCACAGGGTCTGCAAATTATGCCTCAATAAGTGTTACAGCTGCATACAGTGGCCTCACCTGCAATCCCAGCAACTCAAGAAGCTGAGGCAGGAAGATTGCTAGTTCAAGATCAGAGGCAACCTTTGCAATTTAGCAAGCTCTTGTCTCAAAATAAAAAGCAAAGCCAGATGTGGTGGCTCACGTGTGTAATCCCATCGACTCAAGAGGCAGAGGCAGGAGGATCACATGTTTGAGGCCAGAGGCAGCATGCATAACTTAGTGAGACCCTGTCTCAAGATAAAAAATAAAAAATGGCCGGGCATGGTGGCGCACGCCTATAATCCCAGCAGCTCCGGAGGTGGAGGCAGGAGGATCACAAGTTCAAGAACAGAGGCAGTCTGCGTAACTTAGCAAGATCCTGTCTCAAAAAAGTAAAAAAATGGGCTGAGGGTGCAGCTCAGTGGTCCAGCACTTGCAAAGCATGTAGGCATGAGGCCCTGGGTTCAACCCCCAGTATCGCAAAAATAAATAAAATAAAAATAAAATAAAGAATGGGGTAGGGTGTATTACAGTGGTAGAGTACTTGCTAAGTACTCAACCACCAGGTACCACAAAAGAAATAAGTAAAAATATTAAAAATTAAAAAGTGAAAAATGGACTGGGGGTGCAGCCCAGTGGTAGGGCACTTGCAAAGTATGTGTGAGGCCCAGAGTTCAGCCCCCAAATACTGACAAACAGAAATCTGTTACTACACAGGAAAGTAAGCAGCCCTGACCCATCTCTGCATCAAACTCAAGTCTCTTGAACCACTCCTCTTATTTTGAAATCCATATGGATTTTAGCAAACGAGTAAGACTCCAACCCAAAGAGCCTCATGGTGACTGAAGGGATCTCAGAGGCATCAAGAAAGTTGACAAGCCATGCAGTGTGGGACCCAGATGCATCCCTAAGTGTGTGTTCTCAAAGACAGGCCAGCAGAGTGGCCACACCTGTGATCCCAGCACCGGGAGGCTGAGGCAAGGAGGATTATGACAAGGTCAAGTCCAGCCTGGACCACATACTGAGACCTGTCTCAATAACAATAATCCACAATTGATGATTACTCTTTTTAAAGACACTCAGATGAAATGCACTGGCACGGTTGGCTGCTGCTGGAATCTGGTCCAAGGAGGCAGTGAATCAAGCACCAGTCCCACCACCCCAGCTTGATCCAGCTTGGCCTACCAGCTTGGCCTACAGAAGCCAAGAGCCGAAAAAGCTGTTTTCTTCTTCTTTTTTTTTTTATTTCTGCTGTTGTTGTTGTTGTTTTGTTTTGAGACAGGGTCTATACAGCCCACACTAGCCTTGAACTCATAATGCTCATGTTGGCCTCCCAAGTGCAGGGAATCACAGGCATAGCCAATGCATCCGTGCCATTTTTCTCTCCTGAAGTCTGCAGGTGCCTCAGCAGAGACAACAGAATCAGAAGACCCCCTGTGATGTGCATGGTGGTGGGTTCTCTTCCAGGAGACCCTGGAGCAGGCACCTTGTGCTAACCAGGGCATAGCTGTGGTTCCTGAGGTGACAGGACTAAGCAGCCTAGACCAGGCCTGACCACACCCAGCCAGGATCTAACTAGAACCTGACCAGATCTGAACAGACCTGACAAGACTCAACCAAAACCTGACCAGACCTGACCAGACCCGAACAGAACCTGACTAGATCTGACCAGACCCAATCAGGCTCAACCAGAACCTGACTCGATCTGACCAGACCCAAGCAAAACCTAGCCAGGTCTGACCAGACCTGACCAGAAGATCAGACCTGACCAGTCCCAACCAGACCTGACCAAAGCCTGACCAGATCTGAGCAGACCTGACCAGAACCTGCCTGGCCTCCTAACTCCTTAGACCCAGTGTTAGATTCCTAGATGGTGTCAGCACAGCCAGACTGTAGGAGGTGCTGGGACAGATAATGTGGAATCTTCGAGGAGTTATAAGAAAGAAAAGCAAGAGAAAGAAGGAAGAATCTAGAAGCCCCTACGTCATGTGGACCCTGCCTTATTTCTGCATGATGTGAACTCAGGAGACCTAGTCTATGCCAGGTGCAGTGGCTATGCCTGTGATCCCAGAGACTGGGGAGGCAGAGGAAGGAAGACTGTGGGTTTGAGGCCAGAGGCAGCCTATACAACTTAGTGAGACCCTGTCTTAAGATTTTAAAAAATTAGTAAGTAAAAAAATAAGGGCTGGGGGTACAGCTCAGTTTAAGTGCAAGGCCGTGGGTTCAACCCCCAAGTACCACAAAAATAAATACATAAATAGAGAAGCCCCATCCTGAACTCCCTAATGGATGCTCAGGAGCTATGGACAAGTGGGGGAAGGCAACACCAGGCAGGCTTGCCCCGCCCTGTCCAGTGTGCAAACCCTCAGATGTCTTCTCTAACAACCCAATGGCCTCACCTTGCTCCTGTGGCCGCTAATAAGGCGGGTGCTGGTGCCCTCAGCCCAGCCCACGTACCAGAGCGTGCCGGCCGTGGTGCCCACAACGCCCATGTCCATGCCACTGTCGAAGCTGGCGCTCACTATAGCCCCATCCAGGTTCAGCTCACGTTCCATGAACACAGAATTGGACCTGTGAGGATGGGGAGGGGGAAAGGCTGTTTCAAGGAAGGAGGAAGCCAGCCTAGGGTGCCAGGTGATGCGGGAGCTCACAGCCATCCTGTCTGGGGCCCAGCTGTGCTCTGTGGGCAGGGGAAGCAGGAGCTTGCGGAGCTAAGGGGCTTTGAGCCGACTCCTGTCCTCAGGCTGCAACCTGCAGTGCCCAGACCAGGCTTGGCATGTCCCCAAGGAGGAGCCCAGCCTCTTGGGAGGGGTGCTGGCCAGAGCGATTGGGGCCTCGAGCCTACATGCAGCAGAGACCTGAGGAGACAGGGCAGGCAGAGCCCCCAGCAGCTCACCTGGCACCCGAGCCTCTGTGCCTCAGCTCTAGCACAGCCTCCACGGCCCACAGACGCAGCCGCCTTGTGCTGCTGCCGCTGACCAGCCTTGAGCCTGAGCATAGCAGCACCCCTAGGAGGTGGGGGGGGGGGCATGAGCTGCCTGCCCAGAGGCCAGGCTCAGGGCCACTGCCCCGGCACCGTCAAGGGGCTGCGGGGTTCTGTTAGGCACCCACCAATCTCGCCGTCGTCCGCTTCCCAGGCAAGGAAGCAATGGCCAGCTCCGGTGTCCCAAACACAGACCTGGCCGGAGCTGGAACCGCAGTAGAGCAGAGGGGCAGCCCCATAGCACAGTGAGGTCAGCTCGGTCACTCCCACCTTCTCAGGCACTGGTTCTTGGTGCACCTGGCCAGGCACAGAGGTGATTATGGGTCAGCAATGTCCCAGGGACCCCACCAGACTCCACCCCCCGAGTCACCAGCCTGGCACCTGGAGGCTGATGTCTGCCCCACGCTGCTGCAGCAGCCAAAAGGTGACAGCACCAGCACCCACGCAGGCAAGTTTGCCAGGGTCCCAGGGGTTGAAGGCTACGTCATGCATGGGCGCCAGGAGACGGGTAGAAGAAAGCAGTTCGTAGGTGTCCGTCCTCCACAGGGCCAGGGTGCAGTCGTGGTAGTCTCCTGGGGACACAGGGCACCTGTCTCAGGCATCGTCCAGCCACCAACCTCCCAGGAAGCCATGCCTCTGCCCACCCCACCTGCTGACCCAGAGTCACAAGGAGTCGGTCATCTGGTGAAAAGGCCAGGGCCTGCAGAGCAGTGTCATGGTGAGAAAGGAGCTGCTGGCAGAGGCCCCTGTGCACATCCCAGATGCGGATCTGGCAGAGGGTGGCTGTGCTACCACAGCAAGAGGCAGAGGCCAGGACCTGGCAGGCAGGAGAGCTGGTGGTCAGCAGGGATGGTGTGGCCAGCTGGGCCTGCCCTGGTGCTGGGATGAAGGGAGGCTGGGACAGTGCCCCTCATGCTGGCCGAGCAAGACCCAGGCTCCACTGTGTGCTGTGGCCCTGGGTGTGGCTGGAGGCAGGAGTGGGTTCAGGGCGTACCTGGGCATCGTGGCTGAGGGCCAGCGTGGATATCTCCTCAGGGTGGCCCAGCCAGTGCTGCTGGGTGCCAGAGTGCAGGTCCTCCACCACCACCAGGCGGCCACAAGTGTAGGCGAAGAAGCCTGCAGACAGAGGGTGACCATGGCCATCACTGCCAGCAGCCGCATGGGTTCGCAGGCACAGCAAGGTCATGCATTGGCATCCCACACTTTTGGAGCCCCTGGAGAGCCTGGCCTAGTGGCAGGCTGGGCCCTGCCTGCTGTCCCTCAGTGGTCCTACCGGTATCTGGCCTCCAGACCATGTTGGCCCTCCCATTCCCGTTGTAGCCCACGACTGTCTTCAGGCGCAGCTGCTCGGCACCAGTGGGTGGGAAGGAGACGCTCTGTGAAGAAGCAGACCCAGGATGCTGGAGCCTGGCTGAGCAGTCCAGACCCCAAAACCCACACAGGGAGCTGCCTTGGGGCAGCACATGCAGGCTGGCCAGGGATGGCAGCTGGGGGTGCAGACGGGGAGACAAGTGGAAAGAGGGGGAGCCATGTGCACCTGGAGCACGGGGAGGCCAGAAGAGGCAGCAGCTAGCGAGAGGCAGAGGTGGGTCAGCAGACACCACCAGACCATGGGCTGAGGACAGAGGGAATGTGGGTGCAGGATAGAAAGAGGGCCACCCTCCAGAAAGAAGTCCCAAGAAGACCCCACAGAAGCCTGAGAGGGCATGTGCTCCTCAGGAGGACACCCGGAGACCACCCTAGCCTACAGAGTGGGGTGTCACCCACCTTGGCCAGTGCAGAGGCCTTGTAGCGAGCTGTGAAGTGCCTGTAGGAGTCTGGGTGGGTGGGGGGCAGGGCCCAGGCTTTTCTGGTGCCCCAGGCACCTGGTGGGAATAAAGAGGCCATGGGACACTGAATTGCCGACAACCCTTTAGAGACCCTGTCCCACACAGTCCCCTGCCCTGCTGGGCAGCGACTACCACATCTAACCCACCCGCTGCAGGTATCCCAGGCTCCCTGGGACCCTGTTGGTGACCTGAGCACATCTTTTACCAGAGCCACCCTTAGGCCCCTTAGTCCCTGAGCTATGCGGCTGCCTGCTTACTAGGCTGGCCATGGTGGCAGGGAGGCACAGTGAGCCCCCAGGAGCCCCTGGCAGACCCCAGGGGCCCATCTCTAGCCCCATTGGCTTCCCTCTCCACGAGCACAAGAGGGCCTGGAGCCTGGCGGAACCACTTGGGGCCACAGCTCTCCTTGCAGGGTCTTTCCTCATCTGACATGGAGGAGGTGCCTGGCGGGGCAGGGAGAAGAGGGGAGCCAATGCAGTCCGACCATATGCACCCCCACCCCAGAGCCACCCAGGGTTCCTAAGGTCCCTATGCCTCACCAGTACTGCGCTGGGGGGTCCTGCCCTGGACGCCCAGTGGAGGTGAGGATGCCTGAGATGGCTGAGGTACCTGCTGCCGGGGCAACTCGGTGGCCCTGAAGGCTGTGTCCTTCAGCTGTCCTGTGCAGGGACCTGGGGACAGAAGCCTTGTCTTGCTCAGGGTTGGGGATAACAGAGTCCACTGGGGGAGGCAGCACTGTGGTGGTGATGGGCACCCCAGAACAGCCAGAGGACAAGCCCAGTGCTACCTCTGCCTGCCCCTTCCCTGCACCCTGCACCCACCCCTTCCACTGAACCCACATCACTCACCAGCCTCCAGGACTACAGAGGGCCCAGATTCACTTTGGTCACTGAGAACAAGAGAGGGTGTCAGGGGGCCAGTGGGAGGCCCAGGCAGACATGGTCAAGGGTAGACACTTGCCTCTTAGGGCTGGCCAGGACATCCCAGAGGAAGATGGCGTCCCCCACGCTGAGGACTTGCTGCTGGTCAGGGGTGAAGGCCACAGCCTGCACAGGCTCTGAGTGGCCAATGTACACCTGAGGGCAGCATACAGGGCCACCAAGTGTGGCCAAGACGCTGCTGTGCTCCCAGTACCTAGTCTGGTCGTGAGCCCCAGACCCACTGGGCTGACTGAGAGATGCCAGGTGTATCAGGCCTCAGCCAGCACAGAGGGCCCTGAGGGGTCACCTCCTATCTCCCAGTCCAGCCCTCCTGGCCCCAGGGCAACTCTCTGCCCCACCCCTGCCTAGGCCTGCAGAGGGCTTCTGGCCTGGCCCCAGCACGCACCTGGTAGCCAAGGTCAGCAAGAGAGGAGTAATGCCACACCTTGATGGCCCGGCCAGTGGCCATCAACAGGAAGTGGGCATCCTTGCTGAGAGCCAGGGAGGAGCAGGCCCCAGGGCGGATGCTGGACAGCTGCAATGAAGCATTCTCGGAAAATGCCCCTCTGGGCAGGGCAGCAGGTAGCCTGGGCACCTCCCCTCCTCAGAGTGTGACCATACCCCCTCCCAGGGGCCAGGGGCTTTTGAGAACAAAGGGAAGAGAAGGCCAGCTGGCCGAAGTCCCAGGGCTCACCTCCCAGACAGGGAGTCCTGACACAGTGTCCAGCACCACAACCTTGTTAGATGATGTCGACACCAGCAGGTGAGCTGAGGCTACAGGGCCAAAGCAGATGGCCACAGCCATGTCCAGGTGGCCTCTGGCCAGGTCCAGGGTGCTGATATCCACCCGAAACAGCTGGTGGGGGTGGGGGGGAATAATTGGCTGCTAGACCCATACTCAAGGCAGAATGGGGACCACCCAGAGCCAAGGAGGGAGGAAGTTTTGGGGCATCTCCCCAGGCACCGCCTTTTTTCTAATTTACTTATTTACTTTTTCCATCTGAATTACTTGAGACAGTCTCACTACATCAACCAGGCTGGCCTCAAACTCACAATCCTCCTGCCTTGCTTTCCTGAGTGCTGATCACTAGTGTGGCTGCCCCACTCCTTCAGGCACCATTTTGCCCAGATAACACTTACTGAGGAACACGAAGCTGGGCCCAATGCCCACCCCCACTGATGAGGTCTCTGCACTCTTGAGTGAGCTGAGATTGGGTCTGGGGCCTGCTCCTGAGTGATCATGAACTCCTGCCTGCTCCCTGACCCAGGAAGTCCCACACTCACCTCATCCAGGGAGGCTGACTCCATGACTGTCACTGTGCTCTTGGATGGGCCCACGAAGGCCAGCAGGCGGCTATCCCCACTGACCGCCAGGGTGTTGGGGTTTGGATGGGCCCCCTGGCATACCACGTTTGCTGTGATAGCACAGGCCAGGTGAGTCAGCAGGGGGATCAGGAGCATCCAGGGGGCACATGGTGGCCAAGGTGGTGGCACCACAGGGACCTAGGTGAGGGAGGCCTTCTGCACAGCAGCCATAGTGCTTGGGCCCAAGATCATCAGGAGGCCAGCAGATGCCAGGTGCCACTGGGAGAGCTGGGGTTCCCATGGGCCACAGCCACCAAGCAACTGCTCGGCAGACCCAGGTTAGGGGCCCCGGGAAGAGGTATATACCCTTTGGTTGGGTCTGGCCCCAACTGCTTCCCTCGCTGACCTTTGGCTTTGGAGGTCTGGTGAACTCTAGAACCAAATGCTCCCCAGATGGGAGGCAGGCCACAACACCACACTGGCCAAGTACCCGGATGTTGACCTCCCCAGCACTGTGGGACCAGCCTGAGGCTCAGGGGAGCCTGACCTGCTACGCGGAGGACGCGGCCCTGGGGGACAATGCAGTCATATTGGACCAGAGAGCCCCGAGAGCAGGTGCTGAACAGGAAGCTGCCATCAGGGGTGACAAGCAGGCTGGTGATGGCTCCTTGGTGACACCTGTACCACACACAAGGACACCCACTGGCTGTGGTCCCAGAAGCCACGGGGGGAGGAGCTGCAGATGGCCTTCCCTACCCAGGGAGCCATGGACCGCCAGCTTCCACAGTAGGTCTTCAGTCCAGGACCCTCCACAGAGCTGGTGGCCAGCAGGGCACTCACGTGTGCTCCACCAGGACCCCGGCGCTCTCCAGGCTGAAGGAGCGCACAGCCCCACTGCTGAAGCCACAGAAGAGGGTCGGCCACAAAGGGTGGAAGGCAACAGCACTCGGGGCCTCGTCTGATGACGTGAAGTCATACAGCTGGGGGCAGAGGCCACAATGAGAGGTGAGCAGGGGCCACAAGAGCCCAAGGTACATAAGCATGGGGTGGCGTAGATGGAAAGACTGAGGGCCTTTGAGCCCCCTTCTGCTATGGCCTCTGAGCCACACCTTGACTGCCATGCCTGCCCTCTGCCATACTTCACCTGCTGCAGGGTGGCCAGGTCCCAGATGCGGACGGTGCAGTCCAGGGACACGGTGGCCAGCTGTCTCCGGCTCTGATTCATGGAGAGCGCCAGCACTGGGGCCATGTGGGAACGTGCCAGCACGGTGTACTCCCGAGATGGGACGTCCAGGAAGCCCATGTGGCCAGAGGAGGTGGTGGAGAGCACACGCAGGCCATCAGGGCTGATGCAGACTGAGCTCACGGGGCCGTCGTGCTCTGCGGGAAATGGGCTCAGCGGCATCAGAGCCATCCCAGGCAAACTCAGACCACACTGCTCAGGCACTAGGGTTGCTGAGATGCACACTGCTGGCTTCCTCACTGCGGAGGCCTCCAGGCTCCAAGGCTGAGTGAGCAGCTCCCTGGAGACCGCCATCTCTGGGCCAGAATGGGCCAGCCCCTCTACCCCTACGGCCCTTCTGCAAAGCCAGCCTATAGGAATGGGTGGCCCCCAGGCTCAGGACACAGCCCCTTGGCCATGACTTCTTATCCAACCTCGGGACACTGCTGCCAAAACCAGTAGCAGAGGAGCCAGCTGTCCGTTGGCTCCCACCCACCTCCACAACAGGTAGCTCTTCCGGAGCAGGGGTAGAGCTTTCAACCTCACCTGCCTCCAGGAGCACCGAGGAAAAGTCCAGGGGCCAGAGTCGCAGGTAGCCGTCCTCGGAGCCCATGGCACATGTGGCCGGGGAGACAGTGAGGCTGCTGATGGCGATGCCAGGGCCTGGGGAGACCAAGGGTCAGCCAGCGGCCTCAGCATGAGACTACTGCCCCACAAGGCAGGTATCCACCTACCTGAGCCGAAGGTCTGTTTCTGGGTCCCTGTGGGTAGGAGGCGGCGGGTACACTGCAAGGCCACGTGCTGGTGGTCAATCTCCAAGATGTGGCCACTGCGGCTGCACACATAGCTGCCCCAGAGAGGTGACAGGTGAGGCAGGGTCCTAATAGTGTGGGGTGAGCCAGGAGGTGGGCAGGGGGAGAAGGCAGGGGCCTCACAGTGTGCACGCCGAGGGCACCCTGTCTGAGGCCGGTGTGAAGGCGAGGTCTGTGAGCTCCAGCCCACAGTGCTCCCCCAGGTCCACGGAGCAGGAGCGCAGGGCCCCACCACGAAGCCGCCACAGCCGCACACTGCCCCGCCCACACGATGCCATCCTGTGAGGAGATGAGGCAGGGTGAGGCTGCAAAAGCTAGAGTGGGGGCCAAGGGGTTTGAAGCCCAGATCCTGTCCCAGGTCCACAGACCACAGTAGCACCTGGTTTCATCAAAAGAGGCAATCCGGAAGGTCTGGATGTCAAAGTCAGTGTGCACCTTTGCGAGAACCACCACCTCGCCACCAAGGCCCACCTGGTCCGTGCCCCAGGCCAGCACCACCTGCAACAAGCCCACAGCAAGCTCTGGCCACAGACACCAAGCCTTGCGAGTTCTCTGCCCAACCCTGCCTTCACCTGTGAGTCCCAGCACCCCACCAGGTGGCAGCCTTTCCTTGGCATAGAAATCAGCCTCTCAGCACTCAGGACTGCTGAGGGTAGAGAATCAGAGGCCCTGGCACGCGTGCTCAGAGGCATGGCTGACTCTGGGACATCTACAGAGATAACCCTGGCTGGAGACTACAGCCTGACCCACAAGTGGAAATGCAGATAAGGGGCTGGCATGCAGCTCGGTGGCAGAACCCTCGCCTAGCATGTGGAAGGCCCTGGGTTCAATTCCCAGCGCCCAGAAAAAGGCAGCAGCTCTCCACGCTGAAACATTAGGACACGCCCCAGTATTTGGGAGGGAGCACTCATTCTTCCCCACAGGTTTCAGAGGCGCTGCTGTTTTAAAACGCGTTCTACTGACTTTAACATGCCAGCAGGGAACGGGAGAGCATTTAAATATGACTTAGAAACACCTGTTGCAAGCCGGGCGTGGTGGCGCACACCTATAATCCCAGCGGCTGGGGAGGCGGAGGCAGGAGGATGGCAAGTTCAAGACCAGGGACCGTCAGTGTAACTTAGTGAGACCCTGTCTCAGAAAATAATAAAATCTACAAAAGGGGCTGGGGGTGCAGCTCAGTGGTCCAGGCCCTGGGTTCAACCCCTAGTACTGCCAAAAAAAAAAAACAAAAAAAACAAAAAAACACCTGTTGCACAAGGAGTGCAAAACCAAGGTGTAAACATGAAGCAATCGTGGCCTCTTCTCATGTAACAAACACAGGTGCCCCTGAGCACACATCACGGGGGACACAGGAATCACCACCAGGGAGGAAGGGAGGGGAGCTGTAGCTTCCTAAGCCATTGAACATCTTCACATCCCAGGCCAGGGCGCATTACCGTCCTCCCGTGGCTGTCCTTGCCAACACCGCAGAGGAGAGCCCCGCTTCTGGAGAAACTGGGGGTATAGAAGAGGAGGTCAGGAGCACTGGGCTTCCCTTCCCAACGCCTCACCCCCACAGAGAGACCTGTACCCACCTGAGGGAGTGGACAGTGTGCATCGGGCTCTGGAACAGGGACAGGCACTCCCCGGTTGGAAAGTCCCAGAGCCTCACCATGCTGGGGGGCTGTGCCTGGGCTGAAGCTAGCAGCAAGCTGCACCCATCTAGCGCCAGGGCGGAGACCTGGAGAGCACAGCATGAAAGGAGGCTGTGCAGCCTGCGGCAATGTGGCCCCCCGGGCCCAGGCAGCACCTACTTTGTCCGTGTGGCCAAGAAAAAAGCGCTGTTCCCCAGTGTCGATGCACAGGACGATGATGACTGCGTGGCAGGGGTAAACAACAGCTGCCCCATCCTCCGTCCACAGGGCCTGCCATAAGAGGGCAGGAGGCCAAGGTCACCAGCAGTGATCTGGGCCCCTCCAGGTTGCCTAGAAGTCAGCCAGGAGGCAGGGCACACACATGGGATCACAGCCACCAAGGGCAGGATGGAGGCACGCCATCCCCACATCCCGGACAGACAGGATACATGTACAGAGAGGACACGTAACACACAGGTGCTCATCCTCCAGGCCCTGCCTCCCATATAAGAAATTCTGAGGTCAGAGCGGCAAAAGACCAAGGGGCCCCCCAAATACTCAGTCTGCATCCAGGAGGGCCTGATAGGTCCCAGGGTCACTAGGGGGCAGGATGGAAGCACTGCATCCTCTAACTGGGGCTTCCCCCTAGAAGGCGCAGCTCACACACCTGCCCCACAGGGGACCACCCTGATCAGAGTCTGAAGATGGGAACAAGCTCCTGGGTCTTTGGAAACACTTTAGTCCAGCCACTGCCTATCAGGTTTTGCTAAGTGAGCAAGAAATACCTACAACCTTGGACACCCACATGTGCTCAGACAGAAATGAGCACAAGTGGGCAAGAGCAGAGCATCTGAGGACCAGAGGGAAGCCAATAGTGTGCAGGGGGTGAAGGGCCCCTGCAGTAACCTATCTGTTCAGACTATACAACACACCCACCAACCACAAGAGCTGTCCTGGAAATAGCCTCGGGACCTCACCCATTTGGTGCTGTGGCCCCCAAGGCCGATGACACCCTTGAGTCTCAGGATGGGGTCTGGGAGGAAGCGCTGGAACAGGAAATGCACGGTGAGATCCAGGAAAGCATACCATCCCTGGGACTGCCTCCCACAGGAAAAAGACACTTGGGGCCTGGGAGTGTGGTTCACTGGCAGAGCGCCTGCCTGGCATTCACAAGGCCCAGGGTTTGATCTCCAGCACAGCAGGGGGAAAAATGCCAACTGGGTCCCAGGTAGCTCCTGCTGGTAAGAAGCAGGATGCTGGCTAGAATGCCAGACCTTCCAGGAACCCCAGGTCCTGCCACTCTGACAGATCACCTGGTGCTGGGATGCCCCTCAGAACTGGGGATGGGAGCAAGCCCTTCTTCACTTTGGCCAATAGGGATTCTTGCCCAAAGATGCCTCCTGCCAGCTCTGCTTTCTGCTGGGAGGCTACATGACAAGGGACAGTAGAGGCCTGTCCACCTGGAATGTACATGGTAGGCCCAGGCTGGGCAGCTCCTCACCCATACCTCTCCTACGCCCACCTGCCCTGGGATGGGCACTCACCTTACTGGAGACAGGGTCCTCAAGGGCCATGGGCAGCCCAGCTGATTCAGGAGCAACCACGTGATCACTATTGACCACCGTATGCCGAATAATAGCCTCTACACAGGCCAAAGGATCTTGGCCATGGATGCCAGGACTATCTACACTGGACTGTTCTGCGTGCTCACGGGACAGCCCAACCTTTGGAAGGAGCCTAGGGACTGAGGAGGCCTTGCGGGGCTGTGGAGAAACAAGTGCTCATTAGCACCCCAGGGCAGCCATTTCCCAGCCGTATCCCAGGTTCACTCACGGTTGTGTGGTGGGGTATCTGGGCCACAGGGTACATGCTATCCCGTGTGGGTTTGCTGAAGGCCACTGGAGGAGGAGGACACGGTGCTGCAGACCCCACGAAGACTGCAACAGAGAAAAGATCCCTGTAACTGGCTGAGTGATAGCAGGATGCCCAGCGAGGGGCCAGCAGGGGAGGAAGAGCAGGTGGCCCTATTCTGCCAACACTGCAGAGGGACCAGTACTCTAGGAGCCACCCACCCTTCTGCCCCAGGGCTCTGATATCCCCTCTCCAGCTGGAAAGCTTGGGGCCCCCAGGTATCCCTCCCACAGGGTTCAGGGAGTTCAGCTAGCCTGTCCACAGGCGGCCCTGGACACACACCAGCCTCAGTCACCACACCGCTGGGCCTCTCCAGTCCTCCCCACTCCCACGTTCCCCACACACTGCAGGCCGCACAGACCCACCTCCCTCGGGAGGGCCACAGGTCTTCTGAACGAGCTCCGAAGCCACCTTTGAGCTGTTTCTGGGAAACCTTGGCAGGTGATGGGCGGAGGAAGAATCAGCCTCTGGGGGCTGAGGGGCCTTTTGCCCTCTGGCTGCCCAGAGGCCTTCCTCAGGAGTGCAGCGCTACTCACCGGATGTGGACATAGCGGTCATGCCAGTTCTCCCCCTTTGGCACAGGAAAGGCCATTTCTCGAGGCACAGGAGTGACAGACAGCTTTGCCCGCCGGGCCTCAGTGATGGTGATGGCTACGAAGACCAGGGTTGCTCCAGGTGGAAGGAAGCCTGTCTATAGCCACTGCTCCCACCCAGGTGAGACAACACCAGGCACCAGCCAGAGTGTTTTTAGGCCACCAGCCCAGCCACCACCCCCATGCCAGCGCCGCCTCTGAAGCACGGGGGCTCTGGCCTTCAACTGCACCAAACCAGAGCTCAAACAACACTGGGCACCCCAGCAGAGAACCTGGGGTTACAGAGGGAGTGGATGCAGAGGGCAGGGAGCAGATGTGTAGACTGTGGGCTGGGGTGGGGCATGGGCACTGCCCTCACCAGGGTCAAAGCACAGGTCACTGGTGTAGAGGTTCTTGACCAACAGGTTGGCACACAGCCTGACGCCCTTGAGGTGGCTATAGCGGTGGCTCAGATAGACCAGCAGGATGTCACACAGGTCAAGCTGCAGGCAGGTCCAGCGGACACCAGGGGGAGCCACACCTGCCAGGTCTGCAAGACAGGTGTCAAGGTCATGGGACACTCTCCTGCAGCCCCTATTTCCACAGGTGCGACACTGTGTTCCCCACCCCCCACCCCCCACCCCCGGCCACAAGAAAGCCTGACTGGGCCTGTAGCATTCAGCTCTGAGCCTTCAGCTGTCCTTCCTGGATCACTCACGCCCCATCTGTCACTTTTGTCACCTCTTGTGGATGTCTTGGCCTCAAGGACAAAGGGAAACTGCAGCCATGTGGCCGAGGCCTTGAACTCCTTGAAGAGGTTGGAGAAAGACACACGGATGACTTGGCCGGCCTAGGAGCAGAGCGAGGCTGTCGGGAGGGAGCTGCCCGGGGCTTGGCCGCATACAGCTCCCCTCCCAAGCTGCGCACCTCGGTGGACACGTCCAGGTGAATGACAAAGTGCTTGGTGGGCAGGGGCCGGAAAAGCACGTACAGGTACCGCCCGGTCAGCCCCAGGGACTGCGCCCCGGTCCTGGGGAGCTGGATGTAATTGCTGGCGGGGACAGAGCCTCGGATGCGGAACACGGCGCTCTGCAGCGTCTTGTCCTGCGGGGAAAGCGGAGCTGCGGCCACCACGAGCAGCGCGGAGGCCCGGGGAGGGTGCGGCGGGAGGCCCGGCCAGTACCGTCACCACGGCCACGTCGCCCTCCTTGCTGGCCCGCCTCCACTCGTGCACCCCGAAGTGTCTGAACACGTTGAGGACAGGGCGCTGCCACGCCGCGGGCGGAGGCGCCGGGGGAGGCCCCGCCGGGGCCCCGCGCGCGCCCCGCGCCCCGCGGCGCCCGCCCAGCCCGCCGCCTGCGCCACCAGGCGCCATGGCACAGCCACCCGAGCTTCCCGCCTCGGCCGCCGCGCAGGTCACGCACGGCACGCACGGCACGCAGCGCGGCGCTTAGCATCGGCCTCCAGGCAACGCGGCGTCACTTCCGCCGCCATGGCGGCGCTCGGGGCGCGCCCCCTCCCGTCAGTCTCCGCTCCTTTCGCGGGCGCTTCCCTGGGCCCCCGCGACGCCGAGAGCCCCTGGCTCACTACGGACCGTGCTCTAGCCTGAACAGCGGGGGGATGCCGCGGAGGTCGCTGGCCCCTTCTGGGACCCGTCTGTGTGACCGGCCCTAGAAGCATCTCTGTGTTTGAGTGGCACACTTGGCCGCCCTAGAAGTATCTCCATACTTGAGTGGCACACTTGACAGGTGTGCCTTCCTCTATGAGCAGGGAGGGAGGGTTGAGGCCCGTCCACACCAATGGTCATTTCTAGCCGTCTGAGGACACTGGCCTGCACCCACTGTACTCTGGGCCTCCTTGACTCAGGCAGGCAAAGTCGCCTCTGCCCATCGGCCAACCAGGGTCAATGGCTGCAGCAGCTCAAGCAACCAGTGTCCCCACAGGTTCACCACACACCCCAGGACCTGCAGGACAGCTTCACCCGGTGTCCTGCAGCCAGGTCTGGCGGCTTCAGACAGTGGGACTTGGCATCTTAATACCTTGTCCCAGACTTGAAGAGAGCCAGTTCTTTAATGCTTCTGGGCTTTGGGGCCTGGCTTTGGCACCGGTCATTGACAAAAGGAGAGGAACAGGGAGTGGTGTCAGATGTCACAGGGTGGGGTCTACAGACTCCAAGCAAAATGGACCGGTAGAAGGCCCTAGAACCCCAGTCAAGTGGGCCACTGGGTCAGAAGCCAAAGGACAGAGTTGAACAGAGCTGTAGCAACTGCTGGGTCAGGTGTACCAGAAGGGATACAGCTACAAGGGGAGGCTGAACTGGGCCTGGACACTAGAACTGGACATGAGGACCCCCTCCCCAAGTCCAGGCCACTTCCAAGAGCAGTTTCTCAACTTTATTAGTCTGGAGCTCCTCCCTGCCAGCCCCAGGGGCTGGTCCCTGGGCACAGTGAGCAGGATTGAGGTCAGACAGGTTCAGCCCCCAGCCCTGGCAGCTTTGGACAGCTGAGCCAAGGGAACAGGTGCAAAAGTCCACGTGCTGGCACTTCAGGTGTGGTCAGTGCCCAACCAAGCCACAAGGTGGATAGGCACCATGGTCCTCTTCTGGCAAAAGGTCCACCATGGCAGCGTTCCTTCCAAGACAGCCATTACGAACAGTTGGTAATTCTAGCCAGGAACTGCTGTGCCCACCACTCGTCCAGGTCAATGGGCACAAAGTCTGTGGGGAGAACAGAAGACTGGTTAGTGTCTCTGCCCTCAGGCTGACCAAAAGCCCTCACCTGGACTCCCAGCACAGCAGGCACTGGGAAGGGGATCCAGCTCAGGAGTCCCCTCCCCAATCCCCTGGGGCTGGAACCTGGCAGGGACCAAATCAGGGTCAGAGGGGCTGGAGGAGTCCACGGGGGTGCAGGGCATGGGGGGCTCACTCTGCAGCCGGGGGTCAGGGGTCCTCTCCACGTACTGCACAGGCCTTGGCCCGCTCTCACCGGCTGGGCCACCATCCAGCTGTTGCTCCACCTGCTGCCAGGCTATGGGGGAAGGGTGGTCAAGCTGAGCTGGGCCCTGGGGACCCCCTACCACCCACGGCCTGGTGGCCACCCTGGATGCCAACCCAGCACAGGGAGTAGACCCAAAAGGAGAGACCCAAGGAAAAGCCCAGCCCCTGGGCTGCTGAGAATCAGGCTGCAATTGGGGGGAAGACCAGGAGCCATCCCAGGTCCATGTTACTGGTACCCAGGGGCCGGAGCCACACCCTCTGGCCCCTCACTACCTTCGGACACAAAGCGGACGTTCTCCTCGTGGGCCAATGTGTAGGTCTCCTGGGTCCCCTCGAGGGACGGGGACGTGGCGAGGGGCCGCCGGCCGTTCACTCGATTGAACACAAGCCTGGGCCCCGGACTGTGGGAGGGGGAGGAGATGGACATGGTTGGTACCTGACAGGGCCAGGAGCCACCTGGCAGAGCCCAAGAGCAGACTTGGGCCACACCTGCTGCCCCAGACCAGGCCCAGCCCGAGCACTTCCTCAACCACAGAGTAACCGCCCCTGGAGCTGGTGACCAAGGCCTCTCTCCTGCAGGCCCCAGGTTCCCTGCATCCTGCAGCTTAGCTCATACCTGCAGCCCTCAGCCCAAGGGAGGCGAGTGTCTATACACCAGGGAGGGGCCCCAGCTCCAGGTCCCAGACCTCTGGCAGGGCCACACTCAATGCCCCTCTGCACACTTACTCCCCATGGGCCAGGCCTCCAGCATCCCAGTTTTGACCTCAGCCTGACCAGGTCCCTGTTCCAACCCCACCCACCAGGCGCAGTTCTTCCCTATCCTCCACAGATGCCCAACAGATGCCTGTCCACCTTGGTGACACCCCAGCATGGGAGAACAGACTGGATGAGGGCAGGCTGGCCTTTGCCCATCCATCCCCACAGCTGTTCTCAGGCCTCGGAGGGATGAGCATGTAGTGCTATGGAGGGCAGTCCCTAAAGGGAAGCATATGACCGCAACCCTGGCCCACTCCCCACACTGAGAGACAGGGACAAGGAGAAGGGAATGACCCCCCATGGCGCGTATTGTACTCCATGTCTGGGGGAGCGGCTGGGCCCCTCCAGCCAGACAGGCCCAGGGCAGGAAGGGGCCACCTGGCCAAACCCTGCATTCATGGAGCCTGGGGTGGGGCCCTGGAGGGAATGGGGCCGCACCTACAGCAGGAGGTGGGAGCCGGAGTCCTGGGCTGCGCCTGCCACTCCGCCAGGCACTCGCGGTCCCGGCCGGCCTGCTCGCCTTCCTGGGCTCAGATGCCCCACGCCGCTCTGGGTTCCTCCTCAGGTGAGAGGGGCACTAAAATGAAGAGGAGGGTCTTGAGGGGCGCAGGGTCCTGCCAGCCCCAGGGCCGGCAGAGTCTGGTGGCTGCAGAGAATCTTAGCCGTGCAGGTGGTGACCCCAAGGGGGCCCAGGTTCCTCCCAAACCTGCTCACTGCCTGAGTTTCCACAACAGCCACAGAGCAGGAAGGTTTGTCCTCAATGTGGAAATCTCCTCCTCACCTGCAACCACCCCCACCCAGAAAGGCTTCAAACTCGGGAAGGCTTGCAGACTGGATGTCAATTGTGTAAGAAAAAGGCAATTCAAACCATGAATTGCAAGAGCTGGAGGTAGTAGCCCTGGGGCTGCAACGGGGCCCCAGAGGGCAGGCCAGGCTTATCTAACCAGCCCCACCCCAACCCTGCTGAGAGGCTGCAGTTATATAAGGCAAGGCTCTACGAGGAAAGGGCACGGTGCACCTGTGGACAGCGGCCAGCCTGTACCCACTCCCAGGGCCACTGCCTGCAGGCCAGCTCCAGGCCCTGGTGTCCCAGGACCTCCTCTCATGCAACCCCTCCACTACCCACAAGGTGACCAGCTCCCCATTTTTCAGCACAGGAGTCTCGACTGGGGAGGGGAGTTGACCTCCTGGTGTCACACAGCAAGGAGGGCAGCATCAGGATTTAGCAGTAGTCCTGACCCCAAAGTCCACATCCCTACCCAGTATCAGTCCCCAAGCCAGCCTCTCGACCTGGCCACAGACCCCACCTCCTCACAGGGCTGCCCCTTCCCATGAGGCTCCCTGCCCTGTGAAGCTCAGCCCATCCTCCTCTGCATGGGTGGTCCCTGCCCACCTCCCATCTGCCCCTGCCATGTGGTCACCTGTCCCATTTTATCTCTCTGCTCTGTCTCTCACCAGGAGGAGGATTGTGTCAGCAGCACAGGCCCAGCTGGTCCGTTTACCACCATGGGCCTGGCCAGGCTCATGACAGGCTAGAATAAAAGCCTGTCCGTTTACTGGGTCAGAAACTGGGATTCTTCCGTGCATGGCAGGAGGATGAGCAGGTCCCAGCCCCACCTCCCACAGCCAGTCAGAGAGAGGGGCCCTGGGGGTGAAAAGTGCTGTGGAGAAGGAAAGGCAAAGGTGGCAGTGGAAATGTGGGGTAGGTGGTTTTGGAGGGCAGCCCCTGAAAAGACACAGCAGCAGGGGTGTGGGACCCATGTGGAGGCCCCACAGCTGCCTGAAGCTCTCAGCCCAGGAACCTCAAAGGGAACCGAGAACACACCGGCATGGGGCCTCCGAAGGCCCCTGTGTGCCCCATCTGGCTGCATGAGAGAGGACTCAGGTGTCCACACCAGGTTTGGCTTCTCTAGGGAGAACAGCCAGTGGACCAAGGCAGGTCCTCAGTGGCCCTTGCCCACTTAGGGAGTGTCACTACCCCTTCCTCTTTTTACCTAACTTCACTCCCAGCCTTGCCACAGATCTGCCCTTGCTGTCCCCGGGTCACTCTGGCCACATCACCCGGATCCCTGCATAGGGACCACAAGGAGCAGGTCCCACAGGCCCTGACCACAAGTGCTGTCAGAGGCTGAGCTGAGGTGGGCAGGGGCAGGCAGGGGCAGGCTGAAGGTGGCCCAGCAGCACGAGCCCCCCCCCCGCCCCCCAGCTATCCTAATTCCTGGCCTGGAGGGTGTCTGTCCTCAACTGGGAAGGCCGATCCCCAGTACACCCACTGTGCCCCACACAGTGGACCTGAACCTGTTCTCCCTAGGAGAAGCAGAGCTCAGAAGTGTAGGCATGCAGTGGAGGAGCAAAGTCCACGTAGAGTAAATCCAGCCAAAGATGTAAAAGGTTCAGCCTTGGGGGAGGGGGCCAACCTCCATGTCGCTGCCTGGAAGTCAAAGTGGCCAGGCCTGAGCCTCCTTTGGCCACTGGGCATACCACTGGGTAGGAAAGGCAGGGAGCTGCCGGCCCCAGCAGGCCCTGGGCATCCACCAAGAAGGAGGGGTTCCAGTGCCTAGGGTGTCTGAGTGAAGGGCAGGGAGGGCAAGCGCCTGGCAAAACACGTGCGACTCCCCAGCAAGGACACAGCCCAGAGACCTTGAGGGCCCGCGCCCTGGGCAGCTCTCCTTAAACCTTGACCTCGGCGGTCCCAAAGGGGTCCACGCAAGCAGCCCAAGGTCGCCCGGAACCCTTTCTATGCAGGGGTCATCGGAGGCCCCCGGGGCCCCACGTGGCCAGGAAGAACCGCACACCTGGGGCCAGCCCCCAGACCGCCAGGTGAGCGGAAGCGCGCCGAGAGCTGTCTGGCACGGCCAGTCCCCGGAACATTCCCCAAGGTCACCCTCCCGGCCAATGGCCGCGCTCACCTCGACAGCGGCCAGGGGCCCGGCTGCTGCGCCGAAGGCTGCGCGCGCGGGGGCGGCACGGTTTGCGGCGCTGGCTGCCGGCATTTCAGGAGCTCGCCTAGCCGGCTCTCCACTTGCTGCTGCGTGGGACCTGCGGGTAGGGGGCCGGGGGCGCGTCAGCCGCGGCGAGACGGTGGTCACCGCGTCCCCCCGCCCGCCCGCTCGCCCCGGCGCACCTGTGCGGCGCTGCGCCACCAGCTTGCTGGGCCCCTTGGTGATGGTGTACATGGTGCGTAGACACGCCCGCCGCCAGCCGCGGCCAGACCCGGCGCCCTCCGCCGGCTCCACTCTGCGGCGGGGAGGGTGCGGCTCCTTTAAGGGCGGCGGGCGGATCAGGAGGGGCGGGGCGGACCGCACACGCCCCCTTCCCTTAAAGGGACAGGGCCCTCCTTGCCGTCCTGCTCTGCCGGAAACCCGCAGTCGCAGAGCTCCCAGGCAGGAACGATGTAGCGGTCACCAGCGCCCAGCGTCGCCCCCACGCCGGTCCAAGAGGAGGCCAGGACCGCCCGCAGCCAGATTGTGGGCTGGGTGCTGGCCCTGTGGCCAGCGAGTCCCTGTGATTTCCAGGAAGAGTCCTCGGTCCTGGGAGCTCGGCGGACCTCAGCCTGGACAAGCGAGGGGGACTCTGCACTGGGTCCTGGCAGCGATCTCTGAGCTGGGAGCCGCTGCTGGGAAGCCCCCTGGGGAGTCTGTTCGGTCTGTCCTGTGGGGGGCTTTGAACTGGGGGATCTCTCTTGAGGAGGTCTTTGTTGGTGGAAGCCTCTGTGCTGGAGGGATCTCTGTGCTGGAGGTCTCTGTGTTGGAGTCCCTGTTGAGGGGCTTCTGAATTGGGGCTCTGTTGGGGGCTTTGTCCTGAGGGGGGCCTGTCGGGCTCTGTGTTGTGGGGCTCTGTGCTGGAGAGTCTCTGTTGGGAGATTATCGGGGCTCTGTGCACACACTGGAGATCAGGATGTCCCCAATCATTTGATGACCCTAAAGGCCGGTGTGGGGGTTACCTGTCTTGGGTCTTCTGAGAATAAGGAATCCAAGAAAAAGAAAGAGGTGAGTTTGGACAGACGGAGACCCTGGGAGCCTCTTCAGGGGCCAAGAAGGGCCAGCATCTCACAGCTTCCCCACAGAGAGGCTGGAGGCCCAGGAACCAGACACAGCAGGAAGGGCAGAGAAAGGTAGGCCACTGCAACTGACCACCACTGACTGCTACCTCCATGCACTTCCTGAGAACTAGATGTGCCCTTCCTCCTAGCACAGGTCAGCTCAGGAACCAGGTCTCTGAGCCCCTGCAGGGCTGCCCAGGCCATCTGTGGGGAGAGCCAGCTGGAAGCCATCACACTGGTGGGCGTGGCCTGAGGAGTCCTGTCCCATCCCTGGGTTCCATCCTCAGTGACCCCTAAGGAAACCAGTGTTGAGAGTTGGTGGCAGAGGGCTCAGAATCCATACTGGGGCTTCTCCCCTCCACAGATACTTGAGGAGGTTTGGGGGGGAGGCAGGTCTTCCAAACAATAGGAGGGGTGAGGGAGGGCTCCTGATGGTGAGGGACAAGTGGCCCAGAGCTCCTCCCTCCTAGGCTACCCCAAGCACCTGTGTGAGGGTTGGGGTCCCCCAGGGAACCCTATGCCCCAGGATAGCGGGGCTGTCCTGGTGTCAACAGCACTGGGGGGACACAGCCCAGTGCTGCCGCCTGCAGCCTGAGGAGTCCCCCGTTTTAGTAATCTCTGTTCAGGTGGGGCAGGGTCCTTGGCTCTGTCACAGAAAAGAATTTCAGGATGAGTCAGAGTGAAACAAAGTTAGTGAGATTATTAATTAGGGATAAGAGACTGTACATGCTTTAGATTTGAGCATGGACTTTCAGAGAGGAAAAAGAAATGCTTAAGAAAAGAATAACAGAGCCAGGAACGGTGGTGCACACCTGTAATCCCAGTGACTTGGGAGGCAGAAGCAGGAGGATCACAGGTTTGAGGCCAGAGGCAGTCTATGTAACTTGTCAAGACCCTGACTCAAAAAAAAGAATTAAAAATGGTCTGGGGGTGCAGCCCAGTGGTAGAGTGCTGGCAAAGTATGTGCAAAGCCCTGAGTTCAACCTCCAAGTACCACAGAAAGAAAGAAAAGAAAGGCCAAAATAGGAAGTTTCGTTGTTTAGAGGATTTAAAAGATTAAGTAGAAATGTTTTGGTATACTTTCTATCTAAGGAACTTCTCTTTAGTAAAATAAGACTACAAGGTGGTTCAGGAAGTGAACTGTACAGGTTTACAGATAAGGAAAGAGTGCTATTAAGATGTATAGATTGAAATGATCAAAGGGATTCTCACTATATTTAGTTATAATGAAGTCATAGGCATATTTTGACATCAAACATGGCCCATAATCTTGTTTGTGAAATTCTTAAAGAAACCCAGGATTAAAGAGGAGAAAGTAAAGTTAAACTCAAAGGTCACATATACCTTGACCTCAACTATGGCTTATTGCTATTTTAACATTTCTGATGAAATAGCTCTCAAACTAATGTCTCTAGGCAGGCAGCCTTACAGCAATTTTCCTTTTAGTTTTTTTCCTTTTATTTCTTTGTGGTCCTGACGGGTTGCAGCCAGGACCTTGTGTATAGTTTGTGAGGGCTCTATCACTGAGCTGCTCCCACAGCCCCTTTTTTATTTTTTATTGAGTGAGAGTTTTGCTAAATTATGCAGGCTGCCTCTAGCCTTTAACTTAAGATCCTCTTCCCTCCACCTCCCACGTTGCTGAGATTACAACTGTGTGCCACCACCATGCCCAGCTGAAATTTTTGACTCTTAGCTGGTAAGACTTAAACCAGATCCTGGGGTGGGGGTTCTTTTCCCTTCCCATGTCCACTTAACTTTCCTGTCTTTCTGTCTTGCCTTACTGCCTCTCCTGGCCCCTGTGCACCTTGGCTCTGCATGTCCTGAGCAGGGCTGGAGGACAAAGGCTGAATGTCCTTTGCTGTGTGAAGACCGAGGCCCATGGCCCTGTGAGGGCAGAGGGGCCTGGTAAGCAGTCTGGGAAGGGGCCACACAGCACCTAGACAAGCCCACGTCCAGGGAGTTGTGGCCTGAGCATGCCCCTGTGAAACAGCTGCATTCTGCCAGGCAGGCCTTCACTGACTGCGCCCTTCCCACCCCAGGGCCTGTCCCTTCTCCACTAGCACCCAAGCAGCCTGTCCTCCAAGGCTGATTGTGGCCAGTTGCCTGCCCTGGCCTCTCCTGGTGCCCTTGAAAATGCTGCTCAGTCACTCACACACGTGCTAGAAGCAGGGTGCTGAGGGCCTGTGGCTGGAGGACATGTGTTCTCCCAGAGGAACAGCCACACTGAGGGCCTGGGCAGGAAGGAGGCCCTGGGTCAGGGAGTGCAGAATGAGAGGTGCAGGGCCTGGTATGGGGTGTGTGTATTACCAAGGCTGGCATGAGTTAAGAGCAAGGTCCCTACAAACAGTGTGCCTCCACAGCCAGTCCCCAGACACAGCCTGGATGACACAGATCTGCCAGGAGCCCAGCCTGGCATGGGCCCATCAACCAGCAGTCTTTGCTTAAACCACTGGTGTGGTCAAACCTCAAGGGCCAAACTTCCGGCTCCAGCAACAGGCTGCATCTGAAGTTCAAGGCTGGGTTCAGAAGCTATCAGAAGGAATTCCAGGGAGTTGCAGTGGGCTGACTTTTCCTGACAGGCTGGGGCCTGCAGCTGAGATGGGGTGAGAAACTCCAGAAGTCCCCACAGGAGCCAAGGAACAGAGGGCAGTAGAAGGACAGATCTCAGAGGGCAGGCAGCCTAAGCCCGGACTCCTATGAGGGGCTGGTCTTCCCCAGAAGGCTCCTCCCAGCCTCACTGCTCCAGACCCATCTGGGCCTGAAAGAGCCTCCTATGGCTCCCACGTGAGGGCTGGCCGGGAATGCAGGGAGGGCCCAACCAGAGCCTGAAGAGGTCACCGCCATGGCCTCAGTTCCACTGTAGGAACAGGAGGGTGTGGGGCCCTCCTAGTTGAGCACGAACCTGGTCAGTGCAATGCAGAGCACAGGCTCCCATCCTTTCCTACATGGACCCTCTGCCCGTGAAGCCCCCACAGAGGTAGCACCTTGCAACCAGCACATTCCCGGGAGGGGCTTCATCCAGTGTGCAGCATAGGAAAGGGCTCTTCCTCACAGACTCCAGTCATCCTTATTTTATTTATTTATTTATTTATTTTTTTTTTTGAGGTACTGGGAGCCTGAATCTAGGACCTCACACATAGTTTGCAAGTGTCTGCCTCTAGGCTGCACCCCTAGCCCATTTTTTATTTATCTTGAGACAACATGTCGCTAAGTTACACAGACTGCCTCTGGTCTCAAATTTGTGATCCTCCTGCCTCTGCCTCCCGAGTCACTGGGATTACAGGCGTGAGCCACCATGCCTGGCCATCATAATTTTTAAGAACTACCTTTTTTCCTCTTGTATAAGGCTCTTAATATGAGTCTAACATTTTACATAAAAGGAGAGAGAATCTTAAGTTTTCAGTCATCCTCAATTGATTTTCCAGGTCTAACATTCATGCCCTGACCAGCCCAGGCTTGAAGGTGGGCTTCTGCTGGTGGAGGGGTGACCAGCAGCCCACCAGGAGAAATCTCTGAGTGGACACTGCAGCAGGCACCACCCAGTTAGTTTCCTGGAGATGACTTGGCCCTCTTCCAAACCCTAGTAGTATGGGCTGACCCCCAAAGGACATGTCCAGGTGGAGCTTCAGAATGTGGCCTTACTTGGAGTGAGAGTCTGCAAATACAACGAAGGCAAGATTTTCAAAATGAAATCATCCTGAATGAGGGTGGGCTCTGTATCCCATGATTGATGCCATTTTAAGAGAAAGAGGATAAGGAGGCCATGCAAAAAAGGGGGCAGGGACTGGAACAATGTGGCCACGAGCCAAGGGCCTTTGGAATGAGCGGACACCTTAATTGGACTTCTGGTCTCCTGAAACTGTGGGGAAATAAATTTGTTTTAAGTCACCAAGTTTTGGAGTAGTTTGTTATGGCAGCCACAGGTGGAGGAGCAGATGGAGGGACTGGGAAGGTTAGGGAAGGAACCTTGCAGATGTTGGAACTCCACTGGTGTGGGGTCCAGTGAAGGAAAAGTGGGCACATGGCACCAGACCCAGGAGAGAAGATGGGCCATGCTGTTGGCTCTGGAAATGGTGGGGCACAGCCACAGGCCATTTCGTGGGGGAGGATGGGCAGTGGGATTGGACCCTTACACGTTAGGCATTACCCAGACCCCTCCTGTAAGACAGACAGTTAGTGTAGGTGGGAGGAGGAAATGGGTCCAGTAGGGGGAACAAGGACCCAGGCCAAGGCCAGGAGGTGCTGCTGTGTGGGTGGAAGGACAAGGACATCCTGTGTTTCTTCCACAGCACAGAATCAAGGACC
This sequence comes from Pedetes capensis, assembly GCA_007922755.1. Taxonomy (NCBI): domain Eukaryota; kingdom Metazoa; phylum Chordata; class Mammalia; order Rodentia; family Pedetidae; genus Pedetes; species Pedetes capensis. The sequence goes on from VMDO01001165.1 coordinate 35,492, forward strand.
TGAGGCTCTCTGGGCTCTGGAGATTTGGTTATGTGTATTCGCTCATTAGGAAAGGAGGCCCCTGCCATTGTACTGTGCATGTAAGTTTCTCAAAAGGGGCACCTGGGAGCCAAATTCAGCCTCAGGAGCAGGAACTTCCAGCTCAACAACAGTTCAGACTCAACAGATTCAACCCCAGCTACCTGAGGAGTTGCCATCCCAGACCTGACACACTCAGGCTTTCCATAAAATGTGTGCCCACTCACATTGACCTCACCAAAGCTGCTCAGACCATCTGGCTGCTTCTCTACCAGGCATGGAGCTCAGTGCTGAGGGCAAATGTTGGCCCATCCAGCATCCAGCCCAGAGTGACTGATGCTGCAGATCAAGTCGTCTTAAATGCGATGCCATCTGCCTGGTACTGCAGGCAGTTCCTTAAAGCAGCTACACAACACGGGAAGCAAGGTCAGCTTCAGGCCCCTACTTTCTGGGCCCAAGGAGAAGCCCAGGAGAAGCCTGGGTGGCAAGAGACATGTGGACCTCAGGTCTCTCTGGCCATCACCAGCCCTCTTCCTGGGGCTGCCTGTGAAGTGGGGTTTGGAGATCAGGATACATACTGAAGGAGACCCCATCACCTTTTCTGGAGTGGAAAACCCAGACAGAGAACTTGTGAGAAGGCGAGGCAGGGAAGCCAAGGCTGGGGCTGGGAGGTAGAACAGCCTGCTTCTACAGGACCAATTGGCACCACCGACACTGGACGTCAGTGTCCATTGCATGCATACCCAGAGTAGGGAAGGCTGGCCAAAGACTTCTGCACACATAACCATAAGCCCTGACTGGCCACTTTCCTGGGGGGCATCCAGAGTGCCTGCCTCACATCACTCTCCATCCCTGGGCTGTGTCACTGGCCCTCCCTAGTGTACCTATGTTCACACGCTGGCCATCCCAGCTGATAGGCAGCCCTGGACATGCCCTCAACAGCAACTGCAGTCTAGAGTCACAGTCAGGGGCCACCATCCTCCTTATTCAGCGTGACATCGGGTGCGGAGGCTCTCAGTGATTCCTGCGTGCAGAGCACGACCCTGAGCACTTTCCGGAACCAGGCCCTTCGGAGGGCTGGACCCAAAGCTGACCACGGGGGCACATATATTGCTGGGTCAGACTTCATTTTATTGGCTACCGATCCCTCTCACTAGCTACCATGGGCCTCGAGTTGGAGCTGGTTGTCTCTGCCACAAAGAAGCCCAGAACATAATGGGTTGCCATCCCAGACCTACAGGGTCTTGCAACCAGGACAGCCTAGCCATCTTGCCCCAACCCCACAGAAACCACGCCCACGATAGTTCCGCCCGCCGAGCCGCCCGGGCCACGCCTCCTCAGCCCCGCCCCCGCCCCCTGGCTCCCAAGTGCGAAGGTTTCCACCGGGCAGGCCTGAATGGAGGCTGTCCTCGAGTCCAAGTCTCCTACCTTCTCCCCTTACCTGCGGGTCACCATGTGTGCCAAGTACGGGGCGGCGTCGGGCACAGTTCCCGTGGTGCAGGCGTTTGCGTCATAATTTCTAGGCGTTGAGGGACACAGCTCCTCCCAGTGGCGCCGCTGGTGTAGTGGTATCATGCAAGATTCCCATTCTTGCGACCCGGGTTCGATTCCCGGGCGGCGCAACCTTCGCTTCTATTTTTCTCAGACTCAGAAACCAGCTCCCCTTCATCGCGGAGACCTGAAAACCGCACCCTTGAGACAAGGTGGAAGGGCCCGCGCCTGCGTGGGCGCTGCACGAACGACACAAATGAGCATTTCAGAGACGAACGCTCTGAAAACGCCGCCGGCGCACCGTGGGTGATGAGGTGCCCAAGATGTAAGGATCCTGCGAGCCACCAGCACAGCTCTCGCCCCCTTCCCTGCCTGGGTCTGCCCTGTGCCCGCTCGCGCAGACCGTGCCTCCCGTAGCTGCGGACTCTTTAAGGAGCGGTGCGCGTCTCCCTGAGAGCTGTCCAGAGGCGCAGCCAGTCAGACTGCAAGTCCCGTCGCACCCAGCGCGCGGTCCCGGCCACAGCTCCCGTGGAGGCCCGCGCGGCGTCCCCGCCACACCTCCCGGCGCGCTCCACGCTGCCAGCCACGCCTCCCGGCGCGCCCCGCACGACGTCTCTGCCGCAGCTCCCAGCTCCAGTTCCTGGTGTGGCGGGTGGCTCGGCCGCGATGCTGGTAGCGGCGGCCGCCGAGCGAAACAAGGAGCCCATCCTGAGCGTGCTGCGGCAGTACGTGGACCCGGCCCAGCGCGGCGTCCGCGTGCTCGAGGTGGCCTCGGGCTCGGGCCAGCACGCTGCGCACTTCGCGCAGGCCTTCCCGCACGCAGAGTGGCAGCCATCGGACGTGGACCAGCGCTGCCTGGACAGGTGCGGCGGCACCGTGTCCTGCCCGGGGCCGCTGCCTAGTCCTCCCCTGCAGCTGCTCCCGGGCTCCGCACGCCTGGTCGAGAGGCCGAGGCCGGGTCCAGGCCTGGGTGCGGCGCCCAGGTTGTGGCAGCGAAGGGCAGTGGGGTCGGGCGGTCTGGGCCCCGTCCCGTCGGCTTGTCTCTCCCTTGCGTCCTGCTGAGCCGTCGGGGGCCTGGCCGGCTCCCGCCCACGCGCTGCCCTCCACAGCATCGCCGCCACCACTCGAGCGCAGGGGCTGTCCAACGTGAAGGCCCCGCTGTACCTGGACGTGACCTGGGAGTGGGAGCACTGGGGCGGGATCCCGCCGCGGTCGCTGGACCTGCTGCTCTGCATCAACATGGTCCACATCAGCCCCCTGAACTGTACTGAGGTGGGCGGCCGTGGAGCTGGGGCCTCCAGTGTCCAGCTGGGGTCTGTTGGCAGGGGGAGGTGACTGACGGTGCCCTGCCTCCCTCTTCCCAGGGGCTCTTCAGAGCTGCAGGACACCTGCTCAAGCCTAAGGCTGTGCTCATCACCTATGGAGTAAGTGACCTTGACTTGTGGGGGGGGGGGCGTTGGTAGCCTCAGGTGTCCCTCCTCTCCTGGCAGCCACTCTGTACCCTGAGGCTTACCAGGTGGTCCTTGGCTTCCTTTCTTTGGGGGCAGGAAGGAGGTTCCCTTTTGTTCTCCAGACCCTAGCTTGCAAATTGGTCCCTTGGCCCACTGAGGAGTAGCTGACCCTGGGCCTGTGGGCTGTGTGCCCTGTTCTCACAGCCCTACTCAGTCAACGGGAAGATCTCTCCCCAGAGCAACGTGGACTTTGACCTGATGCTCCGATGCAGGTCAGACCTGGGTGGGAGGGGCTTGGCTGAGAGGGCTGGTGGGGTGTCCCTCAGTTCACCTCTGGCCATGGGCCTCCTCCCTCCCCTTGCAGGAACCCAGAGTGGGGTCTGCGGGACACAGCCCTCCTGGAGGAACTGGGCCAGACCAATGGCCTGCTCCTGGAGAGGATGGTAGGCAGTGCGGACTGGGGGCGGGCAGCCCCCCTGGGGGACCAAGGGCCACTCTAGCAAAGCATTTTTTTAGGTGGACATGCCAACCAACAACAAGTGCCTGATTTTCCGGAAAGAGTAGCCCCTCTCCTGCATTCCATATGCCTGCAGCTCTGCCACAGGCTCTGCCTTCCTGGGTCAGACCTTGGGAATGACCAGCACTACCTAGTCTGGGCTCTTGACAGGTTGGCTACAGGGCTGCTGAAGGCTAGGCACAGCCTACGTTGGAATAAAACATTTTCTGCTGCCCCACTGTGGGCACATACCATACTGCCTCCTGGGAGCACCTCATTGGGGTGGGTGGGCAGGAGGGGCCTGGCTTGGATGGGCTGTCCTTGGCCTTGTTGCTGGAGGGAGGGACAACCCAGGGACAGTTGCCAAGGTAGGGCTGAGGTGGCCCCTACCTGTGTTCCTGGAGTGATGGCTAGAGCTCCACAGGAGGCCCCAGGAGTGAACTGCTCCCTGGGACCTCACATGGGAGCCAGAGTCTCAGCTATTGGCTAGATCCCAGTGAAGAGTCTAGGCACAGGGGTACCTCCTCGACCAGCACCAGCCGGCCACGAACTCCAGGGGCAGGGGTATGCCTTTATTCAGCAGGAAGGAGGACAGGAGTGAGAAGGGAGGGCGAAGCTAGTCTTGGAAGCGGTTGAGCAGATCACAGGCCTTCTTCTCAAGTAGCTCCACAATCTTCTTGACCCGCTTCTCGCTGGCAACACGAACATAGCTGCCCGCATCCAGCACGGCCACACCCTCACGCACCTCACCCATGATGACCAGTGGCCCATCGCCAGCCGTCACGTTGGGGCAGGGGCAGGCCCAGTCCATCCCACTCAGTGTCACCTCCAGGTACTTGGTGCCCAAAAACTTGAGGCCCATCTTGTCATCCTTGAGCACGTCCTCGAGGGCCACACGAGCGATGCCACCCGCAGCCTCAGGCTCCTCCAGCACCTCTGTGAGCCGACCCACAATGGCGAAGTCGCTGCGGCACAGGCTCAGTGCCAGCTTGCTCCTGAGGCGGCAGGCCCGGCAGGGTGGTGTGCGTGGCACAGGGCAGGAGTCCTCACAGCTCTCTCGGGTTTCAAAGTTGTTGCCGTTGCCCTCACAGCCACTGTACATGAAGGGATGGCACTGGTGCAGCAGCGGACTGTAGGCCCAACGCGGCTCCCAGCCCTGGCAGGGACCCCGCACGGCTGGCAGCATGCACGCGTCCCCAGGGCTGCGAGCACAGGCCTGCTGGCAAGCCTCATATGTCTCAAAGCCCCGGGTAGCCCCATCACATTCAAGGGCTGGGAAGGTCATGCAGCTGCCCCGCTGTGGGTCAAAGTGCCAGAGGACATAGTCGGAGGCAGGGGGACCAGTGCAGGCCTGAATGTCAGGCAGGCACTCGGCCAGGGCCAGGACCCCAGGAGCCCTGTCCCTGGCTGGTGACCGCTGCACCACAGAGAGGGGGAAGTCAGCCCGCAGCAGGCCAGCAGCGTTGCGTGCAGTGCAGGTGTACAAGCCGGCGTCCTCTGGCCGGGCATTGTAGAGCACCAGCTGCCCAATGCTGGTGACCACCACATTGCCATACATCTGGTCAGGGCGCATGATCAGGTTCTCCCGCTGATGGCTCTGCTTCTCCCAGGTCACAGCAGGTGGTGGGCGGCCACTAACATCGCAGTGGAGGCTGGCCGTGCCCCCTACGTGCACTGCCTGCGGGGATGGGCTGCTATACAGGGCGGGTGGCATGGGAACAGCCCCGGGCGTTGGGTGGGCGGTGGTCTCAGGTGGCCCTGGGCTGCTGGGTGGCCAGCTGAGGACATGCTTGCAGGGCACAACGTGCAGGTGGAGGCCACGCAGGCAGGCCTCAGCATCCATGTAGCAGCGGTTGTAGTAGGTTAGGCCATCCGAGGCGCAGGTGAAGCTGGGCTCCTTCTCGCAGCGGTCTCGGCAGCGGCACACAGGCTGCCCATCCCATATGTCACAGTCGGAGCCCTGCTGGGGGCACTGGAAGCCCTCACATGAGGCTGCTGTCACAGGCGAGGCTGGGGTGCCGTCAGGGAAGCGGGCTGCCACACAGCTCCGCAGCCCGCACACGTTGGTACAGCACCTCTCAGAGGCAGAGCAGTCCTGGGGAGTAGGGACAGCTGAGCACAAGTTCTGTCTCCCTCCTAGCCCTTCCCCCGGGTCTCCTGCCTTGCCCCTGGGCCAGGGAGCACAGATGGGGCAGGGCTGAGCCCTGCTCTGTGGCCATGGCCAATGGCTGCCTCTCCTTAGCTCGTCTCCCCCCTGGGAAGCGGAGGCACTGCTTTCCATGCAGCATGGTGAGCTGTGAGGTCAAGAGGGTCACCTCATGGCACCTCAGCACCCCCAGCAGGCCTCCTTATCCTTCCCATTCTGCAGAGGCTAAGGCCTGGGCTCAAAGGCAGGATGGGACTGCAGCCCCCCAACTATTTGGACCTAACAGAGGGCTGTGTGCCCCACCCCCACAACGCTCCCCCCCCAGAGCTCCCCCTCTTGGGTAGGCCCCTGGCTGGCAGGTGGGGGCAGTCTGGTATTGTCTGCAGGGCTGGGTCAGAGCCCTGTGTCCACTGGTCTTCAGAGTACATGGTGCCTAGGTAGGGAAGGGGCAGCTTTGGTTAGGATAAGAGCTAGGGAAGTAGAGACAGGGGCTCTTGCCTTTTAGACAGGGGAGGGCAAAGATGGGGATATCCCTTAGGCCCTTTGGATGCCACATGGCCCTAAACCCAGACAGAAGAGTGGAGAGATGTAGGAGAGTGGGCTGCTGGGATTATGGCCCCTTCCCCCACCAAGGAAAGGGCTAGGGGTAAGGCCCGGACTCCCTGGAGTACTGGCTTACCTGGTCCCCGACGCACTCCCGCTCACAGGTGCTCTGGGCGTCCACCCACAAGTGGGGGCTGAGCTGGTTGGGGCACACGCCAGGGTGGCTCCCAGGCTCTGGCATCAGGCCAGCCCCTGAGGTCAGCCTGAGGACTCTGAAGACGAGGAGCAGAAGCAGGAGCAACCACGGGGCAGGCATGGGGACTGCAGGGCCAGGGGGTGGGGGCTTGTGGCCACCAGCCCCTCCTCAGGCCCCACAGAGCTGGGACTCCCTGACAGCATCCACCCTTCGGGGATGCACTCTCCTTTGCCGACTCCTGGCCCCCATACGGTGGGCCCCAGCTGTCGAGGTTCTCAGATACTGTCCATGTGGCGCCAGCCCCTCCCCAGCGTGGCTGCTCTCCCGACCACTGACCACTGTGGGTGGTTCCCAAGCCCTGGTCAGCACAGAGCAGGGAGGGGAGAGAGGGAGGGCTGGGGAGGGGCCAGAGGCCCTGAAGCTCAGAGCCACTGGCCCTGGGGGTCACCGAGGGCGAGGGCGGAAAAGGGCCAGCTCTGGCCAGAGAGGGGGACTCTGTAACCTGAGCCCCTCCCTCCAGAATCCAGAGCCCAGCAGAGATCAAAGTCCTTGAAGACCCTCCCACTCTGCTCAGGGAGGAGGGGCAGGCTGGCAGAGCTCAGCTTTTGTCCCCAATCCCTAGCTCTCCTACGGGGTGGGGCACCACAGCCTCAACTGGCCACAGGCCCAGGTTTCTCAAAGGCAGGCTTGGTTGGTACCTGCTACCTGGGTACAGATACAGCAGAGCCCTACTTGTAGCACAGCAGAGGGTGGGGGTTCTGTTCCCTTCCTGGGAGACTCTCCACCTCTGTGACACTCTCGGGAGTCCCACTTGCCAGCAGGTCTTGAGGTTGAATCTAAAAGCTGGTGGGGTAAGGCCTCGGCAGCTCAGGGCTCAGGCCCTCCATGGACTATGGTGGGGCCTCCCCTGAACCAGTGCCCTCAGGCCCTTTGGATTGGCAAGGTGGAGGCAAGGAAAGCGAGGCTCACAACCTTGCATCATGGAAACTGGCTTGTGTGCACCAGAGACAGCCACACGACTGCCCAGCAGAAATGTTCACAGGAAACATCCATGGGGGTGGGGGGTCACCAGAGATGGCCAAGTCTAAGAGCATCTAAGTGCATCCTGCAAAGAGCAAGCACCCAACAAGTTGCTCAGGGACTGAAAGTACCTGGGAGTCTCTCCCTGCCCTGAGCTGCCTACTGTGAGGGCAGTGTCCACCCTCCAGCTGGATCCGAGGCCCCTCCCCTGTGGGGGAGGGGAGGGAGCCAGCAAGGCTTTCAGCTGAGATGAAACAAAGCTGGGGGCAGGACAAAGGCCTGGCTGGAATCTGCCCTTCCAAACTCTTCTGCAGCTCCAGAGGTCCCCAGGGAGTGGCTTTCTCCCAGACAGGGTGGAAAATGCCCACACGACCCTTCATCTGACCTCTTAACCCAGAAGGCACAGTAATAAGAGCCTGGTCTGGCAAGCATGGGATTGAGATGACCACCAGGCGCCAGTGTCTCTTGCTTCACAATGGGGCTATGGGTGAGCCAGCCGCTGACGATGAAGGATTGGTGGTGGTTGGGTCAGAGGGGGCTGGATGGGGCCTGGGCAGGAGCTGTTGTGTGGCAGGCTCCAGGACACTCTCAGGGAGCACGGGTGGGCACCTGAGACTTGATCCCTGGCACATGGGGCCATGTTCCGAATGGCATGTCCTCATCCTGCTGGGCCCTGAGCCCCAGAGCCCCCTCATCCTGATGGATGCTTTCCCCAGAAGGGGCCAGCCCCCAGGTCCATCTGCAGTGGTCTGTGAGGGGGTGGCCAGTTGATCCTGCACAGCCTCCAGCCAGACTAAGTCACCAGGAAATGCAGTGTGTGTGTGGGGGTCACCAGGCCTGGCTGTCCCAGTCCACCCTCAGGAGTGAGCCCAATCAATGGCTGCAAGTCGACAAAGTCAGCCACAGGGTATGGAGGGCCAACAAAGCCCAGGGGTCTGGCAGGCACAAAGCCATGCTGGCTCCCCTCACTGCCCCTGCTGCTTGCCAGATGAAGTCAGAGACTGACACAAAGCCAACCAGAGAGGGCCCAGGTGAAGTACGTTTACTGTACAGAGGACAAAGAACCCGGACGGCAGAGTCGGCAGCAATGAGGGTAGTCGATGCACACCCAGGCCTGGTCAGGCCCTCGAAACAGTTTGTGATTCAGTTCACAATTCCAAGAAGAGGGCTATTGGCAGCAACAGGGCAGATGGGCCAAGAGAGGGTGAAGACAGATCAGGGCCAGGGTCCTGGGGCAGGAGCCACAGCCTTTCCCCAGACGCAAGGCTTGCCTTGCAGGACAACAGGCCAGGGAACTGCGTATCCACCAGTGCCACAGCATGACAGTCTCAGAAAACTGGGCACTAAGAAGGTCCCCAGCAAGGGGTCAGGGCTCCTGCTGCAGCCGGGGGCCTGAGGGCAGGAGGTAGAGTTGAGCACCAGTGTGACCAGGGGCTGTGTCACCAGGCCGGGGCAGGGGAACAGTCAAGGACAATGTCCAGGGAGGACGATGTTCTTACTGAGGGGCTGGCAGGGCAGGAGGAGCACTGTGGATGGTCAGCCATGGCTTCAAGAGGGGCAAGGGGACTGGGCCCTGCCAGATCCCAGAGGGCTGGGTGTCCACCCTATAGCCCACAACAGGGCTGCTGTTCCAGGTGGTGTTGCTAAGAAACAGGCACAGCGTTTCTAGCAATGTGACCTCATGGGCAGAAGGATCACAAGGAGCAGTACAGCCAGCGGACACTGTGGTTGATGAGCAAAGGCTGCCGAGTGTGGGAGGCTGAAGTGGTTCCAAGGCCAGAGGCCATGGGGCAGCAGCCCATTAAGTATTTAAGGTCTATAGATGGCCCAGCACCCTCACCCTGGACACCAGATCTGAGCTTGTATAACAGACATTGCTGGAAGTGTTAGGGCAGAGTGGGAAGGGGCCCAGGGAACAGTAGAGGTGGGGGTCCTGGCCACACCCCACTTCTCTCCTAGGCAGGGCCTGAGCTCTGCCACATGTCCACATCCAGAGGGCTGGGAGGAGCCAAATCCTTGCCTGTGCCCAGCACATTGACCTCCTCAGTCAGAAACAGAAGCTGGGGCTGAGATCACTACTAGAGCGTTGGGGGGCAGGGGGGTGCCTGATCCTGTTTCCCCACTGTCTCTGAGCAGCACTGTCGCCCCAAGCAACTTATGTGTGATTCTGAAGAACACGCGGTGTGATGCTGATTCCTTCCTTTTCAGCCTCCACCCCTCCTTCCCTGACGCCCCAAGCTCCCCCATACCATGTGGCCATGGAGGGGCAAGCTCACAGGCTGCACTCAGGCTTCCCTGACAGCCCTTTAAAAATGTACAAAATGGGTGAAATGTTCTCCATATAAATAAGAAAACGGTGGCCAGGCTTCCTCCAGGCTGAGCCTAGGTGGCTTCTGAGTGGGGCTGCTTCAGACAGGCTGTATAGCACCAGCAGCCCCTCTGCCGGCATGTGGAGTGTCTCTCTCCAGTATCTGGGGCCCTCCACCTAGCCAGGGGTGTAGCAAAGCCTGGTACTCCCTAGGCAGGGCTGTGTGGCGAAGTCTTCCTGCATGCAGCAGAGCCCAGCGCCTGGCCAGGGGCACCCCAGTGTGAGCCCCCAGCGTCTGCACAGGCGGTGCTTGCCAGCCCTGCTAGGAGATCTTGCAGTTGCTCCGAGAACAGTTCTGGGGTGGGCTCTGTGGGGGGCGGATGGACTTGGACCTCTTGAGGCTGTTGCCCTTGCTGCCACTGCCCCCAGCCCCACTGGCTAGGGAGTAGGAGCGGCCGTGCATCATGACTGCATTCATGCCATTGGCCATGGAGAAGGACTTGAGGTGGCTCTTGATGGTGACAGGCAGTGGGAGCTTGTCGATGAGATGCACGGGGGTGCAGGAGACAATGGCACGACAGCAGAGGTCCTGGAGGCTGAAAACTGAGGGGGAGGGATCAGAAAATGGAAACAGCAAGGCCCTGTGAGGGAGATGTGGAGGAGTGCGAGGGCTTCTCGCTGCCAGACAAGGACAAGCAAAGCCTGGCAGGAGGATCTCCTGGGGGACCTGGATGCCCAGCTGCTCTGCCCCAGTAGTGTCCACAGGGGGGCTCCCTCCTCCTGCTTCCTAGCATGGTGCACACTGCAGAGTGTGGCTGGGAGGTGGGCTTCCAGAGGCTGGTCTGCCTGGTGGTGCTAGGAGTCTGGTGGTGGGGCTCGCTGCGCCTGAAGTCCAGTCTGCAGCCCCTGCTGCAGCTCTAGTTGGAGTTTAACTCAGTCTGGCCTGGCTAGCACTAAGGGAAAGGCTTAGGGATCCTGCCCTCCCCTCTGGCTTAACCTTAAGGTGACACTGTGACCAAGGTTCTGCCTTGCAGTGAACCCTGTTGGGAATCCCCAAAGTTAAGGCCATCTTCCTGAGAGTGAGGCCATGGTGGGGCTCCTAGAATACAGCACAGACCAAACATGACAGCTGCACTTGTGGATTCTGTGACCACGCAGCCTCAGAGCCCAACTCCACAGCAGCGCAGCATGCACACACACACACACAAGGCTCCGGCTCTCCCTGCAGCCTGGTGTGGGTAAGATGACCTGCCGGCTGCTTACAGCTCAGAGCCTGGCATCCAGCTGAGGTGCCTGCAGCTCTCAAGCCCTCCTCTCCCCTGCAGCCCACCACAATCCACCACCCGAGGCTTCACCCCACATGGTGCTCACCTCGATTGGGCCTCCAGATCTTCTCCATGCCATGCCTCATGAGCACGATGCGGGAGAGCTCGGTGAAAGACTCGATGACGTTGAAGTTGCACAGGGGGCTGACTTCAAAGAAGGTCATGCAGTTCTTCTCTGCATATGCGCGGGCCTGTTCTGTTGGGACTTGCCGCTTAAAGGCCAGATGCAGTCGGTTCCCAACCAGGATCCGGGGAACCCCTGGCGCATGCTTGGAGCAGAGCACCAAACTCAGCAGAGGTGTAATCACAGAGCACCCCAACCCTCAGTCACAGGCAGGGCCCCCGCTGTCTGCACCCTGGGATGAGGTAGGCCCATGGAGGTCTGAGTGGGTCAGGATGGATGGCAGAGCCTGGCTGTTCATTTGCCAGGTGAGGGTGGGGCCACGATGGGCAGTGCGCCCAGCTTGGTCCCATGCCTTCCCCTGCCAGAGCACAGACAGCACCTACCTCATCAATTTCCTTGATCCACCGATCAATCCCATCAAAGGACCAGCGGTTGGTGATGTCATACACCAGGAGGATGCCCTGTGAGGGATGTGAACGGAGGTCATCCACAGGCATAGCTGGGCTGAAGCCCAAGGGAACTGGCTGGACAGAAGGAATCTCAGTGGCTGGGCAGGGCCAGGAACACAGCTCAGCATACCTCACGGGTTACTGGCACAATAGGCAGGTGGGCAGTGTACCTGCCACCCAACAGGAGGGCAGTGGGGAGAGACTTCTGTGTAGTCCACCATCTCCTCCCTCCACTGCATACTCAGTTGGGGCAGAACTGGCTGCTGCTTTTTTTCTCCAGGCCTATGATAAGTGTTGCCTGCAGCGGTAGCCCTGTGGCATCTGATCCCGTCAGATTTCGGAAGCTAAGCAGGGTCAGGCCTGGTTAGTACGGACGGGAGACCACCTGGGAACACCAGAAGCTGTAGGCTTGGGAGAAGGACCTGGCAACCCCCCTCCCACAAATCAATCTGCCATTGAAAACCCTATGAACAGCAGAGAAGCACTGACAATAGTGTTTCCCCTGTTGTACAGAAGGTCGCTATGAGTCGGATACCGACTCGAGGGCACCTAACAACAACAACAACAATGATAAGTGTTACTTTGAAATCATTCAAAAATCACACACACTAAGCCACACCTCCCAGGTCTGTGCTGTGGGGCTGCAGAGCTGTAGGATGGGGGCCAAGTGTCCTCCCAGTCAGTCCGTTAGTGAACTCTGCCCCAGGGGGACCCGGGGCAAAGCTGAGTGCAGGCTGCTCTGACTTCTCTTAACTCCAAACTTGCACAGCAGAATGTCCGTCACTCCAGGAGTGGTGTTCATGAGGGCTCTCCTGAGCCGGGCTGAGCAGGATTTGCTACAGGGTCTTTCCCATCACATCCCTTAGAGACCAATTACTTGGAGCTCAGCTTTGGGCTGTCTCCATCTGCCCTAAAATCTCAGCAGTGACACTTCATGGGCTCCCCAGCAGGCGTTGACAGCACACTGCCCACCGCACGGCATTAATGACGTCTTGTGGGTCCACTGTGAAGGAGGCTCAGGAGTCAGAATCCATCCAGTGAGCTGAGACTCACACCACACCCCATCCCACACATCCTCACATGGTAGAGGACACAGAGGGGCAGAGGAAAGCAGAGCTGAGAGAAGAGGGAGTGGACACCCTGCACCTCAGTCAGGAGAGCATGACAGAAAGCCTGTCCTAAACTCAGCTGCCACTTCCAGAAGATTCAGGTTAGCCCCTGGGGCCTGTTAAGACAAAGGTCGAAATTACTTGAAACCTAACCCTGTGATCCCTGCCCTCTCTAGCTGGGAGAGAGCCCCTCCAGCTAAGGCCAGGTACCTCTGAGACAAGCCCACCAGCTTGAGCTTGACAGCAAGGAGCCAGTGTGGTGGGTAAAACATGGTCGATGTACAATAAACGAACACACACCTAGGAGGAACCTGTTGCTTGGGCACAGGAAACAAAGCTCTCATTTGCTGCCAGGGGATAGATGGCTTCTTAGAGGGACAGTACCCCCAAAGCATCACGTCCTCTGCCTAGCAACTGCTCCTAAGGAGTACTTGTAGACATGCCAAGGAACACCCTCCAGAGGCTAATCCTAGCATGTTTATGACAATGGAAAATGGTGGGGGTAAGTATTTGCAGGTGCAGCTCAGTGCCATATCATTTGCTTGCCCAGCATGTGCAATATCCTGGGTTCTACCTCCAGCATCACACCAAAAATGAGAGAGACAGAGAGAGAGAAAGGGAGGGAGGGGGAGGGAGGGGGAGGGAGGGAGGGAGAGAGAGAAGAAGAAGAAGAAGAAGAAGAAGAAGAAGAAGAAGAAGAAGAGGAGGAGGAGGGGGGGGAGGAAGAAGAAGAAGAAGAAGAAGAAGAAGAAGAAGAAGAAGAAGAAGAAGAGGAGGAGGAGGAGGAGGAGGAGGAGGAGGAGGAGGAGAAGAAAAGAAAAGAAAAAAAAAAGAACAGGTAATGCCGGGCGCAGTAGGAATCCAGGCTCATGGCTCACTGGGTGGACTCTGGTTCCTGAGCCTCCTTCACAGGAGACCCACATTAGAATCTAACAACTCTGGAGCCTGAGGCTGGAGGACAGCAAGTCCAAGACCAGAGGCAGCCTATGCAACTTAGCAAGACTCTCTTAAAATAAAAAATGAAGGGGGGTTATGGGTGCAGTTCAGTGATGGAGTACTCTGGGTTGAATCCCCCAGTACTGCCAAAAAGAAGAAACAAAACAAGTGTCCAGTCCCACGGGACAGGTGAGTAAAGGATGGCTCATGTCTATAATCCCAGCAGCTCAGGAGGTGGAGACAGGAAGATCCAGGTTTGAAGCCAGAGGCAGCCTGCATTTAGCAAGACCCTTTCACAAGATAAAAAAATGGGCTGGGGGTGCAGTGAGTGGTGGAGTATTTGCAAAGTATTATGTGAGACTCTGGGTTCAACCTTCACATACTTCAAAACAAACAAAAAACATATTATGTAGATAATAAAAATATCAGGGGACTGGGGATGTAGTTCAGTGCCAGAACACTTGCCTAGAATGTGCAAAGCCCTGGGTTCCATCCACACCACTATATATACACACACAAAAACAAGAACAACAAAAAAACAGAAGCATACCTTAGAAGTATAGTCGGCAATCACAGAAAGATGTACAATAAAAGTAAACTGTGAGATGAGAAATACAGGTCCCAGACATTGTGTACATGATGACAGTTTAAAAATGAAAACACAGACATTACACAGGAAGTTTACACAGACACACAGCAAATAGCAATGGGCTGGTAGTTTTATTTTTCTTATGTTGACTCCTATTTTCTGTAAATAATTACCACCATGTCACATTTAAACCAAGTGGGCAGAAGGCCCACCTGCTGGGCTGGAGGGGCTCCAACTGCAGCGAGGCTGATGGGAGCCATGGCCACCCCTGCCAGCTGGTGCCAGCATTCCAGCTCTACCAAGAGCAGGCAGGTCCTTTCTGAGGCTGCCCAAGTCCACAAGGTGGAGTTACAGCAGAGGTGACAGAATGGAAGAACACAAAGACAGATGCCAGCACTGGTCACATTACAGGTGGAGGGACCAAAGTGACCATGGATCTGCCAGAGAAAACCATCTGGGATGAACTGTAGGCAAGACAGCTGAGAAACCAAAATGAGGTTCTTTCTTACCAGAACCAGCCCCAAAGGAACACCAGCATCAATGTGTGTCTCAAAGAGGCAAAACAAAGGGCAGATACAAAAAAAATTTCTTTCTTTTTTGAGATAGGATCTCACTATGTAGCCTAGGCTGGCTTCAAACCTGCAGAGATCCTCCTGCCTCTGCCTCCCAAGTGCTGAGATTACAGGTGTGTGCCACCATGCCCAGCTTAACACATTTTGCCTTTTAACAATATACAATATAAGTAATATAGGTTCTGATCTTCAGACTACTCAGTATTCAAGGCTGTAAGTAAATACAGCTTGCCCCTTCAGCCCCACCCCCATCCAGGAATAACCTCTGAGTGCGTTCAAGTGGCCCCCAGATGTCCCTGTGCCATGTGGCACCTTCCCTATAGACAGAGCCATGGTAACGAACTGGGCGCTTGGGCTCCCCTGCCTGGAACTCAAACCTGGCCCCTCTTGACCCTCTTGACCCACACTCCACATGGGCACATTAACTAGTCTTAGGCAATTTCACCTTTTGTGACAAATATCTGTGAGTTGCCTCTGAGCATATGTACTTTTTTGTTGTTCAACTTCATCTACAAGACAAATTCCTAGAAGTGGAATTGCTAGAACCAGGGATGGGTGTTATGATTACTTATTGATCTATAACTTACCAGGAAACACAGATTGAGGCAAGGACACTTCAATGAGTTTTTGACAAATACATGCACATATATAATCATCACACCAACTGAGATGTACGTTAGGTGTTATCTAGTCAGGTGCAACTCATAGTGACCCTATGTACAACAGAATGAAACACTCCCCAATTGTGCCATGCCTGCCCCTATGTCAGTGCTTCTCTGCTACTCATAGGATTTTTGATGCCTGGTTGTTTTGGGAGTGGACTGCCAGGTCCTTCTCCCAAGCCTACAGCATCCAGTAGTCCCAGGCAGTCTCCTATCCAAGGATTAACCAGGCTCAATCCTACTTAGCTTCCAAGATCAGATGAGATCAGACACCAGCGTGGCACGGCTGTAGGGACACTGAGACGTACAGGTGTCTTTTAAAAATAAAA
The DNA here is from genome assembly GCA_007922755.1 of Pedetes capensis. Classification (NCBI taxonomy): domain Eukaryota; kingdom Metazoa; phylum Chordata; class Mammalia; order Rodentia; family Pedetidae; genus Pedetes; species Pedetes capensis. The sequence goes on from VMDO01001165.1 coordinate 51,256, forward strand.
TTCAGAATCAGGTGTGAGGGCACATGCCTGCAATCCCATCACCTGGGAGGCTAAGGCAGGAGGATCACAAAGTTGAGGCCAATTTGGGTTACCCAGCGAGTTTGAGGCCAGTCTATGTAACAAGACTTTGTCTCCAAAGAAATAAACAAACAAAAATAAAATTTAGAGCCAGGCATAGTGGCACATACCTATAATTCTAGCACTGGGAAACTGAGAAGGAAGGACAGGGAGTTCAAGGCCAGCCAGGGCTGCACGATAAGTTCTCAGGCCAGCTTCTGCTCTATAGCAAGACCTTGTATCAAATCTTAGCATTTGGCAGGTACAGTGCATTTGTGTGGTTCAACCTTCAAGATAGAAAAAGCCAGAGTAAAATCCTCCAGCCTATGTCCCAAAAATACCCAGGCTCTGCCCAGAAGAAACTGATGCACTGAAATCAGAGGGCAGTTGACAAACTGCTGGACATACATGCTCACCCACCATCCACTTGCTAAGTGTGCCTTCACTGCCACTTTCCATACCCATTGTATGGAAATTCATCCCATGCAAAAAAACCCACTTCTGCCCTGAAGGGCCGCTGCCCCTGAACATGTGCTCCCTGGAGCTAATCCACCTGACCCGAGCTCTCAAGTGAACAGGACAGCACTTCCTGCTGATATGGCCACGCGGCAGACATGGCCAGGCCTGCCCTACTGCCTCAATACATCAAGAACCATGTACCCACTCAGGGTAACTCACTGGCGCTTCCAGTGGGCTGCACACCCTGTGGGGCCTTGAGGGGCCACCTCAGACCTCAGCCACAGAAAACACATGAGTTTGGCTCACAGAGATGGCCAAGAACAGCCTGGGGCTCAGAGGAATGTAAAGGGATTCTGTAGGAGCCACAAGACAGTGCTTTTTGTGACAGGTGACAACAGCAAGGGAGGGGCCGGTGGCCTTTGCTCGCACATCTGCAAAGACCCAGCCCCTGAGGGACACACATAGCCCCTCTGGTCTCAACAGAAGGTAGAAGAGCAACAACACCTGACCTGTTACGAGTTCAGACCATCAGAGGCAGGGCAGAGAGGCACCGCCACAAAATTGGGGTCCGCACTGATGCCAAGAACCACCATCTTCCCACTGTTGTCACCAGGCAGGATGCACACGGAACAGAACAGGGATGGGACAGGGACAGGACTAGGGGCTTATCCTAGTGGCAAAGCTCCTGAGAAGTGGCAGTGCAAGGCCAAAATGGGCACTTAGGGTCAACAGCTACTTCCTCGTGCCAGGAAATGGCAACTAAGAACTTGCAGAAGTCACACAGCAAAACAAAAAAAAAAAACAACGGATCGCAGTTGCCACGTGGGAAGGAGCACAGAAGCTGAGGACAGACTTTGCTTCCCAAGAAACTTATTCTGGCAAAGCGGAGCTTGTGAAGCATCCCTTTTTTCAGTTCTCATGTGCTGAGTAGAAGTGGCTCCTGGGATCTGCTCCTTGTCACACCCAGTAGACTGCCCGCTGCACAGCCCCAAGCCCTGTCAAGCTTTGTCTCCGATCCCCCTTCTCACTTTTCCTGGTAAACTTCTGCTGTCATGGCCCACAGTAAACCACTCTCGTTTCCATTTTATTTTTTTGAGACAGGGTCTCACTATGTAGCCCAGGTTATCCTCCAACTTGTGTTGATCCTCCTGCCTCAGCCTCCCAAGCATTGGGATAACAAGAGTGCACCATAACGCCCAGCTTCATTTTCTTTTTTATTGCAAAAGTATTTATGGTAATGCAGAAAAACTAGGAAATGATAAGCAAAAGGAAGGCAATAAAACATCTTTGTAGGCATAAAGATGTTTATAGTCCCTTCTTTAAAAGGAAAATGGGCCAAGGAAGTACTCTTTACCCTGGTGCCCTCACCAAGCCCTGCTCCCTGGGCCACCCAAGTTTTGTCCCATGGTTTCCCTTAACTTATCCACACTACTGGCATCAGACACTGGGTAGTAACAAATGTTCAAGCCTGTGACCAACACTCTTGAGGGCTTCCTGTCGGTTCCAGATCGCCTGAGGGTCACCGGCTCAGGGACACATGGGCTGACAGTGCAGCCTCCCCAGCTGCCCTCATGGGAGAGGTAGAGGCCTAAAGGAGGGAGCAGTCAGGCTCTTCTGCAGCCTCCAGGACAGACTGCTGTCCATCCTACCCTGGGGTCCTGCTGTACCCTACCCTCAGCAGAGGGAACAGAAAAGAGTTGATGCTGGCTGTACTTCAGCATAAGCAAATCATTAAACACACTGCAAGCAAGGAGTTTTCACAGAAATGTCTGTCCCACCTCCTGCCACATCAGGAAACTTCTCCACACAGGGAGCCATAGCTGCAGCAGGAGTCAGCTTTGCTAGGACCTTGACAACTTCAACCCTGTGCCACCCTTGGTGACCTGCCAACACCTCAATGACCTTGACCCTACACACCAACCCTAGTGATTTCATCAACTACCTAGCATCTTAGTGACCTAGACTTTACCGACCAACCTAGTGACTTCCACTGATCTGCCAGCATCTTGGTGACCTCAACCCTACCCGCCAACCCAGTGACTTAGATCAACCTGCTGACACCTTGGTGACCTCCATCTGACTCCTGCCACAGATTTCCCCATCTTGACACCCTCAGGTGGGAAGAAAGCTGTGGATCAGGTGAGCAGCAATATAGAAGGGACCCTGGGCATCATGCACCCAGGCAGACAGAGGCACAGGGTCCTGCCTAGAGCAGACCCAGTGGGGATGAGAAGTCATGAAATGTGCACCTGAACTTCTACCTGTTCTCTCAAGTCGCCCAAACCACAGACCAAACTTTCCCTCTCCACCCACAAGCTCCAGAGGCTGCTCCTGGCCAGCGATGCGGCCTAGGGCAGGTTTGGCCTCCAGGGTCTCTTGGATGCTCTCAGAAGTCCTGGGTAAGTTTCCACTCACATTCTTCACACTGAAGCAGAGCAGTGCCTACAGCAGGTCTATTCATACAGGTCTCAATTTCCCCACCCTTCTGATCTCAAAACAATCAACAGATCTGAAAGCATACAGGGGAGCACAGGGGTAAGAAGTATGCACCACACTCCTCCACAGGCAGCATGAGCCCTTGGTCTGCCCTTTGCTAAAGTCAGTCCCTCTCCTGAGGGTCTGCTACAGCCCCTAGTATGGAGCCCATCATAATGCTTCCAATCTGCACAGTCCATCCTGACTTGTGATCCAGCCCTGGCCAGCTCCTGAGCCAGCTGCATCCCCTAGCAGGCTCATAAGTCTACAGGTGAAGGCCCTAGGCAGACACAGGGAAGCCCCTTTTGGTTTCCAATAAAACAAATGAACGAGCTGCATTCTGATAGCTTGGGATGCTGCTGAGGAGCCTGCGGTAAACTCAGGGCATCTCTGGCTTCACAAGGAGGGGTGCTGGCCACAGCTGTGAGGCCAGCAACAGCCTGCACAGGGACACTGCAAGCAGGCCCGTTGGAAACCCATGTGCCCCTCTGCATAGGCAACCTGGGAGGGGAGGTTCCCAAGCTCAGAGGAGGATGCATCCTCCCCAAATGGACCAGCCGTCAGGGGGAACCTGATGTCCAGATGTCAGAATGCTCACAGAGGAATCAAGTGTCTAGGGAACGACACAGGGGAGTGAACTACATCACAGGGAATCAGCAGCATCCATCAGAAAAGCAGCAGCAAGAATGCTGCTGGTCTTACCTGTGCACCCCTGGAGTAGGACCTGAAGATGGTACAGAACCTGCCCTGGCCCGATGTGTCCCTGAAACACAGGGGAAAGGTCAGGAGGGGCTGCAGTTGTGGAGCCTCCCGCATCTCTCAGTCCCGCCCTCCCCTCTCTGCCACAGCTCATTTCTCTTTTCTTTGACACAGATCTCACTATGTTCCCAGGCTGGCCTCAAACTTGCCTCTGCCTCCCAAGTGCAGGGACTATAGGCATGGCCACTGGACCTGGCTAGGACATGCTTCTTAATGTGAAGCCCAGGAACAGGCTGGGGTCAAGGGTCGTGGCCACTGTGGAAACAAGTCTTCATGGGGAAAAAGGGACCAGGGTCTATCAGAACAAAACATCCTGGACTTTCTATTCTTCTCCTCTCAGAGCAAATCCACTCCCTGCTTGAGGGGGCCACTGCGGGTCAGCCACGCACAGGACGCCGCCCTGTTCCTCACTCAGCTTCCCTGTCCCCGTCGGATCTCCGGCTCACCAGAGCTCCAGCTTGACACGCCGGCCGTCCAGCAGGATAGTGGTGGTCTTGTAGTCGATCCCTGTGAGGAAGCAGAGGCATAAGGACGGCCATCAGCAAGTGGCCTCCCTAGGGCTCGGATCTCTCACCCAAGTCCCATCTCTGACAGCAACCTGCTGGCTGCTCTGGGCCATGGCATTCTTGGGGTCCCAGCCCAGTCTACTTTGCACAGCAGGCACAGGCCAGGGCAGAAGCCCAGGTCTGGATGGGGCATCAGATGCACACCAGCCTCTCCAAGGGCTCTGGGCCCAGCATGCCTGAAGGAAGATGTCTCACCCCACTCTGACCTACTTCAGGTGGACTGTGAAGTTGAACTCTCAAACGCTAAAGCATTTCTGAGTTCTTGGGTTCACCATAGCTCCCAGATACTGACAACTGGAGCGTGCTTGGAACATTATCAAGGGTAAAGTAATACTTTTCTTTTGCAGTACTGGGGGTTTGAACCCAGGGCCTTGGTTATGCTAGACAAGTGCTCTACCACTGAGCTGCATTCACAGCCCCTTTTCTTTTTTTTTTTTTTGCAGTACTGGGGGTTGAACCCAGGGCCCCGCACCTGCATGCTTTGCAAGTGCTGGACCACTGAGCTGCAGCCTCAGCCCTTTTTTTTTTTACTTTTTGAGACAGGGTCTCGCTAAATTATGCAGACTGCGTCTGGTCTCGAACTTGTGATCCTCTTTCCTCCGCCTCCCAAACCGCTGGGATTACGGGTGTGTGCCACCACACCAGGCTCCCCCTTTACTATTTTGAGATAGGGTCTCACTAGATTACACAGACTGCCTCTGGCCTTGAACTCACAATCTGCCTGCTCAGCCTCTTGAGTCACTGGGATTACAGGCCTCTGCCATGGCAACCAGCTAAGGTAAAATTTTAAATACTATTTCCCTGAAGAGCTTTCCAGAGAACCCGTGGTTACTGTATCTTGAGAGCTTTTTGTTGTTGTTGCTATTGTTTGAAGAAAAAAAAATGTGTATCTTTTTTTTTTTTTTGTAGGAAAACGTTAGTCTAAGAAGAGAAGCTGGTGGAAGCAGGCAGCATTGGACTCTTAATTTATAAGCCACACTGAAGCCTTTCCACTAGCTCTGACCTGTAGTTCTCTTGCCTCTACCTCCCAAGTGCTAGGTGCTGGGATTATAGGCATGTGCTACCATGTTCAGCCCATGCCTTAAAAACACATTAATTTCTTGCCTTTTATATATAACACTTGCTCCAAAGGGACTTAGAAATGGGCATTTTTAAACCTAGGTGTTGCCTTCACAGGGAGACAGAGAAAGTGTGTGTGTGTATATCTCTGTGTGTCTGTGGGGGCGGACCACCCCTGCGGGCAGACCACACAGCACCTTCTTTCAGGCACCAGTGGTTCTTCCCATCCCTCCTGCCTGGCCAACTAGTAACTGACTGCATATCAGCCTTTGGTTCTCATACATCAAAGGACACTGTCAACAGAGTGAAAAATGTAACCCATGGAATGGAAAAAATACTTGCAAATCATGTACCTCATTAAGAACTGAGAATTCTATAAAACACTTCTAAACTTAGCAATTAAAAAAGACCCAATTAAAAAATGGTCAAAACCATTTCTCAAAGAAGACCTACCAATGGCAAAGAAGCACATGAACTGATGCTGGGCATCATCAACCATCAGAAAACGCAAATCAAAACCGTATGCTACCACTTAGAACCTGGGAGCACCTTTAGATTCATAATGACAGCCAGTGCAGCAAGGTGTGGAGAAATGGGAGTCCTTCTGCATAGCCAGGGGGCTGTAAAAGTTGTACACTGTGCAAAGTGTAGGGGAGCACCAAGGTAGTCCTTGAACATGACTGAGACATTAGCTTTTAAGTGCATTCACAAATAGGAAGTGAGGGATGTCTTAAGCATACCCTCGAGAGAGACACCCCAGGTGGACAATGCCCTTTTGCACCCTTCTCCGGCTCCTTCCTCTGCTTCTCACATGGAAGTTCAGTGCTGGTAGCTGCGGCTGCCAGGTGAGGCTCATGAGTGATTTAGACCTGCCTCCAAACTAGTGTCACCTCCACTTGGAGATAAGCAGGAGCCAGGAGAAGACTCAGGGACCTTCCTGAGCCTGTCTCCCCCCGAAAGCTACTGCCCTGCCCAGGAGCAGGGTCCGCTGAGGGGGAGCAGTGGGCACCTGGAGAAAAGCCCAGAAAGAGACCATGTTCATCAGGGATAAACGTGGGCCACAAAGAGCTGTGCTGATGCCTCAGCCTCTTACCACCACTGGAAGCAGTGTCCTCAGCCAGGCACTGAGACGGTCCCTGCCACTGAGCCAGCTGACTGGTGTGACCCTGGAAGGCTCCTGGCAGAAGCTGGCCTGGGAAACTCTGTGCACCAGTTTCACAGTGGGCAGAGAGCACAGGATCCCCAGTCCTGAGAAGTCTCTGAGCTCCTCTGAAATAGAGACACGCTGCTGCACTGGGGACTGGCTCCAGCAGCTCAGGGGCTGCTGAAGAGGGAGGGAGGGTCAGCTCCCTGGCCACTCTACTGCACACACACCATGCTGTCTTGTACTCATCAAGGAAACAGGGCTCTCAGAACAGAGTGAGGAACAATCTGAGTCCATAATATTATCCATCACCATCAAAAGTAAGTGAGACTCACCTGCGGCCCCATTCTCTGAGAAGTCGGCTGAGGGTCTCATCACTGGTAACCGAAGACCTCTAACCCCAGGATGTGGCTCTGAACAGGGGTGGACTTGTCACAGGGACAAGTACCTGTACCCAACCAGCCTGGCATGTGCATGGATACTCCAAAAGGCTGGGCGGTGTGAGGCCCAAGAGAGTCAGCACTGAGGTGAGAGGACAGTATGATCCAGCTGAGGGCAAATGCAGGCAGCTGGCCAAACAGATGTCCAGAGGCTCAGGCGAGAGCAGAGAGCTCCCAGGCTGACACACTCATTTGGAAAATTTGGTCATGGATAGGCTGGGCATGGTGGCTTGCATCTGTAATCCAAGTAATTTGGGAGTTGGAAGCAGGATAGCAGGTTCGAGGCCACGGGCAGCCTGCATAATTTAGCAAGATGCTGACTCAAAATAAGAAGAAAAAATGGGCTGAGGGTGCAGCTCAGTGATAGAGTGCTTGCAAAGCATGCATAGTACCACAAAACAAACAAAAAACTATGGTGCGCTTTATTAATTAACAGAAACATAGACACCAATCCCAAAGAGAGGCCTGCCCTTGGAAAGCCCACATCTCTATGCCATAAGACAGGGAATTGGCCAACACTAGGAACCTGCCCTGACAATTCAACCCTCCTATCACCCCATGAGTCCTTTAACTTTGAACTGCTTTTTAAAAAGTGATGGAGCTGGGGGGTATAGCCCAGTAGTAGAGCACATGTTTAGCATGCATAAGGCCCTGGGTTCAATTCTCAGCACCAAAAGTAAAAGTAAAAGATAATTTGGATTTTTACTCAAAGTCTAAAACCTAATATTGACAATAAGGAACCAGTCAAACTATGTGGGTGCCACAGTAACCTCCAGGTGAGTCCCGTGCCAGCCAATGTGCTACAAAAGCACACATTAGCCAGCTGCATGGATTTCCAGATCTCAAGCCAGGGAACTCAGGCAATGCCTGGTGGGCTCAGGACTTGAGGAAGCCACAGGGGCCTATGGTGGGTGACCAGAGGCAGACGGCCTTGCCATCGTCCTCCCTGCCCTTCCCTTTGCAGAGCCCAGAAGGCTCAGGCTCCTCTCTGCACTCTGGAAAGCATCTTTTCTTCGGCCTTGAAGAATCTAAAAATCAGCTTCTCCTGGTCCTGGCTCCAGCTTGGCCAGGCAATAGCCCAAGGCTACTGAGGGAATCAAGGGCCCCTGACCTTCCATCAGACAGTAGGCCTCTCTCTCCAGCAGGACCAGGCACTTTAACATCTCAGCTTTGGTTCAGTGAGGCAGCCTCAGTGTCTCCACTGCTCATCACACAGCCCCAGGGGCTCTGCACTGAGCGACAGGGCAGTGGGGGACGAGGGAACGAGGACAGTCCAGTGGGAAAGGTGGATGGTTTGGGGCTAATGACAGTCTATATTAAAGGAATGTGCCAGGACCATGGAGAGAGAGCCCTGGGCCTGGAAGGTTTCTAGGAGAGCAATTATCCAAAGCTTGAGGGTGAATAGGCCCTGGGGAGGATAGGGAGGGTTAGGAGGATGGAGTACCGTGGCAGAGGAAACAGAGCAGTGACCTGGAACGAGACCTGGAGTCCAGGAGTAGGGGGACAGCAAGCTGAGAGAACAGAGGGCTGGCAGAGCTGCAGCACCCTGGGAAAAGCCACTGGCTTTTTACCTGTGAGGGGATCTGTCGGTGCCAGCAGGGTACATGCCCACTCCAGTACTCTCTCAGTGCACCATTCATTTTCTCCTTCTGTCTAAAAATCTTTTTTTTTTTTTTTTTTTTTTAATGAGCCAAGATAACATTTCAGTTAAAAGAGCAAGGTCAAGTCAGGCATGGTGGCACACACCTATAATCCCAGTATTTGGGAGGCTGAGGCAGAGGGATGGATGGGAGTTTGAGGCCAGCCTGGTCCACTTAGCAAGTTCCAGGACAACCTGGACTTAACAGTGAGACTGTCTCAAAAGAACAAAAACAAAACAAAAAAAAAGAAAAAAGTAAAGAAAAGAAAAGAAAAAAAAGTAAAGAAAAGAAAGATAAAAAAGGCAAGGGCCCCTGTGAAGACCAGCTGCCCACCTGAGGGCCCAGCTTGTCTGTGCAGAGGTTTCACTATGTTAGGGGCTCCAGCCCGAGGGGCCTGCTGAGCTTCGTCCCGCCACTAGCTGGGTCTGAAGGTCCTGCCCAAATGCATGGCTTAGTTCCCAATAGCTCTCTTTTTCCTGACCCCGCATGGGGCTGCCCCTTGCAGACTTGAGCACAACACCCCTACAAGACACATACCAGTACTGTCATTGTGAGATCACAGAGGAGGAAACCAAGGCAGGGAGGTCAGAACACTTTCTCCACTCATGAGAACAAAGACAGCTGGGGTTCCCAGCTCTGCGCCACACAGGCAGTGACCGTCTTGACCACAGTTACATGATACCAAATCCCACATAGCCATCCCCAAGCCCTGCCAGTGCCCAGCAGCTCTCGAGGGGGCAGCACTGTCAGACATGTGTCCTCCCACAGGGTCTTTTTCTCTGGCAGCTTTTGGGGCATTTTCCCTGTCCCGCACTCTGTGTGGACCCCCACCGCTGCTGCTGCTCAGTGGCCCTTCCATCTGAAGACTGCATCCCGTGTTTCTCAGTTTGTCCTTCCATGTGCCTGGGTCCTGCCCTTCACCTTAACCTGTGCTGGACATAGGGACTCTGGGATAACTGCCTGAGTTTCTGACTTTCCCCATCTGTCTTTTCTTTTTGTTCTATCTCCTGAGAGATGTCCTCAACCTTATTTTCTAGCCCTTCTGTGATGCCTTTAAAATTTCCTACTGATTTGTAACTTGAAACTCTCTGGGGGCCTGGATGTCTCATGAGACAGCATCCCAGTCTTCATTCTTAGTGGCAGCCTCTGAGCACACTAGTGGTAAACTGTCTATAGCTCTCAGACATGGTGGCACACACCTATAATCCCAGTAGCTCAGCTGGTGTTCCTGAAGTCCTTTTCTATGTCCATCTTGGTCTCCCCTCACTTGTTGGTAACTGTGGCTAGCCTCCGCCCCTCAAGAACAGACTCCAAGAAACTGCAGGAAGCTCTGTAACTTGAAAACTGAAGTCTCACAGAACAGCTGTTGTGCCGTGGGTGTACTGGAGGCAAGTTCTCTTGGGCTGACAGTTGTGCAGCAAAGACTCAACTGCCTTGAGATCCTGTCCACCAGCACTGGGGCCAGGGGCACCGGGTCTCCATTCAGAATGGACTTGGGCTCAGGCCACTGTCAACTCCTTGCTTCCCTCCACCCTCTACTGTGCCCAGAGAATAAGTCTCCTGTGTCCCTTGCTGGGGTCTGTGACATGTAGCCTTCCAGGCACTTGCTCTGAACTCAGCCCATCTTCCTTGTTCCAAGTTCAAAGGCTCCATGTGGCCCCTCACTGGGGCCCCACAGCACTCTGCTTCTCACACTATCAATTTCTCACCTTATGGATTTGTGTCTTTAAAACTGTCTTCACTGCAGGGAGTGGTGACACACACCTATAATCTCAGCACCCAGGAGGCTGACGCAGGAGGACTGATGTGAGTTCCAGGCCAGCCTGGGCTTCACAGCGAGACCCTGTCTCAAAAAAACAAAACAAAAAACAAAACAAAACAAAAATCCTGAACCAGCCGAAAAAACAAAAACAACCAACCAACCCACTGTCTTCACTGTTGTTTAATGGGGCTTCTTAAGGGAGTGGCAGTTAACTAAATTCAAGTGTTCTTTAAGTGTCTACTATACAGGCACTGTCTCAGGAGCTGAAGCAACTCAAACTCCTGCCTGCCTGTTGCCCAGACCATGAGCTAAAGCAGCAGCTCCCATGGGAATCACAGACCCATAGAAGAAGGCTTGGTCAGGAGGTATAGGCCAGGGACACCTGCGGAACTGCCATGTGCATGACTGTTCTGTTCCAAAAGAAACTGTGTTGAGTCTCAAAACCATGCAGACGTTGGCCAGGTTTTCATACAGCTGAGAAGCCTGTGCACCCTGATCTGGGCCAAAACTAGACTGCACATGAGTCCACTTGACGGTATCTTGTTTGCTCAGGATTTTACCAAGAGCTGCTCACGATGCTGGGAATCAATCCCACCACTCACATAACACTGACACCAGATGGCCTGCCCCTTCTCAGTGTGTCATATAACCAAACCCTACCACTTATTAAGACAAATGATTTTGTCACAAATTGCTCCCCTTCTCCTTCTTCTTTGTATTACAGATATAGTGGCACACTTGAGTCAACACGTAGGCAGAATATATTGTCTAACCTTTGTTTCTTTCCAAGGCAGCAAAAGAGATGCTGCCAATCATTGTCTAGAAAGGGGCCCTGGGCCTCACAAGACTGAGGGCTGTGTCTGTAGGTGATAGCCTGAAGCTGGTGTCCTGGGCATCCCGAGTCCCATCACTGCACACCGGTCTAGCCCTTTAGGAATGAAGGAGGACAGTTGCCAAGGTGCATGGTAGCTCTGGGGCTTGGGGTGTGGAGGCTGCCCAAACAGGGGCTGACGGGGGCCAGAGGAATGGGAACATCAAAATTACCTGGCTGCTGACTCAGCTGTTCTTCAAAGGGATATTTCACAGCATGGATTCACAGCAGTGGAGGAGGAATGGGTCAAAAGAGGTCCTTAAGGTGTTGACTTTCTAGAACATGCATTTCCAACAGTGATTTGGGGAGTTAACCATGGCACTTCCTCAGCTCACATGGCCAGTGTCAAGGCCAGCCTATTGTGAGCAGCCACTTTCCTGAACAGCATAGCAAGTCACTGTGCAGTGCTCCTACCAGGATCATCTGACAAATCTGGAGCATAGGATAAATTGCTCCTTCCACTTCCATTCGCCCTTTCTCCAGTGGGCTCCAGAACACAATCAAGTCTACGAGAATCATAGGCCTTACAAAATACTCAGGAAAGGGAAAACAAACACACAAAAAGGAACTAAAAACTCCCAGAGCTTGATTTTGGGTTTGTAAACCAGGGTGCTGGATTTTTCTGCAGCAGGAACCTATTAGAGTGAGCATCACTACACACAACCTGGTTGGCTGGCCTCTTCTAGCCTCACATCCTGTCTAGCTTGGGGTGCCGGGCAGGTGGAGTATCACCCACACACTTGGGCCAGACCTGCCTGAACCTCCAGGCAAGGAGCCATCTCCCAGCACAAGCAACACAAGCATGCTGCTGCATTCTATCTGAGGTTTAGGTCTTCATGGGAGAAATGGCAACGACTGTATAATTATCCACCCACTTTCCAATATAACTAAAAGCTGCAAGAAAACTCTTTAAAAATTTGTGACAATAAACAAAAAGTGATTAATAAAAGACTACATTAACAATGAAACATAATATGCTAACTGATGTCTGTCCTTTGCAGTATTCCAATTGAGCAACTGAAACTGGAGTGCCCAGCCCCCAGGGGAAGGTGACATTTCCCTTCCCAACAGGGTCTCCTGCCATGTGACTGTACTCTCCTGGAGGAGGTCAGAAGCCTCCTCGGGCAGGTGTGGACAGAGTACCTGGCCCTCATGGTGAGGCAAGTAAGGACTGATCATCAGGGGAAGGGCTTTCCCACACCAGTTGTTGGTTTCCTATGAGCAGTGCCCAGATCCCACTTCCCGGAAACATGGGCCACCTCAGACTGTCCAAATGCAGCATGGCATGTGCCTGCACGAGTCCAACACAATGTCCAAAGCAGATAGAAGCAGCATCACCTAAGGCACTGGCTGTTTCTTGGTGTGTTATTCCACAGGAAAGGAATAAAAAAAAAAAAAAAAAAGCTCTGGCCAAGTGTCCAGAGATAGACAAAGAGAAAAAGAGGAATGCCTAGGTCTTCCAACAACAGAAAAAGCTTTTAATGAAACACCCAGATGTGTGGAGTGTGGTGGGGTCATATACTAGCATCTCAGGCCAGTGCAGGCCCCTCTGGAGATCGGAGTCACATGATCTCCTGAAAAGGTTGTCAAGACTAGCCTTCAGGTTCCAATCCCAAGGTAAGGCCAGGCTATGCCAAGAACATGGCCTCACTCAGTGTGTGGGCTTAGAGAAGAAAAAGGGAGTCCACAGGCAGACAGCAAGCTGAAGACTTGGCACAGCTCACTTCAAGTAATCCTGAGCACAGAGACAAGTGCTATAAGATGGGTTGGGGTCCTCCTTCTGGCACTCATGCCCCTAGATGGTAAGTAGGACTTGAGACTTACTTCTTAGCAGCGGAGTATGGATACACAAGAGTGAACTCTGTCTTACTTGCTTTGTGAAATAAGCTACCATATGGAAATAAATACTCACGTGGCCAGGAACTGAGGGTCGCTAACAGCCCACAGGGAGGTGAGCTTGGAAGGGATCCTTCCCCAGTGGAGCCTCAGATGAGACCCACCCCTGGCCAACACCTTGATTTGGGCCTCTGGGAAAGCCTGTGACCGTGTGAGAACCTTGCTAGGTCATGCCCAGATTCTTTACCCACAGAAACCAGGAGCTAACAAAAGGCATACACCAAAAAGAAAACCAAGGCAGACCAACAGAAAGGTACACATGGTCCTCCGAACAACCACTGAACCTACACAAGTATGCAGGAACAGCCAGGTGCAGTGGCACAGGCCTGTAATCCCAGCAGCTCGGGAGGCAGAGGCAGGAGGATCACAAGCTCAAGACCAGAGGCAGTCTGAGTAACTTAGCGAGACCGTCTCAAAAAAGTAAAAAAATGGTCTGGGGTCCAGCTTAGTGGTCCAGCACTTGCAAAGCATACAAGCGCGAGGCCCTGGGTTCAATCCCTAGTACCACAAAAAACAAAAAAACAAAACAAGTCTGCAGGAACAAAGCAACAAAAAAAGCCTTTGCAAGAAGAGCTTTGAGAGGTGCTCAGGACTCTTCCGGCAACTGGCTCCACTATGGTCAGCCATGCTGGTGTTGTTGAGGTCCAGAGTTCAGGCACAGACCTGCTCCTTGACACTTCTGCTGTCACAGATTCATAGCTCAGAGTGTTTCTGGTAAAGGAAGAAAGGGACTCTTTGGTGTCCCACGAAGAGGCATAGTTGGCAGATGTGATCTGCAGCTCAAACCCAGCCATAATTTCAGATATGGACACAGTGAGCTCTGTGGAGCCTAGTGAAAATCAGTTATGGACAGCCCTACGTAGGTACTGGGTAAGAGTGTACTCTGAGGCTGGGTGTGGTGGTGCATGCCTATAATCCCAGTGGCCTGGGAGACAGAACCAGGAGGATCCCAACTTTGAGGCCAGAGGTGCCTTGTATTACTTAGAGAGACCCTGTCTCAAGATGAAAAATAAAAAAAGGGCAGAGGGTATAGCCCAGTTGTGGAGTACATGCAAAGTCTGTGCACGGTCCTGGGTTCAACCCCCAAGTACTGCAAAAACAACAACAACAACAACAAACAAACAAACAAAAAACCCAAAGAACAAAAAACAAAACAGTGTGCTCTGGAGCCTGGCACTGTGCCCCAAGAACAGGGTACTCAAGCTGAAAGGATAACGTGATGAGGAATTCCTGAGGCTATACACCAGTTCCCTGTGCTCTTCCACCCTGAGACAGCATCTCACTGCCAGGTAAACTGTGGGACAGTCCTACTCCTGCCACAGCATTTGGAGAGAAGCGTATGTTCTCTGCATGCCCTTTTTCTGGGTCTTGATGAACAGTGGTTTATTTTGTTGCAAGTATGAGTTTCTAGACCCATTCCAATAAAGAAATAGATGTCTTTTTTTTTTTTGACCAAGAGCACAAAGATAATTGCTCACTTAAAATAAAGCAAACTCATCCAAAAAAAGAAAAAAGAACTTTTCAAGGGATGTGATCATGCTCAATTCCTGGCATCTTCACAGGACAAAACGGACTCTGCAGATGGGATCAAGGTATTGCCCTTGAGATGGAAGATTATCCCTGATTCTATGGATGGGCCCTATTAATCGCATGGCTCCTAAAAAGCCTTTTCCAGATGAGTTTGAGATGAGATTGAGGGAAGAAAGGAGATTCAAAGCATGAGAGGAATCTAACCCATCATTGCTAGCTCTGAAGATGGAGGAAGGGGTCACAGGCAGTCTCTCCCAAGGCTGAACACATGCATGCTCTACAACCCAGCACTGCCACTCAGACAAAAATGCTTATGTACATGTTTGCCAAGAACACATATCAGAGTTTTACAGGCACACCATTCAGAATAACCCAGACATGGGAATGATCCCACAGCCCATACACAGCACAGACAGGTGCACTGCTACACCTGCACATGGGGCCCCACACAGAGAAGGGAGGACAGCCATGTGCCACAAGCAGGACAGTCTCAGAGCACATGGGGGAAGACCAGGCACAGAAGAGTACAGACTATGTGACTCCACCTACATAGAAAATCTAGACGATACAAACCAGTCCATGGTAACACAAACCTCAGCGGTTGCCCAGGTGGGAGCAAGTGGCAGGTGGCTGCAGCAGTGTGAGGACTGCACAGCAATGGTTTCCAGGTGTGCACATCTGTCGACACTCATCAAATTCCAAACCATAAACAAAATAGGCTTTTTGTATATAGATTACACTTCAACAAAGTCGACTAAAGGACAAAAAAGGCTGATGACGTTAAATGCCAGACAAGAAGTTTAGCAACTGGAATGCTCATGCACTGCTGACCACAATACAAAGTGACAGGGCCACTTTTAGAGATCAGTGTTGCAATTTCTTGATACCAGCCCGAAGTGAGGCATAGTGGTCAACATCTGTAATCCCAGCACTTGGGAGGTGAAGCCCAGGGATCTCTAGTTTGAGGCCAGCCTACTATATAAAGCAAGCTCCAGGCCCCTGGGCTACATAGAGAACTCATGTCTCAAAAACCAAACCAAAACAAAACCAACAAAAAAAGGGCCCAGCAATTCAACTCCTAGATGTTTACCAGAGAGAAGTGAAACACATCCACAAAAGGACCGTGTGTTGTGGGTGCATTTAACACCTCTCAAATGTATACTTACAAATGGCTAAAACGATAAATACTATATTTTGTATATTTTATCACAATAAAAACATTTTTTTAAAAAAATTTACACAAGAATGCTCACAACAGCATTATCCACATTTGCCAAAACCAAGAACACAAATGTGTATCAGTAGGAAAATGAATGGCTAAATAAATTTGGGTATATTCATGTACCTACTCAGGAACAAAAAAGAATAAGCTACTGATCTGCATGCCATGACTGGATTTAAAAATATGTGAGCAGCCTGGTATCATGGTGCATACCTGTTATCCCAGCTACTGGGGACGCAGAGGCAGGAAGATTTCAAGTTCTAGGCCAGAGGCAGCCTGCATAACTTAGCAAGACCCTGACTCAAAATAAAAAATAAAAAATGGGTTAGGGGTGCAGCCCAGTTGGTAGAGCACTTGCTTAGCATGCACAAGGCCCTAGGTTCAACCTTCAGTACTGGGAAAAAAAATAGTTCACTGAGCCATACATTTTATTGTATATAAATTATATGTCAATAGAGTCAATTTTTTTTTTCCAGTCCTGGGGGTTGAACCCAGGGCCTCACACCTACAAGCTCTGCAAGTGCTGGACCACTGAGCTGCACCCTCAGCCCATTTTTTTTTTTTACTTTTTAAGACAGGGCCTCGCTAAGTTATGCAGACTGTCTCTGGTCTCGAACTTGCGATCCTCCTGCTTCCGCCTCCCAAGCCGCTAGGATTACAGGCATGAGCCACCATGCCTGGCAATAAAATCAAATTTTAAGACATTAAACCCACCCAGAGTATTAATCTGCTTTGAATTTGGATTAGATAACCTTTTAAGGGCCTGGGATTTAGCTCAGTGGGTAGAGCGCTGCGCTGCAGTCTCTGAGGCCCCGAGTTCAATTCCCAGCACCACAAAAATGGGAGAAGGACCTGGCAATCCACTCCCAAGGCAATCCCGAAGCACTCAGCCATTGAAAACCCTATGAGGGTCGCTATGAGTCGGATACCGACTCTACGGCACCTAACAACAACAACAACAACAACCTTTTAAGAGGAGGGGACTGAATTACCCTCCAAGATGGGTGGGCCTCAGTGTAGAAGAGAGTCAGATGTGATGGTGCTGGCCTTCCCCAAGGAAACCCAGAGATCTAAGTCTAAAATCTGGGCTGTGCTCTGTGGGAACATGCTACAGTGCAGGGTGTTCGCAGAAACTGGAAATGATCCGTGTCTGCTGTTACAGGTACTCCAGTGCCTGGGGGAGAACAAGAAGGCTGGGAAAGGAACACTAGGGCAGTTTGTGGACTGGCTTCCTGTGAAGTTAGAGCGTCTCATTCACTTTTTAAAGCCCACATCAAACCTAAAGATCTCTCCTGTCTATAAAGAGCAAGCACACTTGGCATAAAAAAACTTGGCTAAATAAAGAACACTCAAAAGAAAAAACATGAACATTACTCACAACACCGAAACCCAGAGACAGCGCCATTGACATTTTTGTGTATTTCATTCTACAATATCTCATTTCATGGCCATGAATACACTGGATACCTGTTATAATCAGCCTGCCACATCTGTGAGTGCCACCTCTGTGGATTCAACCGACTGCTAACTGAAAATATCAAAAGGAAAGCTGCACCTGTACTGAACATGCACAGACTTTCTTGTCATAATTCCCTCAACAATACAGAACAACTGCTTATACAGTAGTTTATACTGTATTAAGTGTAAGTTGTCTAGACGTGATTTAAAGTATATAGAAGGCGTACTTACGTTATATGCAAATACTATGCCACGTTATAAAGGACTTGGAAGGTGCATCCTTGGACTGGGTATCAGAGGGGGTCCTGGAACCAATCCCTCAGGGATACCAGGGACTGTAGACTTTTTTTCCCCCCTCTTAATCAGGTATCAGAGATGTCCCCATTCCATTGAATCCTCCTCCAAACCAGCATTTTAAGAGGGTGTGCAGGTCACTCTATGAACACAACTATACCATGATTCCCCTGCTGGACTCTTCTGAGCATCTCCCCATCCTGCCTGCATTGCTTCCCTTCTGCTCTTTAAATGCCTGGCACTTTGACAGGAAGAGGGGTTCTGCTGTGAGTACTCTGGACACACTACCGGTTTTCCTGTTTGCACCCTCCCACTTCCACATCTCCACTGCTCCATCCCCTCCTCAGCCTTATGTCCACAGATCAATGCTGTATTCAATAGTCTGATCTCAGCAAAAGAGTCACATGCTGTAGACATGAGCATTGCTCATTATTACCAGGCTGACTAGGGCTCTACCTGCTTATGGTCAACGTCTGAGTAACCACATTTATTTATCCTCATGTGCCACTTTTCTACCCATCTTCAGCCTCAGCATGATCCACAGACCTGTGTCTGGACTCAGCCAACGCCTCTTCTTGTGGATTCTCTGCATCCCACCTCCTTCACAGCTGCTGGCCCCCTAAGACCCACCCTTCAGACTTGTGGTCAGTTGGCCTGACCAGCCACCTCTCCTTCCCTCTTGCATTCTCTCTGCAGCTTTCTCCCAACCAGGATGCTAGACGCTGAAGACCTTTCTCTGTGTTCTTAGGTGACCCAGAGGACAATGCCCTGGCCAACATGGCCCCTGAATACGGTGACACCCCTTGATGGCCAGGTCCATGCTAGGTGCTGACCACAAGAAGGGCTGAGGTGCAACTCCTCTCCTTCCTATTACTCATGCACTCACCACGGGCTCCAGACACAGGTAAAGAGAAGCTTTTCAGGGACCAGCAATTCCACACCTTTCCAGTTACAATCTTCAAACAGAACAGGAGGCAAAAAGACCTGCCAAGGGCCAGTTCCTTCCTTTCATGTTCTTCCTGCCTGCTTCTTGGCTCCCTCAGGCAATCTCCTTCCTGAAACACTGTTAAATTTAGTTCATCATCCAAACCACAAACAATCACACTGAAGGAAAAGATGACATTACATGTTCACAACACAACAATCCCAACTGGGACCACACAGTGCTGCCAGGGAGCTGGTCAGTCTTGTTGTGTGCCTGCCATCCAAGCATTTGCTATGCCATCTGGGGAACTTACGGCAATGCTAAGGAGTAAACAGTCTACCGTCTCACAGAATTGGTTCTGAAATTTTAGGAAAAACCATGCCAGTCAAGTTTACAAAGCAGCATGACCAACATAAATTGAACTAGACCAAAAATCTAACTGTCCTCACAGACTGGCATGCTCTCAGATGGGGGAAGGTGATAGAAGAGGTAAACAGGAGAAACTTTGCCACACTGAGACAGACCTACAAGTAGACTTTGCAAACTTGCTGCCCTTTGGGGATTTGGGACCCTGCTCTGCTGGAAGCAGCCGGGAGGCAGGCAGACAGGACAGGAGCAGTGTAGCATAGAAGGTCAAGCCTCGTGGTTGGTTCCAGGTCACAGAGGTTTCCACTCAGGAGGGCAGGAATACGGCAGGGAACAAGGGCCAATACAGAAGAAAAGAGGAGGTTTGATTGGCAATGAAGAATACTTCCTCAAACCCCAACAACACTGCCTGGAACCACCCTGCTGGCCTCTCCCCAGGTCCTCACATAGGCTGTTCTTGCCTGGAACTCTCTCCTAAGCCTGGATAACAAGTGGCCTTCCCAATTTGGGGGCTTGGGGAGGACCTGTTTAAAGACCACTGGCCTAGCTCACTGCTCCCTACCCCAGGACTTGCTTCAGATGCCCCCTCCTCCAGGAAGCCACCCTGACCTCCAAGCTAGGTCCCTCCTGCAGACTTCTGTGTGCTGCACCTTCCCCAGCCTGCCATGTCACAGCCCAAAGGGCCTCTTTCTTGTTTTTCTCAAAATCCAATATAAGAAAAAAGTATCTCTATTTTGCTCTGCCTTGCACCCTCAGCTGCTGGCTTGGTGCTGGATGCACTGCAAGATGCCCAAGAATTTATGACTGAACAAATGAATGAAATGAAGAAGAGACTCAGGAGGAGGTGGCAAGGACAGAGAGAAAGAGCAATCGAGGACCCAGCTATAATAAATTAACAGGAGGTAAGCAGTCCAGGGTGGGAGGCCTACATGACCTATGTCAGACAAAACACAGGATGTGAGGCAACGCCCAGAGGCCAAGGATGGAGTTCAGAGGCACAGAGGCCTCAGGGAAGGATGTGCACTGCTCTCAGGCCTGCTAGGCTCTGGGGAGGAGGACAACATGCCTCGCTGGGAGCAAAGCTGGCAAGCTAGTACATACAGGGCCCTGCCTGCCTTGAGATGAATTACAATGGCCTATCAAAAAGTGCGGGCTCGCCAGGCATGGGGTGCACACCTGTAATCCCAGTGACTTGGGAGGCTGAGGCAGGAGGATCTCAGGTTTGAGGCCAGAGGTAGCCTGTGTACCTTAGTGAGACCCTGAGACCCTGTCTCCAAACAAAAAATAAAAACAGTGGTGGAGCACTTGTCTGGCATGTATGATGCCCCGGGTTCAACCCTTCAGAACAAAAAATAAATAAATAAAAAAGAAAATAAAGTGACAAGTTCTGCACTGAGGATGTAGCTCAGTGGTAGAATATTTGCTAGAATGGGCAAAACTCTGGGTTTGATCCTCAGCACTACAAAACAAAAAACCTACCAACTCCCCACAATGACAGCTCAGGTTCCTGGATGATGCCAGAGTCAGCAGGGGTGGGGGAAAGATCTCGAAGTTTGGGTCTCAAGCAAAGCACAAGAGCAGTGGGCATGCGTCGACCCCCTAGGCCCAGTGAGGGAGAGGAGAAGAGAGCTACAATCCTTGGTTGCTACTCTGTTTGAGGTCGGCCTGGCTCCCTCCAAATGAAAATGGCTGGGGAAAAGCAAATTGGGAACCCAAAGACCACAACACCCCTGACAGCAACAGCCCCTGTCCCTCAGAGCCTCTGTTCCTCATCTATAAAATGGGGCTAATGATGCTTCTCTCACAGGGAGATGGCAAAGATTAAATGATGTACAAGAGATATGCTCAGCAGTGTGCCTGACATGCCACACATGGCACATGGGAGGCATTACCTATTATCAATAATCACTCCTGCTTCTCTTGGGGCCAAAACAATGCCCCAAAACCTGGCATCTAACAAAGGAAAGGCAGACTCCAATAAAGCACCCCAGAAAACCCATAGTGAAATCTGGACCTGAGTGCCCAGACAAGTACAGAGAAGAAAAAGGACTGTGTAGGGGTTGCTGTGGTGACCATGTGGACCAGCACCAAGTAATAGTCAGTACGGGAAAATTATGCAAGCTGTTCACCCACTTAAAAATACACATTCAGCCACGTGCAGTGGCACACATGTGTAATCACAGCACTCAGGAGGCTGAGGCAGGAGGATCAGTGCAAGTTCAAAGCCAGTCTGGCCTACATAGCGAGTTCTAGGACAGCCTGGGCAACAGAGCAAGACCCTCTCTCAAAAAAATTAAAAAACAATAATAAAAGTATACATATAGTTATTGCCTTCTGAGTAAGTCTCATGCTAGTTCCAAATGTAAAGCAACAGATGAAATACACGTGGAACTTGTGACCTAGAGACATGTCCTGACTCAGGAAAATACAACACAGAGGCGCATGTCAACTTTCTCCTTGAACCTGCCACATAGGAGAGACATGAACTTTAAGTCAGATGAGAAGGTGGGGGGTGCATGAGCTCTGGCTGGCCTCTGGGTCATGGGTATGGTACCATGGCCCTGGCACCAGCGGGAGTTCACAGCACGCAGGGGACATAAGCACACAATATCCTTACTCCTGGGACACAGCATCACCTGGCCCAACAGACATCTCCATAACCACCAGGCTCCAACATTCATGGCAAAGCCCCACGTCAGCCTTGCTTTGTCCATAGTCACCTGCTTCCCTCCCAACTCCCTGGGCTCCAAGGACAGTGGTATCACTCAGCAGCTTCAACAAGCACTGACTTCAAAAAGAGCGAAGAGGAATGAAGTAATGCTCGTGGACTTATCTCACTAACGCAGGCGAATCTTCCAGGCCATGGGCATATAATTGCAACGGACTTTCCTGGAGGTCCTAACATTGAGGGAGCTTTGCAGTAGCTCAGGCAAGAGAATATAATTTCCTTAACTGAGGACATTCCACACCCATAGTATAAACAGGGTCAGGTTTACATGCCATGGCAGGATGCTTGCTGGGCTCAAGGCTAAGCACCCAGCACACTGCCTTGAAGCCAGTATGGATCCACCACTCCAGGGCCACATGCCAGGCCCTGAGGCAATCCACAGGTAGTGTGCCTATGAATAGAAGCTGCTCACAGAAAGCACACACACTCTTCCTGCCAGCTATCACTGAGAATCCACGACGTTTATGTTCTAGAGCATAATCCCCCCCGTGGATGTCCAGGTGGAAGTGCTATGCAGTGCCTTGTTTGGTCTCAAAGAGACTTAGCCCATTCCCCCATAACCACTGATGCTGGAAACCACTACTGTGTACCCAAAGCCCCCGAGGAGGTTTCCAGCTCCACAGAGATCTAACACCATGGTGTGCATCAGCACCACCAAGCATGGGGAGATGCTGGGCGACTGGTCAAGTGTCACATCACCATTGTTCCAGGTGCCAGTGCTAATAAAAAAGGCTGTTTGGGCTGGGCACCATGGGGCACACCTGTAATCCCACTAGGGAGACTGAGGCACGGGGATCACGAGTTTGAGGCTAGAGGAAGCCTGTGCAACTGAGTAAGACCCTGTCTCAGAATTTTAAAAAAAATTTAAAAAGGAGTGGGGACGTAGCTCAGTAGTAGAGCATTTGCCTAGCATGTGTGAAGCCCTGGGCTCAATCACCCAGTATTGCAAAAAAAAAAAAAAAAAAAAAAAAAAAAAAAAAAAAAAAAAAAAAAAAAAAAAAAAAAAAAAAGCCATTCTGATGACTCACATGTTTGTGAAGCAAGAGAGCAATGTACACTCACACCTGTTTGAGGAACAAGCTAGACCAGACTTTAAGGCAGGTAAATAAGCCAGCTTTGATCAGGAAGGAGACTCAGGCCACTCTGGAGCAGTGTGCCCCTTACCTGATGGGGACCTCCCTGCTGTATGATCAGAGAAGCCCTGCTAGTTTAGGCTGAAAACAAGAAACTGGACACATGTATACTGAAGACCTCTAGTAATGAAGGGGAAAACAAGAAATTCTCTTGTCCCTTAAAAGAGAAATAGAAATCCGAAGCTCCTGACTATTAGAGCTCTTGTTTCAAAGAACAAATGTACATGGTGCTGAATCCACAGCCTTGAAGTGTTGTCAGACCCCCCAACTTTGCTCTTCAAAAAGCACTCCCTGGGCCAGTGAGCTGAGGCCCTGACCACAAAGATCCACTCCTTGTGCTGTGCACATCTCAACCTCAAGACCCCTAGGACACAGGGAGTGTGCTGCCGCCGCCCAGGTACTATCCTCTCTCTACTGGGTGCTGTAGGACACCTGACCTGACCAGCACATGCACTCTAAGAGCCAGCTTCCCACACCAGGTCTGGTAGATGGGACCCTGTGGTACCAGCCCAACCCACTTCACACATTCACTACCCCAGGCCAGTCTCCACATTTTATGGACTACTGTTAGCAAGTCATAGGAAGTGTGGCAATGCACAGCAGCCTGACAAAGGAGACAGAGGAGGAAGGAGAGTCCTGTCTCTCCAGGTAGTGGCTGTGTGTATGAGGTTGGGGCTGGTGGGGCTCTCCTGGGGAGTTGAGCTGACCCTCAGAAGCACAAGTTAACATCCCAGGAAATCACTAAGCCTTTGTGACGCCCAACCCCACCCTCACTCCTCAGTCGGCCTCCTGGGAGTCCAGCACCAGTAACTGATGCTACTCCTGAAAAGCAGCAACCTAGCAGTTTGTCTGAACAGAAGAATCACCCCCTAGCTGGGCGTGGTGGCGCACATCTGTAATCCCAGCGGCTCGGGAGGCAGAGACAGGAGGATTGCAAGTTCGAGACTAGAGGAAGTCTATGTAACTTAGTGAGACCCTGTCTCAGGAAGTAAGCAAAAAAAAATAAAAGGGCTGGGGGTGCAGCTCAGTGGTCCAGCACTTGCAAAGCATGCAGGCGTGAGGCCCCGGGATCAACCCCCAGTACCACAAAAAAAAAAAAAAAAAAAAAAAAAAAAAAAAAAAAAAAAAAAAAAAAAAAAAAAAAAAAGAAGAAGAATCACCCCCTTAGGCTGAGCATGGTGGTGCATGTCTGTAATCCTAGCACTTGGGAGGCTGAGGCAGGAGGATTGGGAGTTGAAGGCCAGCCTTGGCTCTAGTGAGTTTGAGGCCAGTCTGAGATACATAAGGAGACCCTGTCTCAAATACAATAACAACAAAAAGTATCGTCCCTAGGATGTCCAGTCAAGTGCCAGTCAAAGTGGCCTGGTTGGTGCAGGGGCCTACAGTGAGAGGCCCACCTCACACCTCTAAGAGGGGGTCTTACACTTTCCTTGCACCCTGAAAACAAACCCAGAGCTCTTCCTCTCTAGCGCTTGGAAACAACCATGGAGACTGAGGTTAAGGGTAAAAGCTCTGGGAGGTGGCACAGAGGAGACCCCGCACTGCTCTGGGGACCAAGGGTTTCAGTCCAGGACATTAACATCGTGGACAAGTCCTCAATGTAAAAGGTGGGAGATGTCTTGACCACTCTAAGCTACCCACAGACGAGCGATTTACCAAACAGCAGACGCTCAGAGCTGTCAGACAGGACTGACAAGAGCTCAAAGCACAGGGCAAGGGAAGGCACCTGAGTCAGGTGAGGCAGCACTTCCACGGCAGGAGAGGCTGGGTGCCCACAGCCCCTCCTTCCGCCGCCGCAGTCTGGGACGAGTCCCACGGCTGCCAACTACGTTTTTACCTTAAACACAGAAATTAGGAGGCAAGCGCGGGCAAGAGCCAGTGATGCAATCCCGTGTATTTTAGCCATGCATCCGGAAGTTAGGAAGAATAACACCGCCGTCCGGAGACGGTCTACCCGCACACGCCCCGGGGGCGACGCGGCGAGGACCCGCGGAGCCCGGCCGGCCGCTGCAGCCCCGGCCAGCGCGCTCGCAGCGGCCCCCTCCCCCTTCGCCCGGGCAGGGAAGGCGGGCGCCGCCGCCGCCGCCCCCGCGCCCCGGGTCGCCCGCGCCCGCCGCCCAGGCCGCCCCGCCCGCCGCCCAGCGCCCGCGCCCCGGCCTACCATTGCTGTAGGCATATGGGGACTCGGCCGCGCCGTCCTGCAGGCTCTCCAGGATCTCGCCCTTGCCCACGTCGCTGTCGCCCACCAGGAGGAACTTGAGCAGGTAGTCGTAGCTCTTCACCGGGCTGCCCTGGGTGCCCATCCTCCCGCCCGCCGGGGCCCACGGCGCAGCCGCCAGACCTGGGGGCGAGGGCGGGTGAGCGGCGCGGCGAGCTCGACGCGCGGGCCCAGGCCGCCGCCCCCGCCGCTCCCACCCGGCCTCCTACCGCCTCACCTCAGCCTAGCCGCCGCCGCCGCCCGTCGCTTCCCGCACGGCACCGCGCCGCCCCGCCGCCCCGCCCCCGGCTGCGCCGCCGCCATTGGCCGCTCGCCGCGGGCCCTCCCCGAATCATTGGCCTGGCCGCGTGGCCGTCACGGTCTCCCCGCCCACGGTTTTCCCACACAGAGACAGAGAGCCTGCGGTTGCCCCGCCCTGTCACTGCCCGCCCTGCCCATTCGCCGTCCCCATTGGCCGCCCTCCGCCCTTTTTCCCATGACTGTTGGGCCGTCAGCCCGTCCGTCACGACTTCCCGTCCCCGCCGTTTCCCACACAGCGTTGCGTAGGCTGCGGATGTCCCCGCCTCCACGGCATCGCCATTGGTCACTTGCTCCGCTCTACCGGAACCATTGATTACCCTGCAAGTCCGTCAGGACTGCTTCCCGCAGAGCGCCCCAGCACAGTCGGCAGCCCGGCCCACCAGCCTACACCACCACTGGTTCTCGCCCTCCCTTCGCCGTCGCCATTAGCCACCTCTGCCCATCGATTACGGCCCTGTGCCCCCGCCCCATTTCCTGACGCTCGCCAATCAGAAGACTGGAACTCCAGGCTGTTTGCACATGCTCCTTCCGATGCGGCTGCGTCCAGGAGGACCAAACCCCCGAGAAACCTGCGCCGGCTCCTCTGGCATATACCCAGAAGGGCGGAGTGGCGACCCAGAGCCTCCATCTCGGGCGCGCCTTCCCCGGGGGCGGGGCGATGGCGGCCAATCGGGGCTGGGCAAGGCGGGGAGGCAGGACTTTTGTCCGAGCCCGGAGGCGGGATTTCCGCCTAGGCGTGAGATGGGTGGGGCAGCTGTGTTAGAGCCGGTTGCTAGCGGCAGTGGAGCTCCGCCTCCGGGCGGCACCTCCAGTCACACGCGTGGGTACAATTCTCCAGCGAGAGGGTCTGGGCAGCATCGAGCTGCCGGCGGACCAGTACTGGCCGTGGTAGACCCGGCGGACTTCGGGGTGGGCCTAGGAAACCTGCAGCCCGCCGCAGGTGCACACGCAGGCGGCCGCCTGCAGGGCTGGGGGCCACTGACAGTGTCCTTTATGAGAGCGTGTTCGCACGAGAGACACGTAACAGACAGTAACTCCAAAGTTAAGCACAGAATCCCGCACCATGCGACACTTCTTATCTGTGCACACAGGAACGTGAATGTCCATAAGAAATCGCCCGAACGCCCAGCTGGATAATGACTAGGCAAAATGAGTTATGTCCACACGGTGGGGTGTATTACCCATAAAAAGAAATGAAGTGCCGGGCACATTGGCACATCACTGTAATCCCAGCACTTGGGAAGCAGGAGGATCGTTAGTTCAGGACCAGCCTGGGTTACATACATACTGAGACCCTGTCTCAAAAACAAAAACAACAACAACAACAACAACAAAAAACAACCACGGGCTGGGAACAAGGTCTGGGGTTCCATCCCAGCACAGCAAAAATATAAAAGGAATGAAGTATTGATACATGAACGATCCTCAAAAACATGATTCCATTTATATAGCATGTCCAGAACAGGGAAATCCAGAGACACAGAAGGTTCATAGAGCAGAAACGGTTGCCAGGGGCCGTGGAAAGGAGAAAAGGAAGTGACTGCTTAACAGGCACAGGATTGTTTTGGGGAGTGATGGTGATCCTACTTGTTCAGGTTACTGAAAATTATTGTACATTTTAGATAGGTGTTTATGATATGTTGTTGTTAGGCGCCATTGAGTCAGATCCTACTCATAATGACCCTAAGTACAACAGAACAAAACACTACCCAACACTGTGCCATGCACACAATCTTTTTATATTTGAGCCCAATGTTGTAGCCACTGTTTCTTCTTGTTTTGAGTTGCATCTCATCACCAAAAGGAGGTCCCAGGAGTTTTACTCCATTCCAGTCATTAAGGTTGACTCTATTTTGAGGAGGGAGAAGGGCCTGGCAATCCACTCCCAAGGCAATTCCGAAGCACTCAGCCATTGAAAACCCTATGAGGGTCACTGTGAGTTGGATACCAACTCGACAGCACCTAACAACAACAACTATTTTGAGGAGGCAACTCTTCCCTATTTCTTGAATGCCTTCCAGCCTGGGTGGGGCTCATTTTTCAGCACTGTATCTGACAGTGCTTCTCTGCTATTCATATGGTTTTCAATTGACAATTGTTTCAGGAATGGGCTGCCAGGTCCTTCTCCCTAGTCTGTCTTAGTCTGGAAGTTCAGCTGAAATCTGTCCACCACGGGCGGCCCTGCTGGTATCTGAGATACTGGTAGCATAGCTTTCAGCATCACAGCAACACACAAGCTCCTACAGCATGACAAGCTGACAGACACATGGCGGGTTTATGATATAGGATGCCTCAATAAAGCTGTTCAAAATAATACAATCAAGTAAGGTGTGGTGATAGTATAATCTCAGCTACTTGAGAGGCTGAGGCAGAAGGATGAAGAGTTCAAAGCCAACCTGGGTAAATTTGCCTAAAAAAAGACGACTACAAGAAAGAGGAAGGAGGAGGTCAGCTAGGCATACTGGGACATGCTTGTAATCTCAGCATTCAGGAGGCTAAGGCAGGAGGATCATGAGTTCAAGACCCGCCTGGACTACATAATGGGCTCCAGGTTAGCTTGGATGACATGGTGAGACCTAACAACAACAACAAAAAAATCCAAAAAGAAAAGAAAAGAAGAAAGAGGAGAGAGGGGAAAGGAAGGAAGGCAGGGAGGAAGGGAGGAAAGAGAGAAAATAAAAGAACTGCTGGGCGCTGTGGTGCATGCTTGTAATGCATGCAACTTGGGAGGATGAGGTAGGAAGATTGCAAGTTTGAGGCAGAGACAGTCTATACAACTTAGACCGTGTCTCAAAATAAAAAGGGGGGCCAGGCGTGGTGGCGCACGCCTGTAATCCCAGTGGCTTGGGAGGTGGAGGCAGGAGGATCGCAAGTTCGAGACCAGGGACAGTCTGCATAACTTAGCAAGACCCTGTCTCAAAAAATAAAATTAAAAAAATGGACTGGGGCTGCAGCTCAGTGGTCCAGCACTTGCAGAGCATGCAAGCGCAAGGCCCTGGGTTCAAGGCCCAGTACCGCAAAAAATAAAAATAAAAAGAATAAAAATAAATAAAAATAAAAAGGCGGGGGGGGGTCCTTGGGTACGGTTCAGTGGGAGCACTTGCCTCGCACAGGTGAGGCCCTGAGTTCAAATCCCAATACTGAAAAAAAAACAAAGAAAAGGAAAGAAAAGAAGAAAGAATCCAAACAAAAAGGGTAAATCATCAAAGTTAACCCAAATGCAGCCCTCTGGGGACCAGGTACTGCATGTGGCCACAGGAGAGTGAAGGCTCCTTGGAACAGACATCTGTGCAGAAGGAGCAGCCTTGTCAGTACAATGACCACATGCCTGCTAAGAATGCCCCCGACTGCCACACCTCTCCCAGCCAACACAAGACCAGGCACCTCCTCCCTGGGACCACTGAACCCAGGATGGGCCTCCAGCACCCATAACCTTCACACAGAAGGGACCCCCATACCAAATGTCCCTCCCCCCCACCCCAAAGCTAAAGCTAAAGATGGGTCTTGCTGAGCATCTAGCCATGGGGACACAGCCATTTGTATGACACGGTACTCAGGGAGGCTTCTGTGAGGAGCTGTCCCTCTGGTGGGGGCCAGCATCTAGTGGGTAAGAGACTTCCTTTCCTGCTGCCTTCTGTGCCAGGGTGGACAGAGCAGGTACTCCTGGGTCTAGGTGGCCAGAACCATGCTGAGGCCTCCAGGCAGAGGTGCTCAGCTCACTCAGAATCCCCAAAGGAGCCCCAAAGCTCTTCCCTGCACCCTTCCTCAGACCCTGCCCTCTGCCCAGGAGTGGACATTCCCTAGACACTGGGTCACTGCAGACTTACAGAAAGGGCCATCAACTATTATAGGAAGGGCACCCACAGCATGTTTACAGATGGCTGGATGGCTTTGACCCTCTGCTGGTAGGGGTGGGAGAATGAGTCCCCAGGGAGTGAGACCAGGACTGAGCATTAACTACCGGGCTGGTCAGGAAGGGCCTCCCCTGAAGAGAGGCCACTCTGCCCAAACTTAAGTCCAGTCTCTGGTCTGGTGGTTCCTACCTCCTGGGTAGCTGTCAAATCTCGGAGGTCCTTTCTCCAGGGACTGGGAACACCAAAACAAGGATGTTCTTCCACAGTTTCTGCAGCTGCCTGGAAGGGATGGTGGGGAGAAGCTGCCTTCCCCTTTCCAGAGTACTGATGGGCTTAAGGAATACCTGAAGCACTGGTGCCACATAACATGGGTGGGTCTGTGAGGGTGTATCTGGAGGAAAGTGGCCTGTGAGTCTTGAGTCTTGAGTTGACTGAGTAGGGAAGACCAGACCACAGCATGGGTGGCACCACCCCTAGAATCATGAGCCAAATAAACCTCTTTTCTTCAAAAATTACCTGTTCTCACATTATTTTTTCATAGCAGAAGACAGACCAAAACAATACCTCACCACTCTGTGCTATACCCCAAGCCTTCAGAAGGCTTTGGGGTCGCTCATTGGGACAAACAGATCTTGCCTAGGAAATACAGAAAGTACCTACAAAAGTTTGTTACTCAAGACCCCTTGCCCTAGCCTTGTACCAAGGAGGAGCCTCACTAACATCCCATAAATGTACAGATCTAGACACCTTAATGGACACTGCAGCTCACAGAGAATGGCAAAGGACAGGCTGTCCACATGGCCGCTAGGGACTCGAGACAACTTACCTGTAATTATAAGGGAAGGCAGCTTTGCAGTGGCAAGCCTAGCCGACAGCTCCCTGGACAGATAGTCATGTCCACAGCACCAGCCACGAACAAGTGGACATCATACCTTTCAAAGTGAGACCCTGACCAGTATGCGGCACTTGCGTGCTATTCTGCCACAAGTGCATGAACTGCCTCTCACGGTGAGAACACTCAGACCAACCCAAACAGGAGCACTCCTCTGCAGTGGTATCGCTCAGTGGCTGGTGTTTCCTCAGCAGCTCTGGTACCAGGCCCTGGCTGGCTCTTGGGGGATGGGGAGATAGCCCAGCATCCTGCACAAGGGCTGACAGCTGCAAGGCAGGTCCCATGACAGGCACACAGAGCAGTGGGCTGGGCCTAGGGGCCGGACCCTTGCCTGGGGCGGGGAGAGGTAGCATTAGGCAGCTTAAGGATGAATGGGGATTGGGTAGCAAGCACAGTGGGGAGGGGTGCAGGCATCATCCCCAGCATCTGGTGGCTAGGAAACCCATGCCAGAGGCCTCTGCACTTGGGGCTGGGAACCCAGCATGGGCCCACCTGGAGGGCAGTCCCTGCATTGCAGGTGATGGAGGCCACTCTCGGTAGACTTTGGGTGCACCCTTGGTGGAGGGCCCAGCCAGAGAGCTGCTAAAGGACTTCTCTGGGCTCCAGCCCCTCTCCATGACAGGATAGCAGATAGGAGGTGCTCAGGGCCCTTGGAGGCTGCAGCATGGTAGTCAGTTCAGTCCAGGGAGTGTCCTGCCCTACGTGAAGTCCACATACTTGTTAGGACCACGCATGACCAGCTCCCTGTAGCCCTAGGATGGAGCCCTGCTCCCAGAGCCAGCCCTAGTTCCATCCATCTGTGCCAGGATGTCTTCAAGGGCCCAGGGCTGCACACCCACACACCGGAGCTGCTGCAGGGACCCCAAACAGGAAACAGGTCAGGACAATCATCTTGGAGAAAACCAAAGTCCCCCAGAGCCTCCCAGGCTCCCATCTGCCTCCACCCCTGCTGCCTCCCAGGCCTGCCGCATACAAGCAATGGGAAAGGTTGAGCCGGTGCTTCAAACTCATGGGAGGTTTTATTGTCAGCACAGTTAAAGTCAGGGTCAGGCCCCATCGCCACTGACACTCTCCACTGGGTGCTTAGAGTTGCTGAGGCTTGTGGCAAAGGAGTGTGGGAGGTGGACAGGCCGGGTAGACAGTCCTGAGTGCCTGAGACAGACAGGGCTCACTGTCCCCTCCTGCCCAAGACAGACACTTCCACACCATCCAGCACCCTCAGGGTTCCCTCCGTCTGGGGACTCACTCATACAGGATCCTATTGACTGATAGGCAGTCCTGGCCCGAGTGTCAAGACTACCTTCCAGGGCCCCTCACTGTGGGCCCAACAAGCGCCTGCCCAGATGGGAGCTGCCTTCTTCTGCAAGAAGCCAGTGAGAAAAAAAGGGAAAGGTGGCCAAAGGGTCTGTCCCCACAGGACACAGGGCAGGAAAGGGGCAGCCAGGTGGGTGGGCATCTAGTTTCCAAAAAGGCAGCTGTTCCACCCCTCATGGCCTGGCTTCAAGCAAAAGGACACATAACAGCCTGTAAGCAGTTCCTTCTTGAACCAGTCTCCAGGGAGCACCCACTCATAAACCTGGTAAGGTTTAGGGCATGAGGGTTGGGTCCACTGGGGCTGGGGGTCAGCAGCTGCTTCAATCCCCCAGATGATGCAGCTGGCAGTGCATGCTGGGAGGGGTCCCTATATTCCACCGACAAAGTGACAGGATGGGGCCCTAGAGAGCAGCTGGGGGACCTGCCAGCATGCCCCAGGGGTCTGGGCATTCCTGGGGAGGCCTGAGGGCTGCTGGGCATCAGGCTCAGAATGCAATGACCACAGCAGACCAGGAGGCGGATCCTAGGCAGGTGGTGCTAGAGGGACAGAGTGCAATTGCTGGCTGGCAACAACTGCACACACTCAGGAGCACACGGAGTGTCTGGCTGGCCACTGTCAACACTGCCTGGGCAAAGAGGAGGGGTGACAGCTGTGTGTTGGCTCTTGGCAGGCTGTGTCCAGGCCCTTTAGTCCTGCTTGTCGCCTCTCTGCCTCCAGGGATAGATCAGCTCTCCAAAGAATAGCTTGCGGCAGAGGGAGCCCCAAGAGTGCTTTGGGTGGCAGCCACAGCTGGGCAAGCGATAGGTGTACACCACACGGCTGTAGGGCAGAGGATTTATCTGGAAGGAGAGGGGGCAACAGAGTGGGAAATCAGAGGTGCTTCAGCTGTGTCTGCAGAGAAAGGACTGGGGTGCTGGCACTCTGGGCCCAGCTGGCCCAGAGTATGCTGGGCAGCTGTGGGGCAGGGCCAGCCGGGCCGAGACGTGCCTCACCTGTGGTGAAGCAGGAGGCAGCTCCATGCTCTCCTGTGGGAGGCAAGGCAGGGTAGGAGCCATATGTCCCCTGGGGTGGACATGCTCCACCCCAGGATCCACTGGACTCCCAGAAGCCTCTCAGGCAAGAAGATCATGCCCACACCTCAGCACCTGCGAGATGCCACACTGGGCAGGAGGACTCAGTCCAAGAGGCAACTTGATACCTGGTAAGTCACCCAAAAACTCGCCCTGCTCCTCCTGCCGGGACCAAGTACACAGCACTGTTTAACAGTCCATGCCCAACAAGGAAAGCCTGTGACTCCCTGGGCCTCTGAAGTCAGTTCTGTTCCATCTGGACTGTGCGTGCTGGGGCCCCAAGGCAGAAGGCAGGACATGTGGCCCAGTGTACAGCTCCAGGCAGCCCAGGGTGTCTCTGACTTGGCAGGGGGACCTAATCCACAGCCTGGCCAGATCTTGGCCACGCAGACCACCATGGGCACTCAGGTGTGGCTGGGAGAGCTCTTGACTCTGTGGGTCATGGTGCCCAGGGGCCTGGGGGTCCCCTATGGAACCTCCCCCTCGGCTGTGCTGAGTCCTCCTGCCTTTACCTAACCCCAGGCTGGCATAGGGACATCAAGACCCCATGCTAGCTGACCCCCAGCTGTCTCAAAACATGGGCAGAACATGGTGGGAGTGGGTCCCAGATCTGGGTAGCAGTGACAGGAATAGGGAGGCCTTACCTGCATCAGGAGGCGAAGGGGCCTGCCTGCCTCGTGCTCCAAGACCTGGAACTTCACGCCAGCTGCAAGGAGAACAAGGGGCTTAAGAAGGAGGGTGGCAGCCCCAACCCCAGTGCACATGAAGCCCAACAGATATCCCCATGGGTCCTGCTGGGTGCTGTGGGTCAGCAGAGGCTGGTGTGGGCAGACTTCTGACGGTGATGGCCCCTTCATGTGAGCAGCACCAAGATGGTAGCAGGCCTGCCTAGGCACACATGGCTCTCTGCCTCCCCACTTCCATGTGCCTCTTTTGAGCGAACTGCCTAGTGGACATCACTGAAAGACAAAGGCTGAGTGTCTGGCAGGCAGGGAAGGGCTGGCTGGGCATCAGGTGGACATCAGCTGTGCTGTTTTCTGGATAGGCCATGGGTTTTCTAACAGAGAAAACAGGGTACTTGCTAGGTGGTAGGTTTTCTGCTGGTCACTCATTGTCTTCCAGCTCCTGTGTATCTGGACAACATGGGGCCCGCTGTGCCCCTGGCCTGCAGTTTGAGCTCCCAAGTCTAGGAAATCCCAAGACAGAATGTTTTTGGAAAGTATAGTTTGTCTTTCAAGCAAAGTCAAAATAGCCCAGCTCCAGATGTGGGCTACAGGCTAGGGAGACAGAAGGCCTGTACCCCAGGCTGCTTTTGGGGCTTGCCCTGTGCTTGCCTGGTCCTCAACTTCTGGCATGGAGTAGAGGTGGGGGCAGAGGGCATGTGAGCAGTGGATCACCTGGGGTCAGCAGGTAAAGTGGCTTGGAAAGATTTCTTTTTTTTTTTTTTTTTTTTCCAGTACCGGGGGTTGAACCCAGGGCCTCGCACTTGCATGCTTTGCAAATGCTGGACCACTGAGCTGCGCCCCCAGCCGTTTTTTTGTTTTTTGTTTTTTGTTTTTTTTTTACTTTTGGAGACAGGATCTCACTAAGTTACGCAGACTGCCTCTGGTCTTGAACATGCAATCCTCCTGCCTCCGCCTCCCAAGCCACTGGGATTACAGGCGTGCACCACCATGCCCAGCCTTGGAAAGATTTCTAAAAAGGGGTTGTGAGCATCCAGGAGCAGGGAAATGCCAAATCTCCAAGAAGGCAGACCTTAGTCCAAAACCAACAAACATGCATGTCTTCCTCCAGTGGCTCCAGGCTAGCTGGGTGAGCCAACAGGGTATGCTGGTCACCTTGCCGGTCATCTGAACTGGTGCTGCTTGGTGGTCACGCTAGGAAATCCTCAAGCCCCCTGCTATGTTCAAAGCCCCAGAACCAGATAAGCTCACCCACAACCCCATGCCTAGAGGAGAGAGCCTCCCCTTGGGCATCTGGCAATCCCTGAGGCTGGTATCAGAACACAACAGGCAACAGGGAAATCCAGGGGACAGCGGGGCAGTGGGTGTTGACCACAGAGGGTGCATGAGGTTCCTGTCATGTAGAGTCTGGCTGGCCTGGCAGCCCTCACCCCTACCTGCCCCTCCAAGGCTGACCAGCCCCAGAAGGCATGCAGCTCACACAGCCACATGGAAGAGCACTGCTCTGCGCATCAACCACACCACCATCAGACCCTATGGCAAGCCGCTACATCACAGAAAAGGCAGAGCACCACCAGAGCTGATTCTGGAGCTAGGCATGGTGGCACATCTATAATCCCCGCACTCAGGAAGCTGAGGCAAGAGGATTGCCACAAGTTTGAGGCCATTCAGAGCTATATAGCAAAGCTCTGTCTCAAACAAAACAAAAAACAAAACAAAACAGCTGCCTCTGGGCTGGGCAACCACTATTATCTTAATGCTCAGCCTCGAAGAGGCCTCCACTCCATTGTGCTGGAGGCAGCTGCCCAAGCAGAGACCCAGGACCCAGAAGCTCTGTCTTCCCTCCCACCCATACCACATACACCACAGCTTGCAGACAAAAGGCACCCATGACCAGATGCTTTTGCAGGGCCCGTGGGTATGTGTTCCTGCCTGCCAGGGGCCAGCCACTGAGTACAAAGCAGTTACCTGCCAGTCTGTAGGGCCGGCAGAGCCGAAGGCCGAGTGAATACAGAGGCAAGGAGTTGATGAGGTCCACGAGCAGATGGATCAGGCCCTGCACAGTGACCACCAGGAGCCGGAGCTGCATGAGAGGTGGCATTCAGGGCTGCTGACCTGTGGCTGTGGCCATAGTCACAGCAGACATGCCCACAACAGGGTCCTGAGCCATGACAAAGGGGGACCTGGAGCTCAAAGGCCCAAGTGAAAACATGGGTCTCACCCTGAGGAGAGTGCAGAGCCCACCCATGGGCCTGAGACCTAAGGCTGGGCAATGGTACTGGGGATAGGAGGGAAGAAGCAGCCCTGCCCTGGGTGGAGCCAGCAGCAGAGCAATTGGTGCTCCTACCAGGTCAGACTGTGCATCCCCCTGATCCACACACTGACAGGTCAGGGCCTGGAGGACCAGGGCCACTGGGGTGACTCTTACCTCCCTCTGCTCACCCCAGTGCCTCCATGGCCCACTTGCCTGCCATGGGTCCTATCTTCCCCTCATGTGCCCTTAAGCAGGGGGTGGTCGTTCCCCCCCAACTGCTCCAGGGCCAGAGGATCCAGAATGGCCATGCTAACATGGCCTGCAGGGGTGGGTGGCCTGCCCACTGCTGCCCAGCTCACAGGCAGAGCTGGCAGTGACCATCCTAAGTCCACTAGGCCCCAGGAAGGGAGGCTCGGCTCACCAGGGTGAACACCAGGTAGTACAGGGCGGTGGTGGGCAGCAGGAAGACTAGGATGGTGAAGAGCAAGGTCCCGATGAACAGCTGCAGGGAGAAGGGGGCAGCACGCATGGTGTCACGTGACTCTAACCAAGGGTGGTCTCTCCAGCACTGGCCACACACCTCCCCCTATCCTGGAACTGCAGCTGGGGCCTTCTGGCCTCATGCTCACAGCTGTCCCAGGGCCAGGTGGGTACATCCATGTGCCCTAAGGGCCCGGTGGCTTGCGGGGATGTAGAGCCAGCAGCATGTACAGCCACACACAATGTTAGGAAAAAGTACCCGTGTCAGGTGTGGGTAAGCAAATGGAACAAGTCACAGTGGGTGTGTGCCTGGGCCCAGATCCCTGGAGAGGGGAAAGTTTGTAGGTCTGATGGTGTCTCCTCCAGGGCCAACTGTGGTGGGCTGGCTGCAGGGCAGGAGTAGGCTACCCCTGGTGGTGCCCAAACAGCCATGCTGGCCTGGCCAACAGGACTGGAGCTGGAGAGTGAACCAGCAGGCCAGGTGCAGCCAGGAGCCCTCTCTCTGTGAGCCCTGCCGGTACCTGGTCAAGGTCATAGGAGCAGGAATCCACCCGCTGGCGCAGAACGTTCCACTTCTTCCCTCGGAATAGACGCCAGAGAGAGGACAGGCCATAGATCTTCAAGCAGTACAGCCTGCAGGACACAGGCACTGTGAGAGGTGCACTGTGCCTTACCCATCTCCCCAGAACTTGGAGGGCTGCCCTTGGGGCCCACCTGGCACCATAGACGTAGAAGCAGTAGATGTGGAAGGTGAGGAGGGCCAGGATGTCTGACAGGATGGACAGGGCGACCGTCAGGCCCAGGCAGGCAGAGAGGCCCACATGCCACAGGATGCACTCGACGAAGGGGGACATGAGGTGGATGTAGCCTGCAGGATGGGGGCCACCCCTAAGCAGGGGCCCAGGAGTCCTGGCACCCCCAATTCCTTACTGAGGGTAGACATCTGAGACTTCAGAAAAGTGCCAGCATACAGACCACACCACTGGCCCCAACGCTTAGCCAGAGCAGCTGGCCCTGCTGAGCGAGCTTCACACACAGGAGGCCAGGAAGTGGAGGCAGAGGAGACAGGCCTGGCTGGGACCCTGCTGTCCTCGGCTGGCCACTCTGCCCCACCCCACCCCGCCCCACCCACTGGGCACTCACTGATCCACAGGTGGATGTGGTACAGGAAGAAGCGGCCCAGCACCTGGTCCAGCGCCCGGTTCATCTTGAGTCCGGCAGGAGCACCCATCAGCCACTGCAGCAGGTGCTGGAGCTCCTCGGCCACATGCTGCAAGGACACAGGGCAGGGACAACAGAGTCACACTAGGGCCATGGGCCGGGGACTGTCCACAGCAAGCTCCCACCCCAGGCAGCAGGTCAGGCAGAAAAGGAGGCACTTCACCCCACCCAGGGCCCAAATCACTGTCTCCTGACACAGGTGGGCACAGTGCCATGGACAGGCCAACTCATCTGGCCACAAGACCCGTCTTCACCACGGACAAGCCAGCTCATCTGGCCACGGGACCCCTCTTCACAGAGGACTTCTGAGCTTTGGTCTAGGGCCTCTCCCAGCAGGCCCAAGCACACAGGTGGGCAGCCTACAGTTGCCCAGCTGCCTGGGCACACATTCCAATGAGTGTCTACCTCTACCTGAGAGCATCCCTGTCCGCCCCTTTTGGCACTTCAGCCCCTGGACCTCACAGGGGCCTGGACAGGCCCTTGCTCACCTCAAGCCCTGCAGGAGAGCCTCTGGGACATTGAAGTCCTCTGCCAAAGATCCCGCCCCCCCACCTGCCATGAGAGGCATGGGCCGCCCTGGAGAGACGACCTCAGGGAAGTGAGAGGGTGTCATGTCATCAGGGGTAAGGTCCCCCAGAAAAGGACAAGGTCAAGTGAGGGCAAAGACAGCACAGAGACCTCAAGAGCGCAGGAAAACCAGTCCTGGCCACTCATGATCCTGCCTGAGTGCCATACTGCCATAAGAGGTGGTTCCTGAGGGATCCTCAGCTTCGTCACCAAGGCGAGGCCACAGGAGTGACCCTCTGTGCCCCTACGTGCATACCCCCCAGGCCTCTCCCAATCCTGAGCTACAGCCTCAGCCATGCTAGGACAGGCAAGAAGAGGAGCAGGACATTCTCTATAAATAGAGCTTATTTAATATTTAAAGGATAAAAGCTTGGCAGCAAGAAGAGAATTCATATTTTAATTAAATATTTATACTTTTGAGCAATTTTGCAAAAAGGTCTAAGACAAAGTTGGCCAAGACTGTGAAAGCAGCCAAGCCCCTCCCCTCCCAGCCCTGCTTCCTCCTGGGCTGGCCTCCCTGCATCCCCACAGCCCATGGAAGCTGAGAGGTGCCCAGTCCTGCCCTAAATCTTGGCCTGACCACAAGTAGACTCAGTTTACACTTGAACCCTGATTGCTGACAGGGCATATGAGGCCCCTGGAAACCTGACAATGGGCTGAAGGGCCTCATGGACCAGGTTAAGCAGTAAGATAAGCTCCTAATGGGAGAGACAGGGTTTTGGCTCCAAGGTGAAGGCTCTGAGGCAGTGAGGAATAGAGCAGGTGGATGAGAACCGGTAAGGAAGGAAAGCACACCGCCCCCAGCCCAGACCTGTTACACAGACTATACAGGTGAAGTTGGAAGCACAGAAGAAAAGCTTGTGCCTCTGGCTGTCAGCATGGGAATTTGGTGATTAACTGGGGCCATGTGACCCACCTGCAGAGCCCTGGGTACAGAGAGGTTTCCTAACACTGGCTGCAGAGGACACTGGAATCCAGGAAAGCAGATCACTGGGGAGGGGGAGCAAAGTAGAGCAGGACAGGCCTTCCGGAACGCCTCAACCACCAGTGGTCCCCACATATTGCCACCTTCAGGAGGGGCAGTGGGCCCTTGGTGAGTGCTGTTTTGAGAGACACAGGTCTAAAAAGCCCCCAGGGAGCCTCTCAGGGTCAGGGACAGGGACATGTATTCAGGGTGAGGGCAGCAAAGAGACTCTGGTGCCCAGGAGAGGTCTCCCACCCCAGGAGCTGGGTACCCCTAATCCACTCACGTCAGCCACAGGGACAAGGGCATCAGACAGCTCCCCGATTCGGTTATTGCTGTGGAGCCAGGAGAGCAGCAGGAGGCCAAGGGCCACATCCAGCAGCACAGAGACCAGCGTGTTGGCCTTCCTGGAAGGAGGGTCAGTGAGAGCAGGGGTTACGTGGTAGGGCAGCCTGAGGCCCTCTAGGGAGGGTTGGCTGCAGGGCCAGTGCAGTGGGCTGGGTGCAGAGCAGGGGTAGGGAAGGGATGGCCATGGGTGACCTGCATCACAGGCCCGCACCTCATCAGCTGGGTGGGGCTCTGGGCCTTCTCAGTGCTGAAGATGAGCGTGAGGTGCTCCAGCCGGTGCTGGAGCTGCTCACAAGTGCAGAGCTTGCTCCTGATGAAGGGCAGGGGCCACAGCTTCCATAGCCTGCAGGAAGCACAGGGACTGAGCACCTGGCCTCCTCATAGAGCCTCAAGCACAGCTCAGCCTGCCAGGTGACAACAAGCTGGGCACCAAGGCAGCCCCAAAGTGCAGATCAGGTCACCTCTTGCCCACCCAGGACTTGCCCAGTCACTGGATGGCAGCCCAGGGGTGTGGCAGGGTGTCCTGGGCTAACTTGTTTCCCTAGAAAGGCTGGATTTCTCACAACCAAAGGAAGTATGGAGACACTTCACAGACTCTCACATGCTAAGGGGAGATGTCTGTAAGCAAAGTTTAAGAAAGTGCCCCAGGGCAACCTGGCTCCACTCGTGTTAAGTCAGCAGTGTTCAGGAGCACAATGACCAGCATGTTCACCTTCCTGGAAGCCCATACTCGCCATTCAGAGCCCCTGCTGGAAGCAAGAGGGACCTAGGAGCTCCTAGAAAGTGCAGAGCTGCAACTGACCCCATGCCTAGAACCTCGGGAGGGAGAAGCAGGTCTTGTCCTTGGAAGGCTCAAAGGCCTGCCTTTAAACTAATTCTAGGAATAAACAGCATTCAATAGAGCCTCCCCTGTCCCCTTCCTAATTGCCAGGCAAGCAAAGGGTGACTTTTCACTGGCCACACACAGACCCCCACTGTGCAGTGGCCTCTCCAGAAAGGCCCTGCATGGCCCAGGCCCCCAACAACACCCCTGGAGCTGCCTGGGGAAAGCACAGAACCACACACAGCAGAGGGGTCTCATTCACACAGTGACAGGATTGCCTTACCTAAGTACCAGTGCTCCTGACCAACAACCAGTCAACAACCATTAGCCTGCCTGCCTAATCAGTATTTGCTACACATGAGCAGCATTTAGTCTTTCTTGAGTCCGTTGAGAAGATAATAAAAACTAAGGAGCTCCTCCACCAAAACTTCACCTTGGCCCAAACACACCTCTTCATCTAGTTAATTCCAAAGACGGCATGAAGCCCCAAAGCCCACCCCTCACATCAAGATCCCCAGCAGCTCCTGCAACCCACAGTGTATCTTCACAGAGCTGCCAGCAGCTCCCAATGGGTGCCCAATGGGGGCCAATGCTTGACCAATGCCCAAGCATTCCCACAACCCCTCGTAAGAAGGCAAGGCCAGTCTCCATACCTGACAATGTTGAGTTCCTGGACCTAAGGGGAAGGGGCCATTGGAGGTGAACCACAGCTTCTCCCCACAAGCAAGAGCACCAGGGGAACATCTCAGGGAGAAAGAGACCCCCAGGCCCTCCATTCACAGGCCAGAAAACCCTGTTTCTGCTTAGCATGCCCAGGGCCCTTTGGGCCTTTTACAAGTCCCTGGCCAGGCCAGGAGCTTTGTGGCAATCCTGGAAAGTGGGGAGCATGGGGGCCATGACTCCAGGCAGTCAGCTGTCAGGAGGAGCCTGCCCCTTCTGCAAGGGATTGCTGTGGGACCTGGGGCCTGCTGGAGGAGGGGCAGGGCAACAAGTAGCCCCGTGCCCTCAAGAGGTAGGTGATGGTCCTGTGGGGGCAACAACCTGGGTCTGTGCCAATTGTCTCTTTTCTCTTTTAGGCACCTGAGCCATTTGTGGTTCAGGCTGTATCCCCACCAGTGGGGCCCCATCACTGACATGCTGAAAAGAATGGCTCTACCCCAGGAGCAAGGTCAACGGGAACCACAGCCACTGCTGGGACATCCTGAGGTGCCAGAGGAAGGAGGGCCAGATGAGAGCCAGGGAATCAGGCAGTGAGCCTCAGAAATGCCCACGTGGACCTCTGCCCCTGCACACTAGGGAGCAAGCCTACCACTCTCAGGGGCCCAACTGTTTGTTGCACCCTGCCCAGCCCCAGGGCACCTACCAGGAGGCACTGGCAGCTGAGACCAGCGACAGCAGGGAGGCCAGCAGCAGGCAGACAGGCCCTGAGGCCCACTTCACCAGCTCCACGAGGATGCTGGCCTCCACACCCTCCGACTGCCAATGGCTCAGCCGCACAGGGCCCTCATCAAACCGGTCACTACGGAAGAGCATCTTGCTGCGTGCCACCGTGTCAAAGATGGCAGCCAGGCCTCCAGCACTGGCTGCGGTGTCTCCAGCCTGGGCCGTGGGTGGATGCAGCCAGGATAGCAGCACCTTGCGCTGGTCATAGAAGATGAGCATGACCTGGTCCTCACTGGGGGCATCAGGGGCACCGGGCACCTGCCAGCGGGTGGCCTTGCAGCTCCAGAGCCTGCTGCCCCTTTCCCGACACAGCTGCAGCCAGGGCTCATGGGAGAAGATGGCACCCAGGCCCTCCAGGAAGTGGCCCAGGCTCTCCTTGGGCTCCAGCTGGTGGTGGCACCAGGTGCCCAGCACAGCCACACCCACCTGGCTGGCCTGCTGCACCTGGGCCAGGAGCTCCTTGACCTGGATGGGGATGAAGGGGAAGTGCAGCACAGCCAAGACCACGGCACTGCTCTGCTCTGGGACCCATCGGCCCACCAGCAGACCACTGTCTGCCAAGGTGCAGCACGTGGGGAAGAAGGCCTTGAGCACCATGCCGGGGACCCTGCAAGAGAGGGGACAGGGTTGGCTCAGAGCTGCCGCTGGGAGGCATGGCAGACAGTGTAACAGATACGTCTATATGGCTGCAGGTCAGGGCAGCCCAGCTCCAGGCTTTACGGTAGAGACTGTGGACATCCATCTCACATATACTGCCCTCCCCCAAGCCCAGTCTGGGCACTGCCCCTCAAAGCATGTTCCATGGCAGATCAGTGCTCCCTCCCATCTTGAGACAAGCAGATTGAAAAGGGCAAGGTTACCTGCCCTAACAGGTACCACCTGACAAGGGTGCATGGGTCTGAATGCAAGGTTTTTTGTTGTTTGTCCGACAGTCTCATAGTCCAGGCTGGCTCACAGTCAAACTCACAATCCTGCTGCCCCTCCCTCCTGAGCACAGGGATTACAGATGTGTACATCATACCCGGTTTCAGCATCACATGGAGTACATCATTGTTCTTTTTGTTTTTCATGGTGCTAGGGATCAAACCCAGGGCTTTGCACATGCTAGGCAAGTGCTCTACCACTGATCTACATTCCCACTGCATAGGCACGAGGTTTTTAAAGACCTGGATCAAACAGGTTCCCTTACAAGTAGCACATGGAAAAGCACATCATCTCAACAAAGTTACACAAAGTACAATTTTAACAAATCAGGATTTACTTATTAAGCAAGAATAAAGATGAACTGCTGAATAAAGATGAATAAAGATGAATAAAAATGACCTGCTTTGGGCTGAGGGAAACTGCACGCACCTGCACAGCTGGCTGCCATGGACACCTGTGCAGCACCCCAGCAGGTGCATGGGCCGAGCTCAGAGCCTACTCCCCCTCCACGAAGGAGCCTCCCCACTCTGCCAGGGAAGGTGTCCACCTGCCACCATGCTTAGAGAACAGGTTCAGCTCTCAGAGCTTCTGCCTCCACTCTGACCCTCCACCCTACCTGCAGTGCCCCTGGCCAGGGCCAATGGTCCCCTGGGTCCCCTGACAGGCATCCTAGAGCAGGCCCTCCCACAGGAGAGTATTTTCTCTCTTTTAGTTTCTTGAACCACGGAGAT
Organism: Pedetes capensis; assembly: GCA_007922755.1. Taxonomy (NCBI): domain Eukaryota; kingdom Metazoa; phylum Chordata; class Mammalia; order Rodentia; family Pedetidae; genus Pedetes; species Pedetes capensis. The sequence goes on from VMDO01001165.1 coordinate 94,127, forward strand.
TGGGGGTGGGAGGGAGTTCACTGAGGATAGAGGCATGGAAGAATACTAACATGCTCTCTGGGGCTGAGGGGACACCTACCTTCCTGGTCTCACTACTTCAGGCCTCTAAGCAGCAAGAACAGCCCCAAGCAGCTGGGACTCCTGAGCTCTGGGGGATCCTGCACCTTTCCTTCTTCAGGAATGAGCTGGTTGTGGACTGCAGGTCTCCCCCCAGGCAGCCCTCCTGAGCTGGGCAGGCTTTTCTCTGAGTACCTCCTCACCCAGCATGGTGATGAAGGGCTGCTGAGCTGGCTCCAGGGTCTGGAGGCCCACATTTGCCTTCTTTAGACACTGGCCACTCCAGCTTCCCTGCATGAGGACACATCACCCACCCTCAGGAAAGACCCCCACCTTGGAGCCCACAGCCGGGGGAGGCACAAAGACTGTTGAGCAAGCCTCAGGCTCCAGAGTTCAGTGCTCACCAAGCCCTTGGATCTGAGGGCTGAGCAGGGGCCTCACACAGACACAAACGCCTGGAACATGAGAGATTCTGGTGTGACTGCTCTGTTCCTTGCAGGTAGGCAGACCAAGGCTGGCGGGCCCAGGCCTCTCTCAGCCAGCTTCACAGAGGCCTTTCAAAAGCTGTGGGTTCTCACTGAAAAGGGTATGCCTAGGTTGAGCTGCAGGACTCCCAAACACCCCTTCCCATAATGACCAGAAAGGGCAGGCAACTTGTGGATGCCAACAGGGGAAACTGACTGTGGACACCAGCCCCAGCCAAATCACTGTGGCCAGAATCAAGGGCCAGTTTCTATTCCAGCCCATTCCGTAGGGCCTGCCTCCAGGGCTACTGACACCGGGCTCCAGCACACTGTGAGAACAGAATAATACTGCCAGTGAGGTGTTTGGCATTTTTGGCTAGGTAGCTGCCACCGGGAACCACTCAGCACAATCCAAGACCTTCAGCATCAGACCATCAGAACACACCAGCTCAGTGAAATGACACCATCAGGCCCTCCTGGAGAGCACCTTTCATGGGACCTAAAGAAAACAGCTCAACAGCTGGAGGCCACTGCCCTGACAGGAGATAAACTGCCTTTGGTCCAACAGTAAACAGATCTGCTGAGGGAAGCCAGTTATTTGGTATGTTTACACTGGGTGAATTCAATGTGTTGTACACACACTCTGTGCACTTTGTGTAGAGTATGCTTGTCTACACTTTACCTTAAACATAAAGCAAGAGGCTCCTCATGTCTAAGGAAGGAGAGTAAGGGGCGGAGGGTGACGTTCTGAAGAGTAGCACAGGTTGGGAGAAAACTCAACAAGTTAGGGAGCAAATTCCCATCCCCACTCCCACTTCAACCTATGGAGCGACTGAAGTGCAAAGCAGTGTGCTGGCTTGTTAGGCTGCGGGGGATCCAGCAGCAAGAACGAGATGAAAGAGCAGCCAATCGATAGCAGAGAAGGTGCATGACTGGAAAAAGCCGGCAGAAACTTGGACGATGCAAATATCTTTAAAGGTGCTGATTAAAAGAACAGTGGAGGCTGGAAGAGCCTCCTGAGCTAGGAAGGAGTCCGCTCCCTTTGATACAGCCCAGTCCCAGGCGGGACAGGTAGAGCCTCCGACGCTCCCACCCTCCCCACTACCCACCTCCAGATGAGAAGTCCACCTCACGAAAAAGAAGCACTGCCCGGCCCTCCTCTGCACGAACAGATTCGAGGGAGGCCCTGAGGGCCGGCCAGGGGCGCCTAACGCGAAAGCCTCCCCGTGAGGCCGCACGAGGATCCATCTTCACCCCACGTTGCTGGTTTAAAGCGCGCGCGCGCGCACCCACCTTGTCTTCTGTAAACAGTGCTTTCCCCCTCGCGCCACACGAATGGGGTGAGTGCTTCCGCCCTCTTCCCGAGGTCAGGACCGCGGGGCCGAAGCTACGCCGGGCGCCGCGCCGCAGGCCTGCGCAGTCCTGGGCCCCCGCCGGCCCCCGAGTCCCAACGCGCCGCCGGTCTCCCCCAGTGCTCACCGGCTGGTCCCCCGGGCTGCGCCCCCGAGCGGCGGGGAGGGGACGGGGTTAGGGACCGCGTCCGGCGGGCCTGGACGGACGACGGCGCTCGGGGACCCCAGCCCCGCCGCGGCCGCGCCGCGGGACACTAGCCCCATTTCCGCCCGCTCCGCTCGTTGCCCCGCGACGGTCCTCCCCTCAAAGGCGCCCGGGCTGCCCGCCGGCCGCTTCTGAGCGTTCCGCGCGCGCGGAGGTCCGGCCCCACCGCCCCGCGTCTGCGCCCCAGCCCCGGCGGAGCTGTTTCCTCCTCTGAGGGATTCTATGGGAATCGGCCCTTTGCGGGCCCCGGCTCCTCCTTGCTCCCACCCTCCCTGGGGGAAAGGACCCCCAGACCCGGCGAGAGGTCCCAAAGGAGCTGCCACATGCTTTCCCTTGGCTGAGCCCAGGGTCTGACTGCGAGGCAGTGAAGCCGCTGTCTGCGGCCCCACCTGCGAGGGGAGCAATACCCCTAAAACGCAATACATGACATTTATTGAGCCCTACTGCGCGCGCTTTCTGACATCTGCCTATTTAACCCCCCACCCATGGAAGCCCAGATATTAAGAACCCGGACGTGGGCCATGGCCCAAACCACAGAGCCCAGTGTCCTGGTGATGGGCTGAGCGCCACTCTGCAGCCTGCCGGGCAGGGCCAGGTTCTGCGCTCCTGCTCCGTTTCCTAAAAGCACCCTTTACTGGACCCCGCATTCCGTAACGTCCCTCCCCTCCTGGGCCTCCTTTCCCCGGTTCTAACTGGGAGGAAAGGCCACAGTTCTCCTCTTTTCAAGCAGGAGCTTGTCCTCAGCTGAAGGCTGTGGGGGGCCTGTGCCACCCAGAACTCTCCTAGTGCCCCCATAAGCTCAGAGCTGTTTGGACGTCTTGCAGAGGAGGAGAGGAGGGCTCAGCCTTAAAATTGTTTCACATGGGGCAGTGGAGGAGGGCAGCAGATACTCCAAGCCTGACCAGGCCCCCTGGGTCACCTCCAAGGCTGCCCCTCCACTCTGTCTACCTCTTACCTCCACTAGGTTCAGAGAAGCTGCTGGAGAAGGCTCTGGACTCTGGGTGCCTCTGAGGTTAGCAGGCACTGGGGGACCACACCCCTGCCACTAGCGTCCAGCTCAGCCCAACCCAGCCACACCCTCACTGCCTGCCTCTGATTAGGTGGCAGGGGCTGGGGCACCTGGTAGGAATGGGACACCAGGGTCTCTAGGCCTCTGCTGCTCCCTAAAGCTCAGACTTCCTGGGACCTAACCCAGCAGAGTGGATGTGGGGGGCGTGAGTGCAGGGGCCAGGGGCACAGCTAACCAGTACCTAGATAGGACCCAGTTTCGGAGCCTCACAGGGGAGGTTCATGACTGCTGATGAGATGGGTGCATTTGCCAAGAGGAAGACTTGTGGCCAGCCAAGGCAGGCACAGGTCAGGAAGCAGGCCCACTGACCCCCACGCCCATGGTGCTTCAAGGGCCTGGGGGCAGGCGGGCCTTGACAGGGGCTGCCGTCACGGAACTGCCATCAGGCCTGCCCCTCACAGTACTGGTACACCTTGATGCAGTTATCTCCAGCATCAGCCAGCACAAGTAGGCCTTGGGTGCCCAGGCCACACCCAGTGGCCTCTCCAGCCCCTCTGACAGCAGGCAGATTGGTGGTCCAACCTGGGGAAACAGGATCTCCTGCCGCCTTTGCTCATCAGCCACAATAATGCTGCTCTCTGTGTCAGAGCACATGCCTGCCGGGCAGCTGTAGCTATGCCCCATCAGGTTCCCCAGGGAGCCCAGGGGCTGCCGGGCACTGCCGTACATCTGCACATCTCCAAACTCTTCAATCAAAGTGAGGCCCCCATCGGGCCCTGGGCCCACCCAGCAGGGGCCCTGCAGACCCTGCATCGAGGCTAGGGCCAGGGGCTCCCAGGTGGGGCCTAATGTGAAGCTGTGCACAGCCCCAAGCACACAGTCCGTCACCAGGAAGCGGCCCGAGGGCATCCATAGCCAGCCCTCAGGGGGAAAGGAACATGCCCACCATCACCCAACGACCCTGGGGGGTTGCTGACCGCCACGCAAGCCCTGACGCTGTTACAGCCACATCTTCTGGAATAAAAGCCCCAGAACCCCGTGTGTGGCAGGGAAGGTGAGAAGTGGAGTGTCCTTCCAGGTCCAACACGTGGACAGAGGGCGCAGCCCCAACCTTCAGGAACAGCAGGCCATCTGGGGAGCAGTGCAGCCTCCGGGGCCCCCCCGGCAGCCCCTGCAGGCACTGGGATCTTCCTGAACAGCTGGGGCTGCCGGGAGCGAGCAGCATCTCCAGGTGGGCCAAGCATGAGATGCAGGCCCTGGGGGCAGCCAGCATCTGGGGAGGACCAGGAAGTCGAGGTGGTACATTGGGACAGGAGGCCAGAGGGCAGGTGGGCGGGCAGACACAGTCTCAGCCTCTCTGTAGCTGCAGGAGAATTGGAGGTGCCCAGTGTGTACAGGTGGTGGCCAAGATGTCCTGGCACCCCCTCATTGCACAGACAAGGGGCCCAGGCACAGGGCCAGGGAGGGCAGAGAGCTGGGCTCAAGCTGTTCCTCCAGGCCCTGGGTGCCCACCTGATCCCCAAGCCCAGTAGCTTCCCAGGTGACAATATGCCTGGGATAGGAATCTAGGAGCTGTGACCCAAGAAAGTCAAAGGTTGAAGGTTTTTCTCTAAGCTGGGAACCAGCTTCCAGGCATCACCTGGGTGGGATGGAATGAGGGGATGACAGGTAAGCAGCATTTGTCACTCACCTGCCCACGGGGCCCTCCCTCTTGGGGAGGCCTAAGCTCCTCACCTACACAAAGCTGCTCTTTCTGCCCAGGTCGGAGAGAGCACAGAGCCCTGGTGGGAAGGCAGGCCCTTTCCCAGGGCTGTCCACCTGTCCCTTCCAGAGAGACCAGACACCGGGCCCCTATGTGGGGTCAGGCTCCTGTTCCAGCTTGGGCTCAAGCTTCTGTTGTTGGAGACTAGATGAGATGAGTCTATGGAGTGGGGAGCCACTAGGCAGGTTCCCTGCAGGGACAAGCTGGGCAAGGCCAAGAGGGAAGGGTGGTCTGAACCGAGGCCAGGGCAGCCTCACTGTCTGGGCCTTCCCTCAGCTGTACCCCCTCCCTGGGCACACCTCCTGCTGCCCCTGCATGCCTGGGTACCTCTTAGCCGGCCCTGGCCTCTCCAGGCACACCTCCTTCTTCCCCCGCAACAGCCCTTCACAACCAGAAGCTGCTCCAGGTAAGGCCCCAGGCAAGACCTTTGTGCCTAGGCCTTGGGGAAAGTGACCAGCTGGCTGGGTCATCCTCCTGCCATCCCTGCTGGAAGGGCAGGTTGGTCCCATTTCTGCTTCTGTCCAGCTAATGTTGCTGCCCCCACATGAGAGATGAGGGTGCTGTAGACCTTTGGGAGTGCAGAGGGGGACATGTCTGCCTCATATTCAGGACCTGGGGCTCCTCGGATATCTCTGGCTGTGGCCACGGCCCCCAGCACCACCCAGGAAGCCTTGGGCAGAGGTCACCCAGCCGGCACCTGTCAGCTCCAGTCTACCATGCACAGCACCCTTGCGGGGCCAGCCAGAACCCCAGCCCAGGACACCAACCGTAACGCCTTGTGCTGGGGGCTAGCTGATGCTATCACCAGGTGGGCGGTTAATGGAGCAGCTGAAGGTCCTGTTTGGACTGGCCCCAGCCCGGCCAGCCCAGCCCCGGTGGGAACAGCGCCTCCTCCGAGGGCAACTTGCACTGCGGGGCATTCCTGGACTGGCATGGAGGGTGTGGCCCTGCTCCCCAGGGACAGAAGTGATTAGCTGAGGCTGGAAAGGGCCCAGCGACCCTCCCTGCCCCTCCTTGCCTGTGGACGGCCAAGCTGGGCTGTACTGGGAGAGAGGCAGCGAGCTGTGAAGGCCGCCGATGCCTATCATGGCTGCAGGGACTGGCAGGGGCCCAGGAGAGGCCACTCAGGGTGAACAGCCCTGAGCCACAGAACGCAGAAGGCCACAGCAACCACAGGCAAAGCTAGTATTAGGGCTGCCTGGGTAGACTCGGGCTGCACGCTTGGGGTCCCTGTTCCCACCCCCAGGGCCTTGCAACACTGACCCGGTTATGCTGAGCAGCACTAGCCCACACACCTGCCTCCCTGCCAACCCTCCCTGATCCTTGCTCCTCAGGGATGGCCAGGGTCACAGCCAAGGACATCAAGGCCAAAGGCGCAAGGCCAGCAGGGAGGCTGGGGACATCACTCACCCAGGATGCCCAGGCTGGGGATATCTTCTTGGGGAGGCCTAGGTGCATATGCTGAGATCGCAAAGGAAGGAACCCAGACAGGGTGTGTGAAGGTAGCTTCTATTTTAATGTCCACCACTGTGATCAATAAATACCTGTGACCTTGCTCTTCCACGTGACCCCTGAGACAATCCTCTGCCATGGGCTAAGCGGTCCATCCACATGCACACTGAGGCTGGACAGGCCCTGGGCAGTGGGGCCTGGGTCAGGGAGCAGGGCCCACACGCTAAGGGGGAAGCAAGCAGACCTCGGCACCTGGGGGGCTCGGCAGGCCAGGGCCATCCTTAGGGTTCTGGGAGCCCCCAGCCCCCGTACAGGTGTTCCAGCCACTGGCAGGAACAACAGGGTCCTCCGGGGCCTGGAGCGGCAGGCTGGGGGGTGGGACACTGGAGTCAGCTTCACATTTGGTGGTGTGGCCAGAGAAGGGCTCAAGTGCTACAGGGCCCAGCATGCTGGGGGGCTCGGAGGTACCCCTGGCCAGCATGGGGCCCAGCCTTGCCAGCCCCCAGGGCCCTGCAGGTGCCTCAGGCCCCTTGGTGGGCACCCGCTTCACAGAGAGGTCCAGGGGTGTGTCCGGTGGCCGTGCTGCCTGCTCCAGGGCCTGGTGGATGGTGAGCAGCTCCCGACGGATCTTGCCCAGCTGCTCCCGCAGAGGTCGGGGAGCCAGGTGCCCGGACGGTGCCAGCTGCCCCAGGCGCTGCTCCACCCTGGCGTAGTCGCCAAGGGCCTGGGTCAGGTCCTCGCCCACGGGCCCTGGGCTTCCCAGCACTGGGCCTCGTGGCTGCTGGGGGAGGTGAACCTCAGGGTCCCCTGGATCCCCATCATCAAGCCAGAGCATCAGGGAGGAGCTGGTCGGCTGGCTGGGGGTGGGGGTAGTCAGTCAGGAGGCTGCACCATCCTCTGCAGTACCCCCAGGCCCTGCCCCTGTGTCCTTTGCCCAGCCTGTCACCCAGGGAAAGGGAACCAGGACCCAGGAGAGAGCTGAGCCCCAAGGACAGACAAGACATTTTCTGGTGCTGGGTCCCTCTGTGATCTGGACCCTGTGCTCCCAGCAGGTGAGCTCAGTACAGGGCCCAGCCCCCACCCAGCCCTCTCCTAACCTCTGCACCCCAGAACATATAGCCCATGACACCCACCTGCTCTGGCAACCGAACTTCGCCAGGCTGGAGGGGGCCTTCGGGAGCACCGGTCTGCTCGACAGGGTCAGCCTCTTTTGGAGGTCGCTCTGAGCAGCCTGTTCTGGCTCTCCCTCCGGCCCTGGGTCCCTGGGGATGACGTGGGGCCAGGCCCCTCCTAGCCCTGGAACAGGCATATTCGGCAGCCCAGGAGCTAGAGTCCCAGGGGGCCCCTTGGGGGACACAGAGGGCTTGGCAATGGCAGCCCTGCCTGCTGGCAGCCCCAGGCTGTGCTCCAGGAGCAGCGGGTAGTACAGGCGGGAGGCTAGGGTTGGGCGTTCGGAGGTCTGTGGGGCTGGGAAGGCTGCAGCTGGGGGCAGCAGGGGGCCAGCTGAGGCTAGAAAGGGCATGTGGGCGGCGGCGGCCAGCGAGGGCCCCAGGTAGGAGAAGAGGCCAGGGCCGAGGGGGCAGTTGACACCCAGCAGGGACAAGTGCAGGCTGTGGGCCTCAGGAGACTCTCCCAGCGTGGGCGGCGGGTAACAGGGGACGCTGCTCTCAGGGCCTGCTGAAGCCACACCCCCCACGGTCCCCATGACAGAGCTCCTCAGGCCTCCACCCAGCCCTGGCCTCCATGACTCCGCTGGGAGCCCACCAGAGCTTGGACCTTTCTGGACAGTTCTAGCCAGAGGGGGTGGTGGCCCTGGGGACCCCTCTGGCACAGGCTTGGGGCCCCCGCTGCAGCGGCGCCGGGAGAGGTTGTTGGTGACCACCAGGTCAGGCATGGGGGGCTGGGTGCCCACATCTGAGGGGCCCCCAGGGTGGCCAGGGCTGGGTGCCCGGGGCCTGGGCGAGGGTGGGGCGCGACGGCATGCCCAGTCGGGGGAGTCCAGCAGCAGTGAGAGGGAGTCTTTGCAGAGGCTGTACTTCATGTGGTTGTACAGGTGCGACTTCTCCAGGCAGGTGAAGGGGCACTGGAAGCACTTGTAGTTGTACGGTTTGCCCCAGGGCCGTGGGATGTAGTGTGGCTTCTTGGGCTTCCGGGACCGCACCCGCGCCCCAGCGCCCACACGGCATGAACCAGCCTCTCGAGACATGTCAGCCTGCTAGTGGGCAGGCCAGGGCACCATGGCCACCTGCACAGAGGGAGGCCGTGGTCAGTGCCCAGCCCCCACCGCTCTCTGCTCTTCTTCCTTGTGGCACCCCCTAGCCCTGGGAATAAGAGCCCAGAGTGCCTCTGCTTGCCTGTCTTGCCTTTGCACTGTAGGCTCCTCCCCCCCCTTTTTTTTTGCAGTACAGGGGGTTAAACCCAGGATCTCATGCATGCTAAGCAAGCACTCCATCCCTGTGCTGCACCTCCAGCCCCTTTTCAAGTTAACTTAAATTTTTTGTGGTACTTGGGGGTTAAACCCAGGTCCTCACACATGCTAGGCAAGGGCTCCACCACTAAGCCTCACTCCCAGCCCCCCTTTTTTAATATTTTATTTTGAGACAGGGTCATGCTAAGTTGCACAGGCTGCCTCTGGCCTCAAATTCCTGATCTTCCTGTCTCAGCCTCCTAAGTAGCTGGGATTGCAAGTGTACATTGGGTTGACTTCTCATACTTTTTCCTTTTCCCCTCCCCCCCCTCCTCCTCCTCCTCTCTTTTCTTATTTTTATGTGTGTATGTGTATATGTGTGTGTGTGCACATGCATGAAAACCCAAACTTAAAAAAAACCACTTTAAGTCCCACCTATGACCCCTCATTCTTGACCTCCCCCCTGTCCTCTTCTAGGATCACCAGGTGCACAAACAAAAGTGCAGGGCACCTAATCACATCTGACTTAGATATCAAGCCGGTGGCTGGTGTAAGTACAGCCTGGGCAGAACTTGAAACTACACCAAGAATTTGTTCATCATATATCTGAAATTAAGATTAACTGGGTGTCCTGTGTTCTACTGGATGACCTGACACATCTCCATCCTGGGGTGAGGCTGGCTCCCATAGGCCAATTTCTGGGATAATGAGTCTCCACATAGCCCTCGACCCCTGCACCAGGTCAGTACCCTGAGGAGCATTTGGTAGGTAACTGGAAGCAGCTGAGTGTGACCAGGACCCCTCCTGGTCCTCTGTGCCCCCAAAGCTCCCTGCCAGAAGCTGAGGCAAAGCCCTGAGATAAGAAACCAGCAGGCGCTCTGATGCCTGGTTAATGCTGTGTGTGTGTGTGTGTGTGTGTGTGTGTGTGTGTGTGTGTGTGTGCGTGTGTGCGCGCGCCCAAGCTCGCACTGGAGCATGTGTGTGTATGTGCGTGTGCATGTGTGTGCACACCCTTAAGCCTGCTAATGGAGTGTCAGGTGGGCACGGGGGTCTCCAAGGGGGGTCAGGCTCACGTGGGGCCAGGCCAGGCTGCGGGGAGTGGACATCACAGCATGGCCCCGTGGCGGAGCCACCTGCTCAGCCCAGCTCCATCTGGGTGGCTCCAGGCAGGTCAGCGACTGAGCTGCAGTGGCTGTGCTCAGCCAAGACCCTCTTCCCCCCACGCCCCACTCACTGGCTCAGAAGCCACTCGGCACTCCATCTGGGCAACCACCTGGGCTGTCCACCACCCCAGCCCTCATGCCTGTGTGGGGTACGTTGTATGTGTGCACACAGGCTGCGGGTGGGCACACACCAGCGTGCAAGGCTCCCGAGGAGCCCTCACTATGTGCCTGGAGCAACAACTTCTGCATAGCTGAGCCAACTGGGGACATGGGGAACCACCAAGTACAGAGAGGCCTGGGCACTGGGCACACATGTCCCATGCCCTACTGAGGGTGGACAGGGTTGTTCACAAGGGCACCCCCACAACACACATGTGCATACTTCCCACACACCCACCCTTGAGGATACACACAGAGACACCGCTGTAACTCACAGATGGTCATGAGCCATCACTAATTCAGACATATATCCACCTCATGGATTGAGCAGGGCAGGGAGAGGGCAGCTGGGCAGTCGCTGGACCCAGGGTTTTCTGTGCTGGCCATCGGGCTCTGCCCACACCAGACAGTTACCTCTGCTGCCACCAAACACCAGGTGGGCATTGGCTAGAGGGGTGCCCAAAGGAGTAGAGATGGCTGCCAGCCCTGGGCTTAGAGCCCTGCAGGCCAGGCTGTGGAGGGGAAAAGCAGATCCTGAGAGGGGCTCTGGGGCTGAGAGGAGGAGCTGGGCCAGGAAAGGGCCTGGGGCTCCCTGAGGGTTGCAGACCCAGCCTGGACTTGGTGGGTGCCGAGGCAGCCCCCCCGCCCCCGCCTGCCTCTGCCCCCCTCACAAGATGCGATGACAGATAGGCAAGCAAGCTCAAGCAACAGAGGCGGCTGTGCTGAGGCCATCGATCACCCAGCCCTGGGAGCCACACAGCTGTGCTGCCTGGTGCTACCGCCCACCCCACCTCCCAGAAGAAACTGGGGGCTACTCCTGGGCCCCTGGACTCAGGGGTAGGGGCTGCTCCTGTGCTTGCCCTTCAGACCAGGCACCTGAGTGTGGGGGGGTCCTCTAGGGGCCACCTTAGAAGCTGACGACCCCATGGAGACCCAGATGATGCTCAGCACCCAGCCAGCACAGTGTGCACAGTGGGAGACACCCCCACTCCAGCCACACACATGCACACACAAAGGCACAGACCCCAGCATCCCAACCTGTGAATAGGTTCGTGCTACCAGACACCCTGCTGCATTCCCGGGTCTGATGAAGAACTGGTGGCTGAAGGGGGCGCTTTGCACCTGGACCACTCAACAGCCACCAGCAGATCACAGTCCATCCCGCGGCTGGCCCCCTTGGGAGTTGGGGAAAGCACCCCATAGCGGGTGGGTGCACGAGCGCGGGCCAGAATCCCTGGGCTAAGTGGGTCGCTGGGATCCCAACACCTTTCCACTGCCTGCCCGTTGCGGGCGGTGCCCAGATGGCTCCTCGCGGAACCTGGACGCCGGCTATGGGAGGAGGGGTTGGCCTAATCGCCCCGGTCGCCCTCCGTGCCCAGCGTCCCGCGCCCAGCCTACCCTGCGCCCCAACTTCACCGGAAGCGCTGCCTGTCCGCCTTACCGCGTCCGCCGCGCCGAGCCCGCGGCGCCCGCCAAGTTTGAGCCAGGCCGCGCGGAGGGGCGAACTTCCCGCCCTCGCCCGAGGACGCCGCGGGGGAAACTGAGGCCTGGCTCCGGGAGAGACCTCCGCGCGGCAGCGACTCCCCAAAGCTGCCGCTGCCGACCTGGTCCCCCGACGCCGACTCGCGGGCGCCCACCGAAGTTGGCAGCGGAGCGCGCGCGTGCGCCACGGCGCGCGGGCAGCAGCGGGTCGCAGCGACCTCCAACTGGGCTGGGGAGCAGGGAGGCGGGACGTCCCCCTCCCAGGTGGCTCCCACCCCCTCCCACGCCGCCCGGGAACTCACCAGGCGCGCCCGGACGGCTCCTGGAGGGAGCGGGGCTGAAGACGCCGCGGTGCCGGTGCTTCCCGACCCCAGAGTGGCGCGCAGGTGCGCGGCGAGTGAGGGGCGCCTGACACCGTCCCCGCCCCCGTCGCCTGCAGGCTGCCGCGGGGGTGTGCGGAGGCGGCCTGGTCTCCTGAGTCCCTGCAGCAGCGTGAGGGGGCGTCAGCACTCATCCGTCAGGGCTCTGGCCCCTGACAGCCAGCAGCCCACCCAAGCCAGGGCCTGGGGGTTGAACCCCAGGACAGGGGCCTCTCGAGCAGCCAGGAGGGGTGCAGGCCGTGAGTGCAGTGCAGTGTCCTTGCCAGCCCTCCCTGGGCAGACGCGCCTGTGTGGTCCCTTTACTCCAAACAGGAGACAGAGTGCATCTGCGGCTCCCACACCCCCTGGTTGGCCAGCTGGTGGCCACTGCCTCAGGCTGGTCACCAGGCATGGACACCCCCTTTCTGGGTGCATCCCACCACACCCATCCCTTACTCCCCACTCCCTAGAAGGTGCCTCAGGGCTGGGGGGGCCTGACTCTACCTCTGCCTGCTGTCTGAAGGGCCTCCTCCAGACCCACCGGCTGCCCCTCCTGGGAGAACCATGAAGTGGTTAAGGGGGCTGGAGAGGGCTGAGCCCTGGACACACCTTGAACCCCCCAAATTCTCTCCCCTCAAAGTCCTCATGGCCAGAGTTGTTCCTGAGCTGCTGAAACTTAACTCTCCAGGGTCCCACTTCTCAGCCTGGTCTTGGTGGAAATTTGCCTGACCAGCTGGTTCTGTCCCAGAGGTGGACACAGACCTACTTGGAACAGAGACAACACCTCTCTCCCGAGAGTCTGCCTGTGACCAAGGAAGACGTATGATGCAGCATTGTAGATCTACAGCCAGAGGGGGGCTCACCACCCAGGCCAGCTCTGGAGAGACCCCTGGGGACCCAGGGCTTTCTGCAGGCTTGGCTTTGGCTGCTGGGTTATCCCAGCTTGGGGCAGGAACAGAGTTTTGTAGAAGGGAGAACTCTCTAGTAGCTTTGGGTGCCCCACCTCAGATAGGGCAGCCAGAGGTCACCCTGCGCCCAGAGCCCAGCACCTTTTTGGCACTGAGAGCCCAGGCTTGGTTCCTCTGTCCATGCAGTGGGGGTAATGGCCAGGGGTCCCTGGGGTGCAGTCAAGGAGCACAGCTATGGGTCTAGATGCCCTCTGCTACCATCCACCTTCCCTGACACAGCAGACCACTCCCATCTGAAAGGCACTCATGGGTGGGGCCAGGACTGGGAGGGGTGCTGTGGCCCACACAACACACCAGCCTCCTCTGTGATTCCTGGCCTGGCCCGCTGACCAGGTGATAATGCAGGCAGCCTGGGGCCTGAAGACAGCTTGGGCAGCTGTCATAACTGCAGCCCTGTGGAGAATTGGGGTCGGGAGACGGGCCCCTCATCATGGGCCCTGGCCAGAGAGGCTGGGGGCCCCAAGTCATCCTGAGACAGTGGGAGTAGGGACCTCAGGCCTTTGCCCCTGAGTCTCAGGGCCAACTTTGTGCCTTGCAGCGCCCTCCTCAGGGCCTGGGAGAGCCCACATTTGGCAGCACAGGGGATGGACAGGCTGGAGACTGTGGTCATCATCCAGAGAAGCCCTGGTCTCAGAGCCCAGTGAACCCCAGGTGTCTGAGGCTGTGACCCAAAGACACCTAGAGATGTGTGATGTAGCAGGTGGGCATGAGGTCTGCAGCCTGAGGGTGCTTACAGCACCTCAAGGGGAGAGGGTCACAACACGCGGTGTCTAGGGTGGGAAAAGCAGGAAGGAGCTGGAGGGGCTGTTTGCCCAGAGGCAGAGCCCCCTTTGATGGGCCTTTGCAAACCTTGGGTGAGAGAAGACAGGGGAAGTACCTGAGGGAGCCCAGGGGATCTTCTCTCTGCTCAGGGGAGGGCAAGAGGGACCTGGGCTTGCTTGTGGTGGTCTGGAGAGCTGGATATGGAAAATAGCCCCCTGCCCTCTGCCCAAGGGGCTCTAGAGGACATCGAGCCTCTCATGGAGACCCTCTCTTCCCTCCTTCTGGTGTAATTGCTGCTGGGACCAACCTCTACCCATATGCAGCATGACCTTGGGCTCTGGCAGGTGGCTTCTGGCTCCTGACCAGAGGTGGGGACCCCCATGGATTTAGAGCTTGGCCTCTGTCATCCTAAGTCTTGAAGCCCCTGCCCACATTTCGTGGGTTGCCACCCTCTCGTCTCAGAAGGGGTGGAGGGAGCCCCAGTCTGAGGCACCCAGTCTCACGGCTCCAGTGGGGTACCCAGGGTGCTCTCCTCAGTGGGCCCTAGTCAGAGGGCCCCTGGTGTCCTCTCTGCTGCCAGCCAGAGGCTCGCTTCAGCCATTAACCTTCTCTGCTCGACCCACCCACAGCTGCCTGCCTGTCATCTCCATTAGTGTTGGGATGGCGTGCGCTGGGAGCTCGCAGGCTGGACACCGGGCCAGGGCTCCACACTCATTCTCAGCATTGCAGCCCTTGCTGGCACTGGTGGGCTAGGCTGGACTGCACATCCAGGGGCTGGGGAACAGGTGGGGCTGGAGCCAGACTGGATCCCTCAGGCAGGGCCTGAAGCCCGCAGCAGGACTGTCATAGTCGCAGCACCTGTGGGTTCCCAGGGCGGTTAGCACCATGCAGGATACTTGGCCGTGCCTCGTGTTTGTCCCTCACTGATGAGTGCCGGCACATGGCAGCCCCCAGAGTGCATTTAAGAACCTGGCCCAGAGAGCAGTAGGGTATGTCTTTGGGGGATCAACCCCTTTGCCCACTTGAGGTGCCTCAGAGACCCTAGGCCTGGTCCAGGGCGTGGCTGAAGAGGACAGGGTCACACTTGAGGGTTCTGCACCAGCCGGAGGCCACAGACCCTGACAGCACTGGGAAGCCATTGTAGATACACAGGTGGGACCTGATGGGACCCCGGGAGCAGCAGCAGGGCTGGTGGCCGAGTGGGCGGGGAAAGCCAGAGCTTAGCAGGCTGGGCAGGGCGTGGCCCAGCTGGGGCCCCCAGGGCCTAGGAAGCCCTCCTCCTGGACATGCTGGGTTACTGGCCAGTCTGGGGTGGAGCTGCCCCTGTCTCCACGACTTGGAAGGACGAGGATCTTGCTGCTCTCTGGAGGACCTGAGGTAGGTACTGTGGGGGGCAAGTTCCTCATCACAGACGCATTTGAGTTGGGCAGGGGCCTCTCCATTGGAGGGAACAGCCTGCCGGGCGGGTGGGACGAGAGGCCGCTGGAGCCCCCACCCAGTCTCTGAGCCTGGCACTGGTTGAGCAGTGCCTGGGGCCGACAGCAGCCATATGTTGCAAAGAGGAGCTGTGTGCGTTGCTGAGGCCCCCGGGGCCGGCCTTCCTGGGCCTGTCACAGACAATTTTCCCCGCCTGAGTGGCAGGCCGGCTGGCAGGGGGGATGTGAGCTGGCCCCACGTCCAGGGCCCCCACTGCCCTCAACACCAGCACTCGCTACTCTTGGGGTAGATCCATGTGCCAGGCCTTAATCTTGAACTCCCCAGTGTCTCACCAAACACCCCCCCTTTTGTGGGCACCCCTGTCCAGCTCAAAGCTGGGGACCCTAAGGAGAGCCCTGGGTGGGCAGCAAAGAAACCCTGCTGTTTGGGTGTGGGTGGAGGCCAGGGGTACACACTGGGCGGCTGGGTGCCCCAGGCGGGTGGAAGAGGGCCGGGAGCTGCAGCCCTGTCAGCCCAGTGCCCAGAGCTGTGTGGGGAGCCGGGGAGGCTGCAGCTAATTTGTACATTAAGTGCTTCTGACAGGGATGCCTCACAAGTGAGAATGCACAGCCACCAGCCCGGGAAGGCTGCGGTGGTGAGCAGCACGGACACGAGGGGCCAAGAGAGGAGCCGTGGGGGCACAGGGCCCGGCAGGGCCAGGAGTCCAGGAGAGCTTGGGCAGGTGGGTGGTGGTTGGTGGGGTGAGACCAAGAGGCAGGGGCAGGGACAGGGGCAGGGGCAGGGGCTGGAGCTGGGTGCCTAGAAGGCTGGGAGGAGCCCTGGAGCTGGACGCAGACAACGGGCAGGGCCCCTTCCACCAAGCCCCTGCTCTGGAGAACAGGCCTGGGCTTCATGGCCCCTGCTCAGGCCAGGCTGCCCTGCTGCCTGCAGGATGGGTCCTGGGTTGGCCCCAGTCTGGCCAAACTGCCCTGGCCAGCTGCTGATGCAGTAAAACCCATGCTCAGGCCAACCTGGCCCTCCCTTCCCATGCTCCCTGCACACCATCCGCTGCCTCCTCCAGGCCCTGCCCAACCCCTTCCCCCCCCTTCCAGGAGCCCCAGCCTCCTGCCCGACACTGGCCTAAGGGTCTTGCCTGAGCCTCTCACTCCTCTGTGGACACTTCTGGCCCCCACCTCCTTCATGCTGGGGTGTGGAGGGGAAGATGTTGACTGGGGCATGCTCCAGGGTGAGTGTGCAGCTGCTGGCCTGCTGGGGATACCCGTCTGACCTTGACACCAGAGGGTCCTGGGCCTCCCTCCTGAGCTGTGCTGGTGCTGGAGGCTGCACAGGCCATCAGGCAGGGCCAGAGACAGAGGATGGGTTCTTGGGAGGATCAGGGGTCCTAGACTGCCCCAGGTGCCCAGAGCCAGCTCTTGCCAGATGTGCAGGTGGGTGGCAGCCCAGCCCCCAGTCCGTGAGATGGTCCAGCCTGGCACACAGCAGTGGAAGGCAAGGCAGGGACTGTGGGCGCCGAGGCAAGATGTGTTGTGGCAGCTGCCCCGCCGCCCGAGGCCCGCCCGGAGCGAACACTGCTGGTGGCTTTAATTGCTTTCACATTCGATGGGCTGGCCTGTGACAGGCCTCTTCACAGTGTGCTCCGGCCGCATACCCCCAGCCCCCACTGGCCCAGGATCTTTCTCCAGCCCCAACAGGGCCTGGGCTATTGGCCAGAGACAGGCTAAGCAGCTCTGTATCGCCTGTGACATGGGCCAGGCCTGGACCTGGGCAGGCAGGGACACTGCTCACAGGCGGTGTAGGGCAGCATCCATGGACCCTGCCCCATCCCCTCTATCTGCTCCCATGCAGTGACTGATGGTTTCACACAGGGCCCTGCTGAAGGGTGAGGGTCCTTCCTGATCGTGGGGCTGAGGCCTCAGGTTCTGGCCCACCTCAACCTCGGTCCTACCTGGATAGCACCTGCCCAACACACCCTTCATGACTCATCTGAGGCTGATCTTGGGCAGGAGAGAGCAGAGTCACCTCACAGGGCCTCTGTGTCCCTTGGCACAGTGTGTCCTCCCTGTGGGACCCTGGGCCCCAAGAGGGCCCCATTCAGAAGGCTACCTTACAAAACAAAATGCTTTTATTTGGTCCTTGGAGCCTGAGTGGAAACCGCCTATGGAGCCGTGGGAATGGGGAAGGGATTGACAGCTGATAAAATAGTCTCTGTGTCTGAAGAGCTGGCCATATTTACAGAGTTAAAAATATTCACAGCTCAAAGTACAAGGAGGCCCAGAAGGAGAGGGGAATGTTTCTCTAGGTATGAAAACCCCACAAGCCCCACAGATGAGAGGGCCACGGGTACCTGCTACCTAGCAGTTGCATGACAGTGGCAGCCAGAGGCCTCTGGCCTTGATGTGCAGCTGCTGGGATGCCAGGCAGGTAAGGAGCTCGGTCCTTGCACTTCTGGGGGCAGGGAGTGGCTGCCTCCTGCCGTGCCTGTTAGGGCCTAGGGATTCTTCTGTGGATGGGCTGAGGCCACTGGATGGGGTGGCTCGGGGCTCTGCTGGACCCTGACCCACCCGGACAGTCAGGGTACTAAGGACCAAGCACCTCTCCAGACAGCAGTACTGGACCTAACTCCCGACCTACTGCCCCAACATGGCTTCACTCCTGGACCTCCAGGAATTGCATAGTGTCACGGGAGGGGCAGCCGGATGTGGCCCTCATCCCTGGACCCTGGCCCATGGTGCTGGACACCGTGGGCAGAGGCTCCAGGGACTCTGTTCACCTTGCCAGGGCAGAGAGCTGGTCTTGGGGCAAACTGAAGGGAAAAGCCACTGACTTCGCTGACCTCAAGCCCCATAGGGGTGTCTTGTGGTCCTAGCTCTTGCTGTGTGGTCTTGGCCTCTGACTCCTCACCCGCTTTGGTTTTGTGAACAGAGATCTTGGTGCATTGTTCTCGCTGCCAGGGCACCCCACAATCACAGGAAGGGTGGCCCCAGCCACCTGAAGCTGCCACTGCGGATGGCAGGTTGGAGGGCAGGCACACAGGCAGCCCAGCTGGAAGTATTCTGCTGGGCAGCTGGGAGGCCTGGTCAGGGGGAGTGAGGGTGCTGGGGGCGGTGCTAGGGGGTCCAGGGGAAGCTGCACTGTGGCTGGCAGCTCCCTTGGTGGGTCCTGAGATTCTGGTTCAAGCATCCTCTGTTGGGGTCTCCCTCATAAAGTGCATGTGGGGTGGGCGGGTGGTGTGCAAAGGCCCAGCCCCTGGGCACTGCAGTCACAGTGGCCGGGGCCCATGCAGGCCGGCAACCTCTGGAGTGAGTGGGGGGCTGTGGGTGCCCCTGGAAGCCGTCCAGTCGCTGAGGAAGGCCTGGGCTGCCTTGCGGTGTGCCAGGCGGTGGGTGATGGAGAACCCAGCGTTGCCCTCCAGCTGGGATAGTATCACCAGGACCTGCCTGGGGGAGAGGGCTGGTGAGGACCTGCTTGGGGGAGAGGGTAAGGAGATGCTGCCTGGGGAAGAGGGTGGGGACCCGCCTGGGAGAGAGGGTGGGGAGGCTGCAGGCCACTACCCACCTGTGCAGGGGCGGCACACTGTCCTGGGTGCGCAGGCTGCCACGTGTGGACACCACGTTGAAACTGTCGGTGCAGTCGCATTGCACGTGCAAGTAGGACTTGGGGTGCCGATTTTCCACCACCACAATGAGCCCTGCCCAGCCGTGCGTCAGGTAGTAGCAGGTCATTCCCTCGCGGCCCTGGGCACAGGTGCAGTGTGGGATGGGGCCAGAACTACACGGATGCCATCCAGTGCCCTCCATCACACAGGGACCCCACTCACCTCATGACGCTCACCCCGGCTCTCAGTGAGCAGGATGATGGCGTCGGCCAGTGTGGTTGGCTGAGCCTCTACTGGCTCCACCATGACCAGCCTGGAGCTGTAGACTGCAAGCACGTGGCCAGGCGGCTCAGGGACACCATGGGGGACACTGGCCGAGGGGCTGGAAGCTGTGGAGGGTGTGAGTGAGGAGCCAGCAGCCTTCCTCTGGGCTGTGGGGCTCTGAGGGTGGGAGGCAGGTGGGGCCTTGGGTCTGGATGGGGCCGATACCCTGCGCTGCAGCCAGAAGCCCTGGTGGGGCGGGGCTCCAGTGGTTGAAGGCACAGCACACCACAGCGTACTCGCCGGGCTCCAGCATGACGTCGCAGTTCACAAACTTCTTGACGGCACGTTTGCTGTGGGCCAGGAGGCGGCCCAGGCTGAGGCAGCCACTGCTGCCAAAGTTGGCCCGAAACACCAGGATGCACAGGTCCAGCAGGTGGCTGTCCACAGTATCTGAGCGCCTGTGGGCCAGAGATGACAGGTTGGAGCCCTGGCTGGATATGGCCACAGGCCCAGCCTGAGGGAGTGCCCTGTCGGCTGCCCACCTGCTGCCCTCCTGGAAGAGGGCGAACTCCAACGAGGCACGCTCCAGCACGGTGAGCGCCGTCACACCCACTGGCCCATTGGCTGTGTTTGGGAAGCAGCCCTGCACCCGCACCTCCTGCCAGTCTGAGTGCACCTTGCAGATGTCCACAGAGTCAAAGTACCTGGGTGGTGAGGCAAGGCCAGCTGAGCAGAGCACAGCCCCCATCCCTGCCTCTGTCCTCCTGCAGCCCTCGGCACCTCTGGGAAAGGCTCTCCCAGCAGAGAGGCACCTGCCCTGGCTGCTGCCTGGTAGTCTGGCTATGACAGCTCATGGGTTGAAGGGCTGGTTTCCAGCTGGCGGTGCTGTTGAGAGGTGACTGGATCACGTCATGAGGACACTCACTTCATGGGTGGGTTTAATACCACTGCTGAGTTCACACTGCACAGCCTATTAGGAGGTGGGGCCTGGCTGGAGGAAGTAGGTCACTGAGTTGAGCCTTCGAAGGGTGTATCTTGCCCTGGCCTCTTCTCGTCTGTCTGTCTCTGCTTCCTGGCCACCACATGCTGAGCCACTTGGCCCTGTTTTGACCTTTCACCATGATGTTCTGCCTCACTTTGGGCCCTGGGCAATGGAGTCAGTGATCATGAACTGAGATCTCTGACACTGGAAGCCAAATTATCTTTCCTCCTTTTTTTCTTTTGGTGGTATTTTGCGGGGTGAATCTAGGGCCTTGCACATATTTTGCAAATGCTCTACTGCTATGCTGCACCCCTAGCCCACCTACTTATTTTTTTTTTGAGTCAGAGTGGCTAAGTTACACAGGTTGCTCTGGCCTCAAACTCATGATCCTCCTGGCTCTGCCTCCCAAGTTGCTGGGATGACACGCATAAGCCATCATGCCTGGCATCCTTCTTTCTTTTTAAAATGTTTTTGAGACAGGGTCTCGCTAAGTAGTCCAGGCTGGCCTTGAGCTTGAGACCCTCTGGCCTCTGCCTCTTGAGTGCTGGGATTGCAGGTGTGGCCACCATCCCCATCCTCCTCATTTCAAACTGTTTCTGTCAAGTACTTGTCATAGTGATGAAAAACTGACTAACAGGTGCCCCATGCCCCATGGCCACCAGAGCCAGAAGGATTCACAGCACAAACCTGACTTATAGCAGCCCTGGATTTCAAGGTCAGCTCAGAGCGCTAGGAGGGCTGGGACATAGACAACTTACTGCCGGCCCATGTCAGCGGGATGGATGGGCCATGCTCTCAGAGACCTGGCCACGAGGTGGGTGAGGGTGCCCAGATACCTGATAAAGTCACTGTACTCCATCCAGAAGACGCCCTCGCTGCTACCATGTGGCATGAGCTCAGCTCTCAGGTGCCCTGGCCAGTGTGGCCACTCGTCTGACCAGCTGCCATTCCAGGAGAAACGGCCCCAGGGGTTCCGAAGCCGCAGGAGCCTGTGGGCCACAGGGCCGAGGACCAGGAATGTATCCCATGGCTCCCATCTGTGTCCACACTTAGCCACCCGCAGCCAGTCAAGCCCCTACCTGCAGCCCTGGACATCTCGGACATCCAGCACAGAGTAGGCGTGGCGGGGGCGCAGGCCCAGGTTCTCATAGGCAGTGTCGTCCACCTTCATGTTGCCTCCTCCGCAGGAGGCACCCATGAGGAACCTGTGCAGGTGGAAGGGCCCTAGCTGAAGGGTGGGTAGGGCAGCAGGGGAGGCCCCTCCCTGCCTGGGGGATATCATGGCCCAGGACAGCCAGGCTCAGCAAGTGCAGGCTCAGCCCTCCTCCCTACCAGAGTTTGCGGGGTGTGGGCTGGGCAGGCTGGTTCCCTGGAAGCCCAGAGAACTGGCTCAGGGGCCCCCACATGGCAGGCAGCAGTGCTGCCCAGGGTTAGCTGACAGTAGGCGCGGGTCTTAGCACGCGAGGCCTATCTCCCAGGCTGAGAGGCTTCTGGAGGTCTTTGGATCTGGATCGTCCCATAGGCCTGGGGATGGGAGATCTCAGAACCCCTTCCACTCCTGGGCTCACACAGCCTGTACCCGAGCTGGAGGCAAGGGGCTTGGGGTCCTTCCCTCAGGCTGGGGTGGGACGTGGCCTTCCCAGGGTGAGCAGTCCTGGCTAGACCTCCCAGCCGTGGCCACCCTGTGCTGGAGCACCTTGTGAGTCGTGGGTGTGGTCAGAGGGCACTGCCCCCCACCTCTCCCACTGTCCTTGCCTCTCCTCCCAATGCCGCAGACCGTGGCAGCGCCCGCCCCTCTTACCCAGCCTCCTTAGAACTCAGCATTTTGGCCCAGATGAGGTCAGTGTCAACGGGCTCCTCTCGGGGGTTAGTGGAGCTGACCTGCAGCGCCAGGCTCTCACAGGGGGCGCCAGTGAGCGTGGCCAGGCCTTCGATGGCGCGCCCTGCCTGGAGGGCAAAGTAGGAGCCGTGCAGCTTGGCCAGAGCCTTCTCGATGAGGGCCACCCACAGCTGCTTCCGCTGCGCCTGGGGGAGGGGCAGAGTCATGGGCTGCCCCCCTCCCCAACCCCACCCCTTACCTCGCCAGCCCACCTGAGAGAAGAGGAGGAAGCCAGCCTCGTCACAGGGCAGCATGTCGTCCACCAGCACCGTTGTCCATGTGCCGTCCTTGCACAGCCGCACCTGGTAAGCACCCTCTGTGCACAGGCTGCGTGTGACCATCACCTGCTCTACCAGGTCAGGCCGCTCTGCCAGCACTGCCAGTGCACTCAGGAACCTGTGGGGAGCCAGCTGGCCTCACCTGGTGCCCATGGCTGTCTTCCCCCAGGGCCCATCTGTCCTGATAGGAGCCCAGAAGAGCCTCACCAGCAGTTCCCTAGCAGCCCCTGCAGGATGTCCGAGGGCCGGAGCGTGTGGAAGACCGACCATGCGGCACCATGGTCCCTGAAGACAGAGCAGTTGATCTCGTGGGGCCGCAGCCACTGCTTCACTCGCTGCTGGACGCTGTCACCCGCTGGGAAGCCCACAGAAGTGGGCCCTGGGGGAAAGCTGTCGTCCACAAAGTTCACGCTGTTCTGCAAGGACCATTGCCAGATACTCGGGCTGGGCAGGGTGGCCTTAGGTCCAGGATGACCTATTTCGCCTTGGTGGAGGCATGACCCACCCTCCTAGGAGAGGCCTAGACCTTGGTGCTTGCCGCCCTGCCCTGTGAAGGGCTCCCTGTCAGGATGACCCTGAGTGTGCAAGGGGAACATGGCCAACTAAACAGGACACTGCAGCTGGCAACAGGCAGGCCGCAGTGAGCTCAGGAGCCCGGTGATGACCCAGCCCTAGCTGCTCCTAAAAGGATACAGGGATACCACCACCCCATTGCCCCATGGCCTCACACCCGAGAGCTCTAGGACCTTCCCAGGTGTGTGGGGGGAGGGGGAGTGATGTGAGTGGTGGGGTGGGATCTCACACCTTGATCACCAGCAGGGACCAGCAGTTAGGACAAGGAACTTGACCCTGAGTGCAGGGCCTCGGCCACTCACCTCCCGGCAGAAGGCCACGATGTTCTCCCAGAGTGCCTTGGCCTCACCCTCATCCGTCTGCCTTCGCTTCTCCACATGCATGCTCTCCCGGCGCCTCAGGGGCCCAGTTCCCCGGTGCTGAATCACCAGGAGCTGTGGTGTGTGGCAGGCCGCGCAGTGCTTAGCCCGTGGTATGTTGATCAGGGTGCAGGCAGGGCAGGCCCACTGGCCTGGGTGCTCTGGCAAGAGGCGGGCAGCCTTGTGGCCTGAGGGGGCCCGTCCACAACAGCTGCCACAGGGGTGGGGCTTGTTGGCTCCACAGTCGGGGCAGTGGGTGGGGGGCTCGCTGTGCTCCTGGAAGCCATGCAGCTTGGAACAGCCACATGCCAAGCACTTGGGGGCTGCAGTGGGGTTCCTGAGCGTGCACTTGGCACACGACCAGGTAGTGAAGTCAGGGCTCGAAGGGCTGGCAGGCGTGTAGCGCACAGTGTCTCCAGCCAGGTCAATGATGTCGCTGCTCGGGGCAGAGGGACAGGTCTCACAGCGGGCAGGGCTGCTTTCTGGGGTCTCCTCTTCCAGCACGCTCAGCCGCTTGCCCGGCAGTAGCTCCACCAGGCGGGAGGCCCCAACTGTGCCTCGGCCTGGACACTGAGGGGACCCCTTGGAGCAGGTGGAGGGTGAGGGCTGAGCAGCCTCAGGCACGGGTGGCTGCAGCTGGGGGGGAACCTCTCGGCGGCTTCGGGGCACAGGGTTGTTCTGCAGGGTGGGTGAGAAGGGGCTGAAGGGTGGTAACCTGGGGGGCTCCTGGTCGGTAGAGGTGGGACCCTGGCTGGTGGAGGGAGGGTCAGCCTCAGCACCTCCCCCAGGGAGGACAGGCTGGGGCGGGGCAGGAACGACATGGAATCCTGCAGGGGCCACAACCTCAGGGACCACCAGGGCCTCTGGGGGGATCCGGGGCAGTGAGAGTTTCCGGGGGCCCCCACACACGGAGCAGGAGCTGGCCATGGGAGTGTTGTACAAGGTGCAGCGCTGGCAGGCCCAGCCACTGGCAGGCTCCGCCTCATCTCCCTCATCATCTGGCTCCTTCTCTTCCTCCTTGGGGCAGCTCCCTGCTGGCTCCACAGCCACTGGCCCCGTTATCCGCATTGGGCCTGCCTCCTCCTTGCAGCTGCTCTTTGGCTCCACCAGGATGGTGGGTGGCTTGGGCAAGACCCCATTCATAATGGGCAGCAGGGAGGCCCCAGGCACGGGCTCTGGGGTGAAGCCACACACTTCGCAGGCCTCCTTGCCCAGGAAGTTCCGGAACGTACAGCGGGCACAGGGCCATTTCTGCTCCTCCACGCTGAGCCGCAGGATCTGGTCGAGGTCTGGCTTGTGCCGGGGGGCCTCGCAGATGGAGCACTGGCGCTGGCCTGCTGGGTTCAGGAAGGTGCAGCGCGCACAGGACCACTCCCCGACCGTGGCCATAGACCCAGGCGAGTGTGTGTGGCTGCAAGGGAAGGCCCTGATCAGTGAGGCTCCTGAGGTCATGGATGTCCTGCGGGTAGCAGGACACCACCCTCCTAGGGAGAGCAATGGACTCTGAAGAGGTGCTTGTCTGTGGTTGCAAAGCCAGTGTTGTGAAGAGTGGCCAGTTCGGGGTGAGGTTGTGTTCTGCCCAGAGCTCTGGACAGGGGGCTGGTGTGGAGACTCTCTGCCCAGTGTGCGTCTTTGGCTCAGTGACCCCTTGCCCAGCAGGGGCATGGCAGACCCCTTGGGGTCTAGTCCTGGGACAATGCTTTGGCCAGCCTCCAAAGAGCTCATCACTCTCCACACCACTAATCCTGTGGCAGGGCAGCAGGCAGCACTGGGAAGCTGTGAAGACTGCATGCAGTGGGGTCCCATGAGCACAGCCGAGGCTGCAAGGCGGATGCAGAGTGGCCTGGCTAGGGGTTGAGGCCAGGAGGCCTGTAACTGAAGCCCTTCTAAAACAGGACACCCTTCCTCCCTGGGCTGTGGGACTGGAAGCAAAGCACAGTACATGGAGTGCAGCCCCTATACTGGGAGGTTCTTGGGTTCCTGCTTGCCTGCCTGCCTGCCCCCAGGCTGGGCCCTGCTCCTCCCAGGTGGATGGGGAGGCTGATGGGCATCTCCACATCTCTTAAACTGACTGTAGCTGCTCTGCCTGCAAGAAAATCAATTGCTCTTTACAACAAGACCAAAGCTTGTGCTCCTAACCCTTTTGGTTCAGGAAAAAAACAAGCTCTCCACTTCAGAGAAAGAAAGAAAAAATTCTTCCCAAGCAATGTGACTGTGTTCCAAAGCCCAGGGCTGACTTGGATGCTGCATGTCTTTGGCTGAGTGTTGGCAGGTAGGGCAGGTGGAGTCAAGTGTGGCTGCTGAGTTGCTCATGGCTTTGCCCATGGTAGGCAGGGCCTGAGTGGACAGAAAGGCCTCCACAGAGCCCTGAGGTAGCAGATGGTCAAATGTACTAGGCTAGGCTCAGAGTCTAGACCAGAGGTCAGCCTTGACTTGGGTTTCTGTGCTCAGAAAAGCCCAAAACCTGATTGGAGACTATCACACTACTTGCTGCCTCTCTCCCACTGGATGAAGGGCTCAGAGCACTGTGTGGTGCTCAGAAAGCTGTGCACACGCATGTGCCCTCACTGTGGCCTTTACTCCACTGCACACCCACCTGGCAGCACATCCAAGCTGGGCATCCACAGGGCCCTGGTCAACACAGACTTAGGAAGAGCCTCAAACACTGGAGGAGGAGGAGCCCAGGTCCCCATACACCCCGCGGAACCAGCCAGCATGCCCAGTGCCTTGCCTGGGCCCAGCTGAATCCGAAGCATGGTCTGCTGGCCCAGCTAGCACTTGGGAGGACGGGGAGACCGGGCTCAACAGGTGTGGGAACTGCCCCAGTGGATATGCTGAGTCAGGAAGACTCCATCTGCAATGTGGGAATGTTTAAA
This sequence comes from Pedetes capensis, assembly GCA_007922755.1. Taxonomy (NCBI): domain Eukaryota; kingdom Metazoa; phylum Chordata; class Mammalia; order Rodentia; family Pedetidae; genus Pedetes; species Pedetes capensis. The sequence continues at coordinate 119,971 of VMDO01001165.1, forward strand.
CAACCCCACCACCTAAAGATCAAATTTGGCTCTGGGAACCGGGTCAAACTGGGTGGAAGGGCAAGCTAGGCCAGAAGAACCCAGGACTCTTGAGGGCATCTCACTGGCTAGTCCCACACTATACACCTCAAAGTCCTCTACCTCACATGGGCCAAGGTGTAGGGGGCTCAGGGCTGTCAGGGAAAGACCTGACAAGGCCCAAGCCTTCATTTCCCCCACCCTCGGCTCATAATCCGTGGACACTCCACTGCAGGGCCTAGGAGACCAAGGGATCAGAGACTTGAAATTGGCAGGCAAAGCCAGAACCACAGACCATAAGCATAGGCCTGTGTCAGGAGCCACAGGCTCAAAAAACAAGCAGCAAGGCCCTTCCAGAATTCTTAACACAGGGGCTGGGATATTGCTCAGTGAGCCTGAAGCACTGGGCTTGATCCCCACCATTGGAAATAAGAGAAACAAACTTAAAAATATACTTCAGAATTCTCAACACAAAATGCTCCCAAATCATGCAGCACATGAGCACAGACCTCAAGTCTTCGTTACTGCAGGACACAGAAGCTATTTCACCTTCACAGGATGCTGGCTCACATGTGAGAGCAAATGGAGGTAACTGCCAGGAAGGCCAAACAGCACCTGCTCACCCTCGGCTCCCCGTGTGCACCAGCTCTCAGCTCTAATTCAAGCGAGGCTGTGAGCTGCTGGGCTATAGGACAAAGTCTCTCTCAGCAAGTAGAAGACAAACACCTACAGAGGACCTGGAGGCTCCTGCGTCCTGCCATGGCCTCGGGAGAGGGTCTTCCCCTCTCAGGAAAGCTGAGCAAGGTAAGTGGGTCTCTCCCACAGGACCTCGGTTGGAGCCATGGGACCATAGGCTGAGCTCCCCGGGCAGTCGGTCCAGTAGGCCTAAAAGACAGATGCCCTGCCCAGCTATGCAGCACCAGGCCTGGCCTCTGCCATTCCAAGAGCTTTTTCTGAGACAGGATGTCATTATGTAGCCCAGGCTGGCCTTGAACTTGGTATGGCCCAGCAGCTCTTCCCGCCTGTGGACCCGCTCACAGTGGACCACACGTTGAAGGCTTCCACATGATGTTCTCAGAAGGGTGAGGGAGGTGCCTCCCTCCAAGATCACCCCCAGGCCCCTTTGGGCTGGAGAAGGGATCAGGTGACTCTCCTGGGCTGCCACAGCCCAGCCCAGTCAGCTTCCTCCTCTGTATCTCTGTCCTTAGGCAGGCAATGCCTGAACCATCTGCTCATGGACTAACCACCCAGGTGAGGGGTCCGACACAAGTGGGTCTCCTGTCCAGGAGGACAGGAGGATTGTAGGTGGGAGACCCAGCACACCTAGCTCTCCCAGGCTCAGGTGGTCTGTGAGCTGCCTCTTCATGTGTACAACAGGGTGTCAGTGAGGGGAGAGTGTCTGCTCTCCTGGGCATGTTGTAGGAATGTAGAGGGCAAGAATGCAGCATATCCAGAAGGGCAGCTCTTCAGAGGTTTCAGCTCTTCCTGATGCTAGTTTCTGCCCAGCACCCCTTGAAAGCCAGGACAAAGGCTGCTTCCCACACCTGTGCCTTGATGCCTCCACATGTGTGCATGCACATGTAGGGGAGGGATTCTGTCCACACCTGCTTTCCAGCCATCTGCCTTGTCCAGTTCTCCTGCGGTATCCCCTCATCTCCCGTATGGGTATGTATGGGCTCCTCAACGTCATTAACAGCATTTCCTTCCCATTTGCCCTGGGTGCCCACCTCCTGGATGACAGACAATAACTACCCTAAGGCCCAGGCCTACCTGCAGCTGCGGGGGAAAGTAGCCCAGGGGAGGGACCTGGGAGAAGCCCAGGGTGAATAAGGAATGATACCACATTCTCAGGTACCCTGCATTTCTCCCTCCCCACATCCTCTCTGCCTCAGCAAGACCTACCCAAACACAGTTCTGGGTTTTTTATATTTTATATTTTATTTTTTCGTGTTTTTGAGACAGTGTCCCACTATGTAGCCCAGGTTGACATCAAACTTGCTATATAGCTCAGGCTGGCCTTGAACCTGTGATCCTCCTGTCTCAGCCTCCCAAGTGTGGGATTACAGACATGCACCCCCATACCCAGCTTGGCAACACAGTTCTGAACTTAAAAATGTTAATTTTTTTCTCTTTTTTGTGTGGTGCTGGAAATTGAGCACAGGGCCTCAAGTGCATGCTAAGCAAGCACTCTTCCAACTGAGCTGAACCCCTAGCCCTTAAAAACTTTGAACTGTTATTTGCACACATGAACTTAGTAAAAAAAAATAAAGTAGCAAAGGCATCCCTCACGTGATAAGTGTGTAGTGACGCTCACTGCTGGGGTGCTGCCTGCCGACGCAATACAGAGAACACAGTCAAGTGCACAGCTGCAACAAAGAGAGCCACAGCACAAGCTCTTAACAGCTATTCCTCAGGATATACATAAATGGAAATAAGGTGACATATACAGATAGACAAAAACATGAAAAGATGTTCAACATCTTTCGCCATTAGGGAAATGCATAGCCAAACAAAGAAATCAGCATTGCATACCCTGTAGGGGGGTTAGAATAAAAAAGACAGTTCAGGTTACAATGGTAACACTGTCCAGGACAGGGAGACACCTGTCCTGGGAACATAAAACAGTATAGCCACTGGGAAAGCAGTGAAGCAGTTCCTTAGAACACCACATAAACCCACTGTAATCCTCAGCAATTCCAGTCCACGGACGCACCCAGGACAATGAAAACATACATCCATGCAGGAACTTTAACATGAACATAGCAGCACTGCTCATAAAACAAAGGGGAAACCACCCAAGTGTCCACAAATAGATAAAAGGTGGCTTATCTTTACAGCACACCCCTGCTCATCCCAGGGAAGAGTGAGACACACGAAACAACAGGGATGAGTCTTGAGGACCAAGCCAGCAACCTAAGACTACACATTGTGTGACTCCCCTTACGTGAAATGTCTAGAAAAGGCAAACCTACAGACAGGAAGCATATTAGTGGCTATATCAGGGTAGGGTAAGGTGGGAGTGACTACAAATGAGCAGGATCTCTTTTGGGTGCAGAGATGCATGCTGGCTTATGAGGACATTTGCACAAAGCTATGAACTGATTGAAAGTGGCTGAACGGCACACTCTTACCAGGTAGACGCAACAGTGTGTAAGCTGTATGTAAATCAAGCGAGTTAGAAAGACGTGTGGAACTGTTCCTTGGAGCACAGCAGTACTGACCAGGGCCTGGGACACACTGGTGCTACCATACACAATAGAGTGGTGTGCTGTTCCCCCTGCCGCCACCAGGCCTGGCTGTTCCAGCTCTCCTGGGTCCCCACCTTGGTTCTGCCCCACACCGTCTCTCTAGGTCTTGAGCTCCCCAACAGTTCCTGTCCGCCAGGGTGACACAGGCAGAGATGTGCCTGTGGCCTCAGTGATCCCTCCAGCACAGCCTCAGGTCCTCTGGATTCCAGGAGCTCTGATGTCAGTGTCAAAGTCACCCCAAAGTGAACCCTGGCCTGCTGCCTGTAGCTCCACACGGGAAGATGGCAGGTGTATAAGCGGGAGTCACGTTTGTGTGCTGCACCACATATCCCTTGGGGTGAGGGCCTTGGCACCCCAAGGAGCAGAGCTGCTGCTGCTGCATCTGCCCCCAGGCCCGAACCCTGAGTGTTTGGAGAGCACTAGACACCCTCCATGGCCCACATGCCCTTGGACGTCCCGGCAGGCAGCCCTGCTGGAGTCAGCAGCTTCCTGAGCTCAAGAGGGTCTCCTGACAGCTTTCAGGGGAAGACAAGCTGTGGGCATGCAGTGCCCAACAGTGGGCCATGCCACCCAGCTTAGGGGGGCAGAGGTCTCAGACCTGGCTAGCCAAGTGTGCAGACAATCCCAGAGCCTCTCAGCTCCTGCACCCTTGGTGGAGCAAGGTGCCAGAAAGCCCTGAAAAGTAGGGATCCCAGTTCTGATCAAGCACATCTGTTAAGGAGGGATATCCTCTGGGGTAGCCCCTCCCCACCTTCTTACCTTCGGGCCCGGGGGCGTGGGTGCTGTCTGGTGACCAGGGTGCTCCCCCACATTGGTCCCCCAGGGCCACTCCTACACCAGCCAGCTGCTGCTGGGGTCCCTGGGTAGGGTGGCCCTCTGGGGAAGCCGTGGTCCGACTCGGTCTCGGTGGCCAGGGAGGAGGCGGAGCTCCCCATGGCCCCCCTGACAGCGGCCACGCCGAGAGCCAGGCCTGGTCAACTCCAGCCAGCAGCTCGCGAACATGGAGAGAGGAGAGTGCCCACGCCGGAGACAGGGCGGCCGGCTGGTCAGTGACACAACAAAAACAGAGAGAGAGAGAGAGAGAGAGAGAGAGAGAGAGAGAGAGAGAGAGAGAGACAGACAGACAGACAGAGAGACAGAGAGAATAAAAAGAAAGAAGAAAAGCGTGACTCATGCGGACTGAGTCCAAGGTCCTGGGAGGGTCCCGCAGGCCCAGCAGTTCTCTGGGGCCCCAGGATATCACCCCACCCCATCCCTGAAAACCCACCAACCCCAACACTTGTCCCTGGTCTTTGAAAGGATTTATTCCTCAGCTAGAAAACAGATCACAGTTTTGCCTTATTACAAAAGAAATGACCAAGAGACATGAGGGAGGAGACAGCACGGCAGGGCAGGCCTCTGAGGAGGACATGAGCCACCAACAACAGAGAAAGATCCAGGGGTTGCTGCACCCTCAAAGGGACAGCAGCTGATGACGTCAAACCAGGTGGGCCCCAGACTTGGAGAAACACAAGGAACTGGAGAGACTGTCCACGGCAAGATGACCGGGATGAAGTGCAGCCTGGTTGGAGCCTTAGTATGTAGACCATTTGTTCTGCAACAGAACCCATCTTATGCCTGCTGGTTAACAGTGGCTGAAACCAAATGTGGCCCAAAAGCATCACTCCTGGGGCAGGGAGGACCTGACAGTGTGGGAGGCTGACAAGATCACCAAGGTCCTCTCTCCATGGTTCTGGGCCACAAGGGTTGCCGAGTCGGCCTGTCTGCCTGAGGGTGGACCAGCAGCTCAGCCTGGCCCCAGTGGTCCCCATCTGGCAGTCCACTCTCTCCTGAAAGCCCTTTCCTGGTTCTGAATAAGTTCCTGGACACAAGCTGGTATTGGGTGAAACTGGAGGGAGATGGAAAGAAGAGGCCAAGAAAAATGTTCTTGGTGTACAGGCAGGCTAGGGACAGCCCCAGGCAGGGGCTCCTCTGAGAGCCAGGGCTGACACCTACAGGACCAGCAGCATAGAGCCCAGTCACTCCCCAGTACCCTAAGGCTGAGAGGCCCAAAAGTTCTGCACTCTTTTGCCATCAGTCTTAGAACAGAACTGGGTGAGTCCTGGGCAGTGAGGTTTGCCTGCCCTCCTTCTGACTAGAGCATGAGGGGCTGCTTCTTCCAAGGCATCAGCCCTAGCTGGCCTGGTAACTTTGCTAGACTGGTGGGTGCTCAGGCCTCTCCTAGGGACAAACCAGGAACGCAACACACTGGGTTTCAGAAGAGGGTCACAGACTGGCTTGAGGGCCAAGTCCAGCCAGCAAGCTAGAATCTCTCTTATGTTTTCAAATGGCTAGTAAAATAATCAAAAGGAAAATACTTTATACCCGAATGCAGTGGTGCACACCTCTAATCCTAAAGTAATCCCAGAGACTCTAGAGGCTGAGGTAGCAGGGTTACGAGTTCGAGTCCAGAGGTAGCCTGCACAACTTAGTGAGACCCTGTCTCAAAATAAAAATAATAAATAATGGGTTGTACCCCCATTGGTGCTTACAGCCATACCACTGTGGCATCTGATCCCATCCAATCTCAGAAGCTAAGCAGGGTCGGGGCTGGTTAGTACTTGGAGGGAGACCGTCTAGGAACACCAGGTGCTACAGGATTGGGAGAAGGACCTGGCAACCCATTCCCAAAAATCAATCAGCCATTGAAAACCCTATGAATAGCAGAAAAGCACTAATAATAGTGTTTCGCCTGTTTTACGTAGGGTGGCTGAGTTGGACACCAACTTGACGGCACCTAACAACAACCACCCCATTGGTAGGCAAGGCCCATGGTTCAAGTTCCAAGTACTGCAAACAAAAATAAAAACAAAAAAAAAAAGTCTTTATGTGAAATGAAAATTATGGGAAACTCATGTTTTGGTGTCCACAAATAGTTGTACTGGACATGGCCATGCTCACTCATTTACATGTGGCCTGTGCTACTTTCAGAGACCACATGGCCCATGCTCTCTGACTGGCTCTTTAAGGAAGGTCTGGCCAGGCACAGTGGGGCATGCCATCCAGCACCTTTGGAGGCTGAGACAGAATCCCAAGTTCAAGGCCAGAGGCAGCCTGTGCAACTTAGCAAGATGCTGTCTCAAAATAAAAAGTGGGCTGGGGGGGGGTGCTGCTCAGTGGTAGAGTGCTTGTAAAGCATGGGTGAGGGCCCTAGGTTCAACTCCCAGTATCGCAAAAAAAAAAAAAAAAAAAAAAGGGGGAAGGCCTGGTTGACCCAGGCCAAACAATGTCACATAAATTCAGGTTTCCTAGAAGCCAGGTGTGGGCTGGGATTTAGCTCAGTTGGTAGAGTGCTGTACTGCAGTCTCTGAGGTTCCAAGTTCAATTCCCAGCACTGCAAAAATGGGAGAAGGACCTGACAATCCACTCCCAAGGCAATCCTGAAACAGTCAGCCATTGAAAACCCTATGAGGGTCGCTATGAGTTGGACACAGACTCAACAGCACCTAACAACAAGAAGCCAGGTAAAGGTGGTAAAAAGAACGGGTAAAGCCAGGCATGGTGGCAACCACCTATAATCCCTGCATTTGGGAGGCTCAGGCAGTAGGATTCAAGAGTTTGAAGCCAGCCTGGATCAACAGCAAGATCCTATCTCAAACAAAACATAGAAAACAGAACCAGGTGCAGTGGTGCACACCTGTATCCCAGCTACTCAGAAGGTGGAAGCAGGAGGATGGCAAGTTCAAAGCTAGAGGCCTGGGTAACTTAGCGAGACCCTGTCTCAAAAATAAAAAATAAAAAATGGGTCTGGGGTGCAGCCCAGTGGGTAAAGCATTTGCAAAATATGTGTGAGGCACTGGGTTCAACTTTCAAGTACAAAAAAAAAAAAAAAGCCCCAAAACAAAAAACACACAAAACATGAACAAGTAAAAAGAACTGTGACATATTTTGTCTAGCTTGTCTATCTAGAATGCTGCCCTGTCCATAGGAAGTCATCGTGAAGGACATTACTGAGATACTGAGTATCCCTCTTCTGGTCAGAGTCACTTAATTTTAATTTTATTTTTTGTTTTTAGAGACAGAGTCTTGCTTTGTAGCCCAGGCTGGCCTGGAACTTGCCATCCTTCTGTCTCAGCCTCCTGAGTACTGGGGTCATGGACCTAAGTCACAGCGCCTGGCCCTAGTCAAGGCTTTCGACCTGGGTTTTCCCACTCACTGTAGACATACTACCTCATGGGACTCGGCAGCCTCCTGTGCTGGTGGCTTCTGTACGGGGCTGTGTTCGAGCATCACAGGAGTGGGCCTCAGTCCCCGAGTAGTGTCCCTGGGAGGATTCTGTCCAGGTGCTCAGCAAAGCCATCAATCTCTTATCACTGGGGTCACACAGGACACCTGCCTCTCCTGTGGTTATGTGTCAGTGCCTCCCGTGGGACATGGACCCTGTGTTCCTGGTGCTCCCCTCCCACAGCCAAACCCTGAGCAGGTGAGGGGAGGGGAGCTGAGCCCAGCAGAGGTGCCCATGGGGCAGAAAGCGCTCACAGTGGGGTCCTGAGCTGGTCTGTTGTCAACACTGGGCCTTGCCCACATTCCCTGTGAGAGCAGGAGCCGTGCACGTCAGGGGCCACCTGACAGCCTCCAGAGAAACCACTCACTCTTGCCCTTAAGGAAGACACCAGTGTGCCTCAGCGGGCCTGAGCGCTGCAGGGTGCACAGATCCCACCAGGCCCCACCTGCCCCTCACCAAGCCCCTGGCAGACCCAAAGAAGAGGTGGCATCCACTTTCCCTGTGGAGTCCTGGGGCCCACCCTCCTTCCCCTGTGCTTACTTGCTGGGCACACCCTCCTGAGCTGGGTCTAGCCTGGGGAGAACAGGACAGACAAGGCCTGTCAGGGTGGGTCTCTCCCACGAGGGCGAAACAGCATGCTCTCCACTTGCTGGAGTGCACAGAAGGGAGAGGTGGGTAGGAACAGTGGGGCTGTGGGGATAGCTCTACCTTGACCACCCACATTAGTGGCCAGGGAAGAGGAAGCCCCTGTGTAAGGAGCCCCAGGGGTGAGGCCCACCATCCAGCAGTCTCAGCTTCCGGGAAACAACTAGTTGCAGCTTCTTACTCGCCCAGGGGCCACACTTCATGGGGTGACTGTGGGAAGTTGCTGTAAACACACCGCTTGAAACCTGTCCTGTTTCTGATGGCCGGCGAGGCACAGCTGCTGGCCCCAGTCCTGTACACACAGACCCCATGGCCAGCAGCCCACGTGCTGGCAAAGGCCCCATGTGCCTTCTTTCTGAGAACAGCATCCAGAGGCGTCTGAGAGGCTAGGGAGAACCTAGCAGAGCCCAGGGAGAACGAGTCCTACCACAGCTGATAGCTCATTTTGGCCAGACCTCTGCAGAGGCCATTAATATACTTGAGCCGCTTGCCTGAGAACATGGCCTAGTTCTCCCCTGAGTAAGGGAGGTGGGTCTGTCCCAGGTCTCTGAGCTCCAGCCTGGGCACATCAGTGAATAAATGGCTAGTGCCGGCAGGGCCCCTGAGAAGCACTGATACAGTAGGTTAGTCCATTTCCCTATCCTGGCTCTACGTCTGAATACCCCAGGGAGGGTGTTGAGTCTGTCCTCCAGACACAGCAGGAAGAGGGCCTCAGGAAAGTAGAGGACGGCCCACCTGGGCAACAGGTCTAATTGGCCCTCCCAAGGGCCCTCTGCTGCAGGGCCCTGGCAAGAACCCCCCCTGCTCACTCACTCACCTACTTGCTCATGCACCCACCCACCCTCTGGCCTCTGCTACATGCCCTGCTGTTTTAGGCAGCTGGACAGAGGCTCCTTCCTGTGGCAGGCAATAACTTTCTCCCTACTGCAAGACTTAAACACCTTGCAAAAAGCCAGAGAATATGGCAACCACATCAGCCTCCAGATGAGGTGGGAAGGGGCAGGGCATGTTGAGGACCACGAGATGTGTGCTTCCCAGGCTGAGAGGACTCTCCCCATTGTTTGGCCCTGGAACCCGTGGCTATCCCACCCTGAGACCAACAGGCCAGTTCCTTCTCTGCTTTCATTTGGGAATTCCTGTCCTAGTTTTAAATGGGACAGTGGCACAGATCTGGCCTCAGGGAAGCATGGAGGTGGGGCCTGCCACTGCCCAGCAAGGATGAAATGCTAACTCAGGGCCCACTGGCCTGGACCCAGCCCTAGGGTGAGGTGTGCCCTGCACCGTGCACCTGCTGAGGACAGCAGAGGGGTATCCACCCAGGACAAGCATGAACAGACAGGATGACCCCGCCTCAAGACTCATGGGGCCGGGTGAGGGTGCACTCTGAGTCAGAAGTTCTGGCCAGGTGCTGTGGCACATGCCTGGAATCACAGTGACTCAGGAAGCTGAGGCAGGAGGAAGCCAAGTTCAAGGCCAGAGGCAGCCGGTACAACTTAGTGAGACCTTGTCTCACAATAAAAAATATAAAAGTAGGGGATGTGTGGCTCAGTGGTAAAGCATTTGCCCAACACGTACAAGACCCTGATTTCAACCTTCCAGTACTGTGAAACAAACAAATAAAAAAAAAAGAAAACCACGTCCTGGATATGACATCAATACCCTCTCTGCCCCAGCCAGTGAGGGCCCTCTGAGGGTGGGTCATGGGTGACGGTCTCCACAGCCTATCCAGAGCAGAGACACTCGGCACATCTGGGGAAGGATAGACCAGGGGTACTTCCTCACAGGTGGTCAGGGCTGGGAGCCCATAGTAAGGGCACCTCAGTGCTGCCTGTCTCTTGTCCCAGACCCCCGCACTACACTGTAGCCAAGGGTGCTCCCAGGGACTGTTGGACTCCCAGCAGGACCATCTGACACCCATAGAGGGACAGGGTGTCCCAGTGTCCCCATCTAGGAGTACCCTGGGCATAGTGCCCACCCCTGTGGGGTGAGAGCAGAACAGAGTTCCCAGACCCCCACCTTGGTAAGTCTTACTGAAGGGCTATCCCAACTCCATCAAAACTGTGGTAACCCAAGCTGGCAGATGGCAGAAGGAGAGCAGAAGTCCCAGTCCAGCCTGGCACCCCTCGACCAGGAGGCAGCCAGTTCAGAAGTGAGGCCAACAGCAAGCTGCTGCTGGGACACAGCTGTCAGGCCCCCACAGTCCAGCCCAGGGACAGCTGATACCAAGGCCACCTCCAGAGGAAACAGCTTAAGGAAGTGAAGCCTTTGCATTGTGAGGCAGATGGCTGAAGACAAGGAGTAAGCCACCTTCTGCCTCTCAGGCCTATAAGAAACCAGGCCAGGACTTACCCTGGAGGGGCTTTGACTGTAACCTCCAACCCCATGAGAACTTGCAGAACAGCATTCCCTGAACAGGTGGAGGTCCCTCTGGAGAAATAGGGCACCCACATCAGCAGCTCTTGACCAAGACCTCTCATGGCTCAAAGATAAGTGGGGTAGAGGCAGGGGATGGGCCTTTGCACATGCTCCCCACCAGCCCTGCTCTAGCATGATACTGGGAACATGGACCGGGTCCCACTTGGAGGCTCCTGGTAGGGCACAGGGAAGACACCTATGGCAGGAAATGCTCAGGAGAGTGGGACCATACCAGGTTGGCCCTCAGTGTGCCAGGACGACAGGGCCACGGCCCAGCCTCAGCAGTGTGGCTTTCTCAAAGACATCCCCAGAAGGCTGAGAGAACCAGGGGTCTATGCAGGTGCTCTGGGTACCAGCCCAGAGAGGAGGGATCCACTCACCCATTGCGGCCCCTCAACTCTGCTACTCCACCAACAGTTCTGCAGTCCAAACCCCTAAGTGAGCCACATGCTTGGGGTCTGGCTTACCTGAGGTTGCAGAAAGGATGAGCTGCCTCTGCCTCTGCCTCTGCCTCTGCCCAGGCTACTGCCTTGGAAAGGGCCTCCACAAAGGCTGGCTACTGTGGACTCAGAGATGGCACAACCCTCCCATAAGGGTCTAGACTCTGACCTGGGAGCTAAATGCAGCTTCCAGGCTAATCTGCACAAGCCAGAGTCCTGGAAGTCAGCTTGGACAGGTCATGTGACCCAGGCCCAGCTCCTTCCACAGGGCCACAGCCAGAACTGCCTGGAGGGCTTCAAGGTCCTACCTCAGCATATGCTGCTTGGGGATCCTTCTTTTTAAAAGCTGCATCTGAGTCTATGGCCCTCTCACCCTCAATGGGCTGGATCTCATCCAAAAGCTGCATCTGAGCCAGGCGCATACCTGCAATCCCAGTGATGGGACAGGAGACAGATGGAGACAGGAAGATCCTAAGTTCCACGCCAGGTGCAACCTGAATAACTTAGTGAGACCTTGTCTCAAAATAAAAAATAAAACAGGGTCTAGGGTATAGCTCAGTGGTAGAGTACTTGCAAAGTGTATGTGAGGCCCTGGGATCAGCCTCCCCCAGTACCAGGAAAAAAAAAAAAAAAAGAGAAAGGTGCATCTGTTCTACAACCAAAGGAGACCAGAGGCCCAGGGGGGCAGCATGGGCTTTGCTGGCTCCTCACTGCTCTTGTCTCAGGCCCCTAATCTGTCTGGCAGAATCAAAAAGGCCTGTGGCCAATTCCGGGCCAAAGAGAATGGCAGAGGGAGCCGTTAAGGATCCTGTCTTGACATTCTCAGCCTGACTGTGCCATACAGGAACAGATTTCAAGTGAGAGTCCATAGCCAGGGCCACAGACTAGCACCAGGAGCCTGGGCTTCCTGGACACTGCAGGGAGAGGTGCCCATGTGTAGCTGGGCTCAAAGCAAATAGCCAGGCATCAAAGGAGATTCCCTGAACCTGGTTCCTGGCAGCACCTGGGCACTACAACTGCCAATGGGCAGCCAAAGCTTCAAGCCACACGGCTCTGCTCTTCTTGACACCTGTTCGCTGTGGTGGGAGCTGCTGTGGTGGGAATGGAGTATACATGTGCCTGTGTTGCCCTTCCCAGGCCCTGTGAGGCCTAGTGGAGACCCCTGCACTCATTCAGCCATTACCCTCCACCCTCTACCATGCAGGAGAGGCAGGCACAGGCACAATGCTGCCAACCTCAGCCAGGTGACCCATGGGCTCTCTGCTGAGAACAACGCCTACCTAATGGCCATACACAAGACCAATGGCTCAGGGAGAAGCATGCCTTGCCTGAACTCTCACCTTTCCAAGTGGGAGCCAATGCCAGAATGTGTTTACAGGGTGGCTCTTACCAAGTTCTAAAGTTCTCCATTTTTGCCAAGCTATTCCCAGTTCCAGCCTCTAGCTCAGAGGTAGAAGTCAGGAATCGAGGATGCACCTCAGAACAGCACTGGGGGCTCCAGCCACTGGCCTATTCGAGCAGCTCTAAGACCCACTGACCCTGCTTACAAGTGAACTACAGCAGCCCTTGAGGCTGGTCTTCTCTGGTGTGAGGAGACGGATGTCCTGAGAGGCTCAGGACAGGACAGTCTGGAGAGATATCTGCATGTGGGTCCTGCTGCCTCCGAGGCAGGGAAGAAGGGGTCATTATGGGTCCTTCTATGTCTCTGGAGTTCCATACCACCAGTTATGCATCACAGAAAAGGAAATTATGTTTTTCAAAACAGTATTGTCAATAACACAGAAACATGCTCAAGGTTACAGTTTTTAGTTCACAAGTTCAATGTTGTTTAATGAAGAATACTATTTACAACAGGGAAAAGAGGGTACAAGACCAGCCTCTTGTTTTGGCAATTCCATATCTGTTGTCTGCTGAAGTAGGGGCAGGAGCAGCCTGTGCCTGGGCAGCCCCACTGGTGGCAGAGCAGGAACCACAGGGCAGGCAAGCCCTCTGCTGGCCCCAGAGAAGCAGGCAAGGAGTCGGGGGAGCATGAGGACCTGGCTCCAGGTCAGGCCTCTTAGCACTTCCTTCTCTACTGAACTCTGGACTCTATCTCTTCAGAAGGTCGGGGGCTCCAGAAAGCTGAACTCTGCTCTCTTTCATTAAAGGGAATGGGGAGGGGGATTGGGCAAGAGGCAGAAAGTCCAAGAGGTTCAACCTGCCAGAGCGATTCTAACGCCAAAGGGCAACTTTTTCAAGAACAGTGAAGAAGGGTACAAGGAGGCACTCCCTCTGTAGTGACGCACACTCCCTGCCCTTTCAGAGGGGCCACTGTCTACAGGGGGCACAGCGGCACCATGATATTTTCAAACAGCAGCTACTGACCTGTTTTCCTCTCAATATCCCAAAGCCCTGTCCAGGTATGTCCTCCATGCTGGTCACTGGGGAAGAGGGAATGGCAGCCCTCCAGCATCAAGGAAACTGAGAAATGGGGTGTGGAATGGCACAGCTGTGATGGTCATTTGCTAAGTTAGGAGGGATGAGGCTGACGCACTTGGCCTCCCAACATGGACTCAAGTGAGCCCGCTTGGTACCCCTGCAGAAGGGATGGCTGCACTGCTGGGTTCCCATGTAGCAGTTTGTGCAGAAGATTGCAAGGAATAGCTGGGATGCCCAGGGCCTCATGGCTCAGCCTGTGGCCTCACACTGTTCCTGCTGGGTCTCTGCTCTGGATACTCTGTCCTCCCATGCTTCCACTCCTACCACTCTCAGGTGGGGAAGAAGGGGTCATTACAGGTGGGGTCACCTGGCAGCAGGCCTTGTTCTAATGGTACCATGTCACCCACAGAGCCTGTACCAAGATGCTCCTGGGCCACATATCCTAAAGACTCCATCCAACCACAGAGTGATGAGGGCATGCTAAGCAGCTCACCAACCCCCAGCCTCAACCCACAGCCTCCTGTGCCTCCTCCCAGGACACTCATGTGACGGTCATAGGTCAGCAAGTGCATACCTCATTCAGATTCAAATGTGAGGTCAGGTGTGGCCAGCCCCTGTTCCCACAAAGCCTGCAACACTGCCTTTCTGGACCTCCCCTCAGATTTCAAAACCCAAGTGACCCAGAGCTGCATGTGGTGAGCAGCTGACTGAGGCTCCTCACCAGCCACTTCCTTGGTGTGGTGCTTGACAGAGCTAGGGGCCAGGGCCTGCTGGGAAGCAGAAACAGCTTCCCCCTCCAAACACTTGCAGGGCCTGAGCAGGGAAGGTGCAAGGGACGCTGGTGGAACTCTGGTGCTGCCACTGGGGAGGAGGCCAGATAGCATCAGCGCCAGCATAGGCCTTCCGCATGGAGCAGGGTGTGGGGGGTCCAGTGGATGCATACAGTGGAGGCACAGCAGGAGGAGGAGGCTAGAAAGCAGAGCCTGCATCCAGGCATAAGAATCTGAAGACAAATTAGAGCTTTAGAAGAGAAACAGCAGCATGCTGTACTTTGGACGCTTCTGGCATGCTGGGTGCCATAATAGAAGAGGGCCAAGACCAAGAGGGACACAGCAGTAGGAGGTGCCTGGTCTGGCAGAAGAGAAGGAGAGAGTTCTCCTGGTGGCATCTTGGGGCAGACAAGTGTCCTTCCTTTAGGTCTAGTCCCAGGGCCTCAATATTCGATGAAGAGAACTATCAAACCCACAGCTATGCATCACGTAATTTCAGCCTCACAGTCCAGGGCAGTGCAGGGGCCAGGACAAGCATGGATGTGACAAGCTGCCAGCCTTCCCAATTTTTTCCATTTAATTACATCATTTGCCTTCTCAGCAGTGGTCCAGGCCTGATGCAATGAGAGGAGGCATCACACCAAGGGCATCCGAGCTGAACTAATGCCTGTTCTGCCTCTTCAGATTGCTCACCGACCAGCTCATGAAACATGTAGTTTCTGAAGGTTTTCCTGGCACCAAAAACTTTCTTTCCAACTCCCATGAATGAGAAAGTAGTAGGAGAAGGTCAAAAGATAGCTTTGTGCATCAGAGACCACCAACATCAGTTCCCCTTGCCCCTCCCCTGCCAGCAAGTGCTGTCTATCAGCCTCATTTTCCTCATCTGTATGATGGGAGTTATCAGAGCACTGCCCTACAGCCTGGGAAGGATAAAAAAGATGTGCCAGGAGGGCTTCAGGTAGGCAGGGCCCGATGCTCAGGAGCTTCAGCCACCATCAGCACCATCAGACCCAGGGCAAAGCCTGTCCTCCCTGGGTGGAGAGGCAGAGGGACCCGGCAGAGGGACCCTAGCCTCCTCAAGACAGGCTGAGGCTTCCATACAGACGTAGGGTCAGGGTATGGCCTCTTCCTGCTTTTAGATACTGGCTGGGGGAGGCCCAGATGGTAAGTCCTCATAGAGCTGCGTAGTCTCTGAGCTTCAGGCCCAGCAGCGTTTAAGCTTGCCTTCTTCGAGGTCACTGGCCCACCTACCATTCAAGCAGCTCGGGGGATTCTCAAAAGCAGGAAAAGAAAGGGGACAAAAAGTGGTGCTCCTTGCTAGGGCAGAAAGACCGCAGAGGAAGCCTGACCTGCAACTCTACAGAGGCCGAGCTGTTGTCTTGCAAAGCTATAGCACTGTGGTTCCGTGCCCACTGCAGGCCAGGGAACACAATCTCTTGCCACTCTTCACATCTGAGAAAGTTGCTCGGAACTGCATAGGTAGAATGACCAACCCCACCCGACAGCCAAGCTCTGCGAGCAGGAAGCACCTACAAGGCAGGCTCCACACCGGTGACTCACACTTCCGCAGCCCACAGACTGGGCAGAGGGGACCCCTCAGGAGTAGCCGACTCCTGAGTAGAGACTCTCCCCGTTGCAGCCTTACCAAACTACAGGACCCCAGACACCTAGGCCTGCTCTCACAGGTGCTGGGCCTCACCGGTGCTTCTGGGGTCCTGTTACTTGTCTTTTGGTCACCAACTCTAGGCACTAAGGAAACCATAATAGAGCCAGCCCAGCCATGGCCATCTGACCACATAACAGAGCTCCCTGTTTAGGCTCCGAAGGGCTTCTTTTGCAGCCAACAGGAAAAACGGGGTTGTCAGGAGCCTCGAGCAGGCCGAGGGGAAGAGAAGGAGGAAGTGTGGGGTGGCCAGGGCACACAGGACACCCCCCGCGCGCCACTCGGGCAGCCGCCCCGGGTAGCTCCCGCTGCCAGGGTCAGTGCCCACAACAGACGCCCCCTGCCCCGGGCCAGCACCTGGCCCAGGAGAGAGGGCGCTCAAGGACGAGCGGGTGCGGAGGGCCGCCTGGCCCGAGGATCCCGGTGGCCTCCAGCGACCCAACGCCCAGGTACCCGGGCTCTCGGAGCCCGCGCCGCCGGCCCGCCCGCTGCTCCCCTGGTGGCCCTGCGCGTATCGCCCGCCGCCACGGCTGGGACTTGCGGCCCCGGCCCTGCCCCAGAACGCCCGCCTGTCCGCCCGCGGGACTCACCTCGGCGACCGGCGGCACCTCTTCGGCGCGCGCGGCCCTGGCTCCGACCCTCGGCGGCAGACCGGCGACTTCCACCGGAGCCGGCGCGGCGTCCCGCGCCTCCGTAGCGCCCACTGGCCGCCTGCCGCCCCGGGCCGCCCTATGCCGCCCCGTAGCGTGGCGCCGGTCGGGGCCCGCGGCTACGGCGCGTCAGGGCGCACGCGGCGGGGAGCGGCGCCCAACTCCGGCGCCCGGCGGCCGCGCGGCGTGCGGGGCGGCGCGGGGGACGCCGGGAGTTGTAGGCCGCGGCCAGACGGGCGGCGGCCTAGCGCTGGCGGCGCGGCGTGCGGGGCGGGGGCGGGGGGTGCTCCGTGGACCGGCCGGACTGCGGCTCCCAGAAGTGCCACGAGGGGCGCGGCGGCCGAGGGCCGAAGTCCGGAGTCCGGGAGCGACGTCTCCCTTGGGTCGCCGGGTTCCGCCTCCTCCCGTCCAGGCCCAGCGGTCAGAGCGAGCGTCGCACCAGCCCGGCGGGGTCGGGGGCGCGGCCTCGCTGCTCGGGGTCACTCGTGCGCATCACTTTTCTGGACCTCAGTTTCCTCGACCCGCGGGAGCCTGCGGTCGAACTGGGGCCGCCCTCCCCGCCACCTGCGTGCGCGCAGAGGGGCCCTCAGGCTCTTTCCCTTTAGAGCCCTCGGTGTCCCGGGTCACTCAGAGCGCCCCTGCATCAGGCCCTCTCTGGGCCGCCCGCCTCGTCCTCTGCAACCAGGGCGGTGTCCAGGAGGACACGAAGCAGAGGCTGCGGAGGGAGAGGGAGACCGGAAAGGGTCCCATCACTCCCCCTGGGCGCAGGTAACCCTGGCTGGTTGTGGTCCAACTCTGTGGCAACAGGGAACCCAATCTTCCCACCAAGAAGTTGGGCGGATTTTATTCCAGAATCCAGAAAGGCTGAACCCATCTCAGTAAGGCTTACGGGGGGACATTAACACCTACTCCCTGTACTCCGGATTCTGCGTGGGGACGCTGATGTCTCAACATGAGGACAGGAACTGGCCTCCTGAGCGCTCAGTACTCAGTGGTCAGTGCCATGGCCGTTGTGCGGCGACAGGTCGTGCGTGGAAGGGGTGGGGAAGCCAGGGGCACAGCTGTCCTCTTGGTGGAGAAAGCCAACTCATCCAGAGGAGGACCCTGCAGTGATCTGACCCCTCTCAAGGTGGTTGCTGTCAGAGGGATCTGGAGGGCAGGGACAAGGGATGGCGTCTTCTCAGCATCTGCGGTGGCTTTGTGATCATGGTGACCACACAACACAAGAGACTAGACTGTTATCTAGATGGTTGTCTGATAATTAGACTATTGTGTAGTTATCTAGACTGTTGACTGAGCCCTGCTCTGTTCTAGTGTTCTAGTGTAGTCTTGGCCCAAAGATAAGCCTGAGCAGACAGACCAGAGTCACTACCACAGGACAACTTGCAGGGGCGGGGGCATCAGCTCAGTGGCCCTGGGGGACCAAAACTATTCTGGGCTTTGGGGACACAGAACAGACCTAGATGCTGTCATGGAACCACAATCCCAGTGAGATGAGCACTTGGGACACTGTGGTGTATTGGGCAAGAGGGGCAGGCCAGCTGGCCTGGCTCAAAGCCTAGGTTTTAGTTGCCCTGTGACCAACTGCTTTGTGAGCCACTCATTCCTGGGTCAGAAACAGCAGCAACCTCATAGGTAAAAAGTAAATAGCCAAAACCCCTGCTCTTCCTTGGGCCTCCTCTAGGTCTCTGAACTGCCAGCAGGTGCAGGGACCTGAGGACCATCTAGGCAACTGACCTAGGGTTCAGATAGCTGCTGAGGCATCTTCCTGGACTCAGGGCCAGTGGGTCTTTCCCCCAGGGGGAAGGGAGGCACAGATCCACTTCTTCCAATGTATTGAGGCCAAGCCTTCTTTGTGCTCCTGCATCAGGAAAAACTGACCAAGACTCGGAAGATTCTAGAGCAGCAGCTCTATGCAATGTCAGGCGCCAACCAGGGACAGCCACTTTGGGAGGATAGGTCTTTTCCCACCCTACACGGCACTGCCCTCTTCTTCATCCCTGACCACGTGGTGGCTTTCCCTGGAGGTAGGATGTGCATCCAGGGGTTTTGTGTGTCCCAGGGGCAGGGGTGCCATGATGCACACACCTATGCTGCTCCCTCCTCTGCTCAGCTGCCCCTCAGTGCTGCCTCAGCTCAGGCTCACTGTGGCCTTTCTGGGCTACGCTCAAGACTTCAGTCCTACCAGGACAGGAACGGGAGGTCTGCTAGTCATCCAGATCTCACATTTAGGAACGTTCCTCAGCAAAGCTGCACTGTTCCAGGATCCAGACCCTGCCCAGGAAGTAGCTGGGCTCTGCTGGTGGCCCACTCTGGAGGTACAATGCTGGGCCTCTCAGGGTGGGCCAGGCCTGAACAAGCTGCTAAGCCAAGGGTCTCCTGTGGTCTAATCTCAGATGACAGATGTCCTCAGATGCTCTGGGGGAGGCAAGGGCGAGGCCCATGGCCACCCCACCCCACCACACAGCCCCCATGGAGGAAGGAGCCGGCCTCTGTGTGCGTTAACAGCTTTAATCTCATGGTTGACATTAGGCAAGACCCTGCTGTCTTCCTACCATCCTGTGCCCAGGCAGGAAGAGCCACTTCTTGGGGAGCTGAAGCAGGTGCCATGAGCAAGCTGGTGGTCTGTTTCCCAGTGTTTCCTGGAGCCCGTGATTATGGTCAGCACTGTGGGGTGGTGAGCAGGACAGGCCACAAGCCCATGTCACCGGGCTGAAACCTGGGCACAGAAAGGCAGGGCTCCAATATTTATATATTATACATATACATATATATGTATATCTCATGTGTATACACAGATAGTTTTTCTCTCTGTAAAGTATTAAAAAATTGATCAACCTTCAATCTATAAAAAATACCTACTCTACATAATAGAAAAATCTCTCCTGGAAGTTTACACTGATTTACACCCAAGGTTTTCCCCAAAATGTACAATACGAGGCAACATCTTAAACTGTAATGTAGAAGGTGGACACATGGTGTGTGGAGAGACGCAGGGCAGCATGTGTGGGCACAAGCACGCATACACTCACACCTGTGTGCACTCATGCACGCGCACACACTCGCATACAGTGGGTGGACAGTCTTTGTGGTGGGGTCCTGGGCTGCCCAGGGGTGCCTTCCCGGCCAGTGTCCAGGCTCAGAGGCAGGTCTAGCAGCCTGTGGGGGGCACAGGCACAGAGAGCAGCAAGGGCTCTACTGCTCCTAGGTCTGTGCAGAGCCTGCCCTGACTGAAAAACATCCCCTTGGGGACAGGCAGCAATTTTAAGTCGGACACCAAGAAGGAAACCTGGTTCCAGCGGCATGGAGTACAGCTGAGAAACATGGACTTTAGCAAGGACAGTGGGGTCTCCCTGGGGAAGACTGTGGACCCAGGAGGCCAGGGCAGGCCACACCTGTGGGGAAGCAGCACCTGCACTCAGAGTCAGAGGGGCCAGAGGTGTCCACCCGTACAGGCCGTGAATTCCAGCCAGCATCTCAGACCGCTTGCTTAGAGCAAAGGGTCCTAATGGACTCCTGCCCCAGCCCCAATAGGAAGATCATAACCCCTGAGGGCTACCCCAGTAAGGGATAGGCCATGAGAATGGCTGCGCGGCAGAAGGCCCCGGGTCTGAGCTGGACTGAAGGCCCTCTGGCTGGCTGATGGCCTTGGTAATTCAGAGAGCTGGGGGCCTGCAGCTCCTGGCCAGACCCCACACGCGCCAGCCTCCCCGCCTGTCCTTCGCACACCATTGTGTCTTGCTCCAGGATCCAAGGCTCACATCCCATCTGGCAGCAGCCAGGCTTGGGTGGCACCACATCAGGGTGCTTGAATGGGTGGCTACAGCCCTAGTGGGGCCCATTTTCTTCCTTTCTGCCCAACAGGGCTGCATGGCAGGAAGGATCAGAGAGGCATGTGCCCAGCCAGGCAGCCTGTCCTCAAGTCTGTGCACAGGCTCGAGAGGCAGTTGCCACTGCTCAACTGATACAGGTGTGGTTGCCCACATGGGGCAGGAGGCCCTGGTCCCCTGAGGTCAGAATCCCCAGCCTCACCCCCTGCCTGCTATAGCCTTCTCTTCCTTTCTCACTGCCCTTTGCCCTCCACATCCCAGTCTTTGTTCACCCAGCCCAGCCCGTGAGGGCTCTCTGTGCTCCGGGCTCGGTTGGCTGTGGGACCTGCTGGTCTTGGCTCCTTGTGGTGAGAGAGGGCCACTCTGGGGTGCTGTTGGAGCCCTGAACCAACTCAGGTTGGGCTATGCTGTCCTACTTGACCTCCAGGATGGACGGGTTTGTCTCCATGATGGCTACAATGATCCTGTCGATGTAGTCCTGCAGGCGGAAGTTGATCTCCTCCTGCTTCTGGATTGCTTCCATGAGCTGCAGGAAAGCAAGGAGTCAGCACAGGGCACACACACCTCAGGGCACAGACAGATGGGGTGTGTTACCTCATCACGGGAGACGGAGCTGATCTCTGCGGCCAGGGACTCGGAGAAGGCTGTGGAGAAGAGGCTCTTTGCACCCTGGATGCTAAGGGTGATGATCTGCCCATTCAGCTCATCATTCTGCTCCTTTAGGCTGCGGTTGTCCTGGGGGACACGGCAGTGTCTCACGCTGAGCAGTGGCCCCTTCTGGTAGCTGGGCTGGGACAAGGACCCATGGGGGCGATGGGGGTGTGCGGGGGTGGTACCCCAACAGGGCACCAAGCTGAGCCCTACCTGCTTGAGCCTGCGGACCTCCTGCTCCAGCTCGCTCTCACGGGCTCGACTGTGGTACTCCTGTAGTCCAAGGCTGCTGCTGCTGCGGCCCCGCCTCTGCTCCGCCTCTAGCCTGAGGAGCTGCAGATGCTCCAGCTGCTTGCGGAGGTCCTCAATCAGCTGCAAGGCACACAGGATGCACTCCTGCCGGCTGTCCTGGCCACCCTCCTGGATGGACACTGACCATGCTCCAGGAGGCCACTGTGGAGCACCAGTGACTGCCCAGAGCAGCACATAGCAGCCATCTTTGCAGGAAAATAGGGTTTCTCTGGCCTCCCCCAGGAAGCAACATGCAGGGCAAGAACATGGGAAGGGGACAATTGGTCCTGCTCACCTCCTGGGTTGCCTCCTTGTCCCTCTGGAATTGGTGCCGCTCATGGCTCAGCCTGTCCCCCATCTTCCTCTTACTTTCCTGCTCTTTGCTGAGCCGCAGTGTCAACTCTTCAATTTCATCCAGCAACTTCTGCTTCTCCTGCAAAGCAGATGCTTGTGTGGACAGCTGGCACCACTGTCTCTTCAGCACCCCAGCCTGGACCCCAAAGGCTCTCCCTGTCCATACACATGGGCACAGTATCCTTGTGCTTGGACAGAGGGGCTGAGCTTTCCTGTGAAGACTGCCCTACCTCTTGGCTCAAGCACATATAGGCCACAAAGGGCCTATATCTCAAGCAGGACAAGAGGGACCTCTGTACAGACAGGACCTGACCCAGTGGCTGTGGGCAGCTCCTTCTTGGCTTCTGTGGTTCTCAGGAGCCCAGGGGTCCCATGGGAGCTCTCCAGAGAGGATCTGGTGAAGGAGAGGGGAGGGGAGGGGATCGAGGAAAGGGAGAGGAAGGGAGAGGGGAGGAGGGGAGGGAGGCCTCTCAACAAATGGCTGGGGCATGGGGCCCACAGTGCAGCTTCTGCTTACAGGGCAACAGGGATACTATAGTCTGCCCCAGACCCTGCATCCATCTCGGTGTGAGTCTGTAGAAGAGCTGGAGGCCAAGTGGGCTACTATCCACCAGCAGAGGGACATACTCTACAGCTGAGCTCAGCAGGCCATGTTGCTGGTCTAACTCTCAGAGCAGCTGCCTACTCTGGCGGCCTCCAACTGCATGTCCTGACCCCCCGCTGGTGTGAAGAGCGGAGGTGGAGGCCCTGCTGGGCAGAGGTGGACCAGCCTGGCACCCACAGCTGGCATGGGCTCCCCACGTGTGGCCAGCTGCTCACCTCCTCCAGGCGCTCAATGTTGGCCTTCAGACATGGTGTGCAGGACCGCAGCTCGCTGTTCTCCTCGTCCAGCTGCTGCAGTCTGGGGCATGAGAACAAGGCTGGGACCTGCTCTCCCAAAAATGTGCCTCCACAGAATGAGGGAGGCCCAGTTCTGGGGGAGCATCACTGGGAGCTGCTCTGTGACCCCCAGGTGCCTCCAAATGCCATGGCCCATCCTCATCTCACCCAAGTGCTCCAGGCCAAAGCTTTTCTGCAAACCATGATGGCATTCATTTGTTTTTATATTTCTAGGTTTTTGAGACAGAGTCTCACTATGTAGCCGAGCCTAGTCTTAAACTTGTGATCTTTCTGCCACACCCTCCCAAGTGCTGGGATAACAGGCACATACCACCACACCTGGCCCATGATGGCTTTGTTCCCCCGTTGGTACTTGGGGGTTGAACTCAGGGCCTTGTCCATATTTTGCAAGTGCTCTAGCACTGAGCTGCATCCTCTAGGCCCATTTTTATTTGAGTCAGGGTCTTGGTAAATTATACAAGCTGCCTCTAGCCTTTAACTTTCAATCCTCCAGCCTCTGCCTCCCAAGTCACTAACATTATATGCATGAGCCACCATGCCTGGCCCACAATGGTTTTTAAATGCACTTTGGGCTTAGGAATAATTTTAGGTTTATAGAAAAGTTGCAGACAAGATGTGGGCATGGTGCCACATGCCTGTAATCCCAGCACACAGGAGGCTAAGGCAGAAGGATTGATGTGAGTTCAAGGCTAGACTGATCTACAAAGTGAGTTTCAAGCCAGCCTGGGATACACAGCAAGACTCTATCTCAAAAAACAAAAAGTTGCAGACAAAGCTGAGTGTGGTGGTGGACTCATGTAATTCCAGCACTCAGGAGGCTGAGGAAGGATTGCTGAGTTTAAAACCAGCCTTCGCTACATGGAGTCCCAGGCCAGCCAGGACTATTGAATGGGACCCTGTTTCAACAACAAGAAAACTGAAGAGTTGTAGCAGTGCAGAACCCCAATAAGCCCTGCTCTGGCCCCTCCGCATTGTTGCTGGCCCCCGTGTGGCATGTCACAGCCAGGCCACACTGCTAACCAAAGCACACACTCCACCAAAGCTGGGGCCCATCAGAAACCCCATGGCCTCAGCCTCACATCTCCTTTGTCCCCTGGTCTGAGAGTCTCCCAGACTGTCCTACTTTCTTGTGACACTGACAACCACTGACGAGTCCTGGCCATGTCTCCTGTAGCACATGCTTCAGATTGGGTCTGTGTAACGTTTCCTTGTGGTTAGAATGGGGTGATGGCTTTGAGGAAGAATTGTACCATGGTAGGGCATTCTAGTCACACCTAAGAGCTACAGGACTCAGGTCACCTGGTTAAGATGTGTGCCAGGTGTGGCCCTGCCCATCATGGCATCCCATCTACTCTATCATGGGAAGTTGGGCCCTGAGTCCAGCCCCCAGGGCAGGCAGACCCATAGCATCTCCTACAGGGATATCTGCAGATATGATCTGGAATTCCTCTGAGAGGAAAGCTGGTGTTTTCTCCCCAACTTGTAGATTGATCGTTTGTGTTGCTGAGGAATCCTGCATATCTAGTTGTGCTTCTGCAGAACTGTGGGCATTTTGCTACTCAGATTGTTCCAGCTCTGGGCACTAAGAGCTTTCAGTTGGTGCTGGTGTCCCTTTGACATGCTCTCATACGTGTGTGCACATGTATGTAGATGTTTCAATTATCTGCTGGTTTTCCTTGGAGTGTGACTGTTAATATACCAAACATCTAATGTTAGTTTCTTTAATTTTTGCAGGACTGGGGGTTGAACTCACTAAGCTACATCCCAATATATATTTTTTATTTTTATTTTTTATTCTGATAAAGGGTTTAAGTTATGCAGGCTACCTCTGGCCTTTACTTCATGAATCTCCTGCTTCAGGCTCCTGAGTCACTAGGGTTATAGGCATAGTCTACTGGGCCTGGCCTCAGTATTAATTTCAAATGAGCAAAAAAATAATTCCCTTAAAAAGAAGAAAAAAAGACTGATCTTGTTGTTTTTGAGATGGTGCCTTGCTATATTGCACAGACTGGCCTTGAACTCCTAGGTTCAAGTGATCTTCCCACCTTAGCCTTCTGAGTAGCTGGGGTAGCAGGCGTGTGCCACCACACCCGGCCGAGGTTGGTGTGTCAATAGATGGGCTACATGGAAGGACAGGGTTGCAGAAGCTGACATGTAGGGCAGGTCTCTGGATGAGGGTCTTGTGGCCTTTAGAAAAGTTTTAAGTGTCCCTTTTTCTACAATTAAGGTTCCCCTAGGCGTTGTGCCCATTCGTTTTTATATTTATAGGTTTTTGAGACAGAGTCTCGTTATGTAGCGGAGCCTAGTCTTAAACTTGTGATCTTTCTGCCCCACCCAGGGGTGGGTGGGGCTCCTCCCACCTGGCCTGCAGGTTCTCGATTTCGATGCTCTTCTCCCGCTCCATCTTGCACAAGAGCTCCTTCTGCCTCCGGGCCTCCTCTAAGACCATCTCGTGGGCTCTCAGCTCCTGCTCCTTCAACTGCTCTTCCAGGGCATTGGCCCTAAAGGGAAGGGGAGGTGATGAGTATGTGCAGGCCCATGAGGTCTCGCTGCCTAGTGCCCTGACTGACAGTGGCCACTGCTCCCAAGCCAGGTTGGCCCAGATATTGAGGCCTGGGAGGAGCCAGCAAGCACTGGGGTCCAAGAGCCACCACACTCTGTAGAAAGTAATTGTGACAGCCAGAGGGCAGCCCTACAGCATACTGAGGCAAGTTGGTTGTAGAAGTGGCACAGTCAGCTGTGGGGAGCTTCCATATCACAGCCAGGCCAGGTCTGGCACTGATTGCCAGGGCTCCTGTGGGTCCCATAGGCTGTGTTGGAATGGCCTTGGAGGGAGGGAGACCACTCTGTGCCTAGTTCCCTCCAAGATCAATGGAGACCAACCCCGTTCAGGTCATCCTGAGACCCTGGCCCCTTTCTAGGCCACCAGGCCATCTGCAGGAAACAGGGCTGGTCAATCCAGAGAGCAGCACCGCAGGCCCTACCCATGGCTGCAAGAAAGCCATGCCTTCAGTCCTGTGCACACAGAACTTCTCTGCTCCTCTTTAGTGCACAAGAA